>OX637562.1:5829962-6129543 GCA_951800025.1 Oligia strigilis
CTGCACAATGAATTTATATCTATACCTACCATACATATACTATACTTACATTCACTGATAACTGCTTGATTGCGATTTCCGCACAGAATATTCCTATAATATTATGCGCTTCCACGAAATATCCATTGCCAGAAATATCTAGATAAGATTTGCTATCTGTCTCTTATCACGCGATGATGTTGATGCTACAATGATTAGCTTAGTAATGAGGAAATGTAATGGGTAAACTTCCTTAGTCCTTAATGCTGGGATTCAGACCATCGTCGTTATTAGGTATAAGCCTTAAGAGGAAATGTGGGTGGTCGTTTTAAGATCAAAATATTTTATTTCACATAAACCTACATGGGCACTTATGAAACGTCAGAAGCTAGGTGCACGGTTCCAATTGGTCGGTTCCTATAGAGAAGAGCCGGCAAGAAACTCAACGGTTACTCTTTTTAAAAATATTTGGCTTTCACAATGTTTTCAAATTACAAGAAATTCCACGGTTACTATTTTTATAAATAATTGGCTTTTACAATGTTTTCAAATTACAGTAGGTATGAGAGGACGGCGTAGGCCTGTCAACAAGTACCAGGTACTACTTAGATTTCTTCATAGAAACGCTCTCGCCTGTTTTCTTTTTGGTTAATGACCATAAAGCAATGTTTTTTTTTACAGAATAATAAATATTAACTACTTGTATGTACCTATGTTTTCCTTTTTGATGATACATTATTTTTATAAGCACTAGAACCCTAGAATTAAACCGCGGTCAACAGAGGCCTAGTGTAAAAATTTGACTACTATTAATGAATAAAGAAAAATATAGAGAAACAGTAATATCCTTCTTATTCAGTTGATGAAATATCTTTTAAATTGGTCGAATATTTGAGGAGGAAATAGGCGAGAGCCAAACCTCGAATTACGACTTTTTATTTAGGATTTTTCAAAAGTCTCTCCGACCGCATTTCCTCTTAAGTCCGTCATCCCAGTCAGTCGTTCATTAGTTCAAATATTTAAAAAATCGAAAAAGAACATACTTTTCATAATTAGCGCGCTAAAACGGGTTCAAAGCTGAAAGTTCGCTGATGTTATACATTGAAAAGGGTTTTTTAAATTATTTATTTAATTAGAGACTTTTATGACGGCAATGCGTACGACAGTCCCATCGTAAATAATTTAAAATCAAAATCATTTATTTGCGTAAATAATTGGTATATGGTAATCATATTGGTATATATTATATGGTAATATTGGTATATGGTAATAATAATAGAAAGTTCTTCATAATAATTACATCGATCTCTTCAATTTCGGCGTGCAAATTTTACATAGATACATAATTATGCAAAATTATTTTAGGAAGTTATTTAAAGGATTTAATGCCTATGAATTTCACATAATATGAAAAGCTTTTTGTTAAGCAAGACTAGAAAATCTAGCAGAAATACCTATTTTATTATTAGTTAGCCTAGATCTTGTGCCTTTCTAGACATTAGTGGTCGACGTAGGACATTTATAACTGAGCCACAAGTGCCTCGTAACTTTATGTGACTGGATCTAGTTAGGTACTATTTAATTTACCGACCGTTAGCGGTTGAAATTGCAACTCGCCTACTGGTACCACAAATTGAGCCAGTAAGCGTACCTTTAATCTGTAACAGAGAGAACGGCGTGGAGTAGAGAGAGAGCGGAGTAGAGTAGAGAGAGAGCAGAGTAGAGAGAGAGAGAGCAGAGTAGAGAAGAGAGAGAAACAGAGTAGTGGGAGAGAAAAAGGGGTCTTTCCCGCGTCTTTTATTATTTTACGAAAAGCATTTAAGTTGGCTGGAGGTAATCCATTACAAAGATAGGTATTAGGATAGGCCTGGAACATAAAGGGCTAAGGAAGGAACACTGGTGGGTTTTAGTCAGTAAGAGTCTGATACTCCCTTCAGCTCCACCCAGAGCGGGAGGGGCCATTTGATGATTTCCCATCCGCAAAAAAAAAAACAAGGTATTGCAATTTGAAACACTTTTGTCCTAGAGCGGCACACCCTTGGCGTGCAAATCAATGAGGTCTGTATCTTCTGTTTATAAATTTAATTAATTTTATTAATAGAATAGAGGGAAAATCAAGAAATAATCCGCCATTGTCAAAGGATTTGCGTATTTTAATATTTAATCTGTTAATAAGACAAAGAGAGGTATTTAGGTAGGTATTTCGTCAACACGACCCGAAGTGTTACAGAACAGACGTTTTCTAACCCTTGAAAAGTAAATTAATTCGGCGAAGAGAGGTCCATCTCTTTAGAATATCGATGATTTTATAATATTTATATTGTAACTATTTTTATTGTTAATTCCATTAGTAAAATAATAAGGCATTTTCTTGCGTAACAAAGAAAACCAATTACCTACTTAGTTTAAATAATTTACTATTCTTAATTTTAGTTGACATTCGATTGAAGAACAGTATATTATGCACAATCTTGGTGTAGTCTTCCATTCATGGGGTTTAGGGTTTAATTTGTCTGTCAAGCCGCGCCCTAACCAAAAGCGACCATCACGCGAGCACGCGATCATCGCGTTCAAATGTCAGTTTTTGTTCGGAAAACCGAATGGCGTCCTCTGTTGGCGCGACCACGGGATCCGGATCACCCAACAAAAAGTGACATTAGAACGCGACAATTGCATGCTCGCGCGACGTCTATCACTTTTAGTCAGGACGCTGGGTCACAGTCACAATGCTGTTACCTAAACAAAGTGGCCTACTGGTTAACATCCATTATCAAGTATAATTATGACTTAAAAAATCTCATCATCATCATCTGCCTAGCCTTTTCCCAACTATGTTGGGATCGGCTTCCAGTCTAACCGGATGCAGCTGAATACCAGGATTTTACATGGAGCGACTGCCTATCTGACCTGCACAACCCAGTTACTAGGTAATACGATACCCCTTAGTAAGACTGTCAGACTTTCGGGCTTCTGACTATCCATAACAACTGTCAAAGACCCACGAATGACAGTCAGAACCAACGGCTTAACGTGCTTTTCGAGGCACGGAGGGGTCACGGTATGTAAAACTTAAATATTGGTTAAAACAATCAGGTCAATTTGTGAGTTTACATAAATACTAATAAATCCATTGTTAATGTATTTATGTAAAATAAATTAATTTAGTTAGCTCATGTAAACTAGCTTTGTTTACATTGATATACAAGGTGGAGGCGACAATACGACAATAAATTAAACTTCGTATGTTTAATGACGTTCCCAGTCTGCATACGAAAATGCAACCAAATATATCCAATAGATTAGTCACTATAGCTAGTCAAAGATTAGCAAAATCCATAGTCAGCCCATCACTACTCAAAATATACCCGTTAGTTTGGTCAGTGTTTTAATTTATTATCATCTTCATTGGAGAATAAAAAGGCAGCTAAAAATATCGATACTTTTCCGGCCTCCTTTAGTACCTTCTCTAAAATTCTCCAATTATAGCGATTCAACGAGTGCTTACTGATTCAATCCCAATCGTGGCGGCTAGAGGTGCACCCTTTGTGCCCGCCGACGTCATGTCACTAATTAGGTAACTAGTTAGCCGTTTTATTTGTTGGCAACATCATTTACAATCTCTGACAGGCTTTGTTCAGTAAAAGGGTGAGGTACTTTTCGGGACTTTAGTAATTAGTGGGTTTTCTGAAAAGAGTGTTATTTAAAAAGTAAAGTAGGTATTTCTGTAGTTCAATCTACACTAAGAAGATAATAATATGTTACACACAGTTACAGTCAGGGCAAATAATTGTTAAGGAAATTGACAACTTACGTCAAATGACCGTTTTACAGCCATTTTATACAACTGTCAAAGAATGACAATTGTGAATTGATTATACGGACAATTTAAGTTGGTAAGTAGTCAATTTACTTTTATTTTCGTCCCTGACTTACTTACTAGTATTCCTCTAACCCTTCAATCGAAAGTAGAGCAGTCATCTATTGCATTAAGGCTCCTACAAACAGGCGCGACACGCGATATAATCGCGCGCGACACAAAGGCACCGCTCGTTGCGCGACTTGCGGTGCCTTTGTGTCGCGCACCTGTTTGAAGGAGCCTATAAACAAAATATACGGATCACAGTTACGGGTTTCAGTCTCGATGCATTACTGAGTCCCGGGAAAAAAAAAACGAGACTCGATGTGGTCTCGAAATTCCCGTGGAAAACGAGACTTTTGAGACTGTTTCAAAACAGTCTCAAAGACTGTTTCAAAACTAGGTTTCTTACTTAAAGGCTATGCAATTAAGCAGTCAAAACAAGATACTTATTTTAAAAAGTACTATTAAACAAACGCAAAATAAAAAAAATATTTGTTGAAGTTTTTTTTTTCATTTTTGTATTGGGCACGTAAGAAACAAAGGGCGTTTCAGACAGAGAGGACCTAATTTTGTTACAAAAGTAACCCGCGGCCGCGTCTCAAGTCTCAAAAGTCTCGTTATTATCGTGACCGAAAATGTTAGTCTCGAGTTTCGAAAATACCAAAAAGTCGTCGAGACTCTCGAAATTTTCGAGACCGAGATTCCCGGGATGAAAGCCTTAATCGCAGTACGTGGCGTTCTGCGACCCGACATCTTTCTGCTTATATTTTCTGATCATTATGGAAGCTTCTTCATCTTCTTTCCAACAAAACTTCGTTTCATATGCTCGCGCCAATCGCCATACAATTTGCAAAATAAGCATATTCACTTCTGACTTGGTGCATAAAGTTGAGAGGCGTAGAGTTACTGACAAGTTACCATTCTAAGTTATGTGCATTGTGGAAAGAGTACAGTCAACAGCAAAAGTAGATAATCAAAATCAGAAATTCAATACTAATGAACGGAGTTCGCGTCAGAATTGTGTGGCAGAGCTGATGCTGTTGTTGTTGTTGAGCTGTGAGCAGAGACTGTATGGCTGTGTGGCAGAGTTCTGACGCGAACTCCGTTCATTAGTATTGAATTAATGATTTTGATCATCTAGTTTTGCTGTTGACTGTACCTACCTTCGCTTCCACTGCTTATTTAAACTAAATTGGATGCATTTTCGTCAGAGTCATTATGCTTTAGTTGGGTTGAATTTTATTTTTTACTCCTCATGCTGAAAAAGCCCGTCATTGTAGCATACCAGAGCGAGGAAAAAATAGCTTATTTTCCACTAGGGGAACAATATTTTTAAAATTTTTTGTCTATTAACAACGAGCCTAGAAACAAACTAACTTACACATTTACAAGGTGACAGAAACAAAACATCCACACGCAAACTGTAACCATGAATTCAGTACATGATTCTAGATGGAATTTCTACACTAGGGGTAATATAGAAATTCTTCGTCGGTTATAAAAAAAAATCTGCTGTTTCATACAACAGTGCAATATCAACGCGGTCGAAATTTATGGAACAGCAATTTACTTTTTATTTTTAAATAACCGACGAAAAATCAATTCAATTCAATCAACCATCATCATTCAATCATGTACTGAATTCATGGTAATAGGTTACGGGCCTTTAAATGTCCCTATGACACTGTTTAACACACTAATATTATAAAGGTGGTTAAGCGATTGACTGCTGCGCTGCGTGTCGCGGGTTCGATTCCCGCACGGAACAAATATTTGTATGATCTACAAGTAGTTGTTCCGGGTCTGGCTGTTTGTGTATGTGAGTTTAAATGTTTGTAAACGCACCCACAATACAGGAGAAATTCCTAGTGTGGGGCAAAGTAAAAAAAAAAAAAGTTAATAAAATAAAAAATAGATATACAACTTTGCAGCCAACAACGTTTTCCACAGATACAACGGTTTTTCTACTTTTTTTATGATGTTTGGATGTTGAAAGATGTCCTTTTCTTATATAGAAGGACCAAAAATAGGACCAAAATTGACCATTACGTTTCCTCGTTATTTTTATGGCTTTAGAATACATTATGGCAGTTATACGAGTAGCTCGGCACGGTAAAGTTGACAGTTATAAATACAATGCCAATTCTTGTATATTTTATTTCTTATTTTGATTGTTGTTTTTATTTATATCTAATCGTATGCTGCACTGGCTGACGTCATCACGTCAACGCCGGCTGTCGCTGAAAACCAGCGCTGGGGCTCTGTCTCGTGTAGGGTCTTAGCATTATGCTGACCAATGGCCATTTTTCGTAGATGTGACGCATAATTTCTCAGTTTCTCCCAAATTGTTTTTTTTTATGCGTCATATTTGCCGCAAATAAACGTACCTATATTCTTTCTTTCTTCTATTCAGCATTATTACATCTTTTGAGCAATACTACGCCTTTTCTTTCTGTCTCGTGACACGTGGGCGTAACAAAGGATTATACCAGCCGACATTACCACTTAGTGAGACAAGACAACGTTCATGAATTTTGTCATATTTCTGATTATAATGAGACGCAGTTTGGCACGCACTGAGACAAGACAGGTATCATGAATTTCGTTACATTTCTTTAGGCACGTGTTCTGTTACCGTTGTTAGTGGCGGTTTCCCTGAAACGGTATCATTACTCGCTTTAATTTTAGTAGTATAAAGGATAAAGGCTCCCAACAGCAGACACGCAGACAGGCGCAGCGCATCTCCGGTAGAACAATTTCCATGAAGTTTTTATAGGTACCACCAGAGTTGCGCCCCGCCTGTCTACGGGAGTCTTAAGGTCTAGGATGCTGAAAAATATGATTATACTAAAATATAAATAATGGATTCCTGTCATAGTGTAATGTTCGGCTTTTAGTTTAAAGACCCACACGTAGGGAGTGTCATTGATTAATGACAACTCTTTGATCCGATTAATTGAGGGAAGACTGGGGCCAACTTATGTTAGACACTTCTACCTCAAACAGGTGCAATACTTCCTTTATGATAAACGATTTTATTTCTGTAAGTAGGTTTTTACAAACACTTTTAAGGCTGATACATATGATTTATTCCGGGCAAATCCCTTAAACCCCCCCTCCCCCCTCCTCGATCCCCTGCTAGTTCGTGCGAGGCATGCGCAACGCACGGCGCTCGTCGCATGATTCGCAATGTGTGGACGTTATATTCGTAGTGAGGCATGTGCTTCCACATGCTTCACCACGAATATGAACGTCAATCATATTTTAAAAACTAGATGAGGTTGGCGTTTCTTAATTGACTATCTCTGAGAAGAAAGGCCGAAACAAACTCGGAGGTCACAGTCTCTTCTAAAGTACAGACATTAATCTTGGTCAGATCATGTGAAGACCATTTAGATTGATGTATGATATGGTCTTTTGAAGAAAGAAGCACACAATCTACAGATTACGTAGTATATCACACAGCTTTGCTGATTGGGGATTTTCGCACTTGCGTTCATTCGAATTTGCGAATTTTGCAATCCAAATCTGTTGCACTAGGCTGATTCGAGTATCTCACTGTATTCGTATATTTCATTTTTATAGTTCACTCCACAATTCAGTCTGTAGGTAACTAAAATTCGTCAGCAATATACTTTCACGGTTTCACCGCTAAATCTGTTCGATAGTTCGTTAATAGCCTTTCATAAACGTACAGTAATAGGATCACAATGTCTATATTTACCGATTTTATTGCAATTGACGTAAACTTTGACGTAAGTAGTTAGTGTTACTACTTAAATAGTTGCATGGATTGTGTGGGCTTACAAAGTATTTCGCCTAATCAATGTTTACGGAAGAAGGCATATCGGAAAGTGGGATTTACTGGAATGGTTCAGGAAATATAGGACATAGTACCTACCTATACAGGGTGGCTAGGACGTAGGTGCGCAATTTATTTTCTGAAAACCCGTGCGTTGAAATATTTCGTAGGTTTTTTTTGATAACCGACCAACAATTTCAAACGATGTGCTGAATTCATGGTTTCAGATCGTCGATGTGATGCCACCCCGTATAATATGTTTCTCAACATTATTAGAGCTCATTGTGAATTTGTGAATGGGTTCTTCTGGGGCCATTCCATAATGTGAATTTGTGAAGGAGCTCTTCTGGGATATCCCCAGAAGAACCCTTTCACAAATTCACATTGAGCAACCATTGCTATTTCGTCAGCCTAGCAGCGTTGCTGTTTCAGATAAAAAGGTATGGGTGCTGGTGTAATTACAGGGCACATGAGACATTTCAGTTTTGTATCTGTGGTCACTCCGGTACTTATTGTCTATGTTCTGGGCATTCTGACATAGTGGGTTGCCAGCTCTCGCATAACAATGTTAAAAGGCAGATTTACTAAGCTTAGGTACCTACGATTTATCTGCTTATCTTTTCTGTTTACTATTCATATTCTAATAATAGCCTGTCATCGATACGGAGCTTAGCGTAAGATAACCCGTCACATGTTTGAATGATCGGCTCTTTATTCTACTTTTTTTTATGAATATTTTTTTAATTTATTATTTCGAATAAGAAAGTAGGGATCATTCAGTTTGATAGATTGATTGATGTATTATTATGATATAGAATGCCATTTAAAAATAAATTGGTGATAATTATATTGCTATTAAAAAAAAAAAGAGTCTGTGTTGATGTCCACACAATAGAAGTGAAAACTTACGACTGGAACCGAGTATTCGATTCAGCGCCGAGTATACGTGATTCAGCGCCGAGTATACGCGATTCAGTGCCGAGTATACGCGATTCAGCGCCGACTAGATGCGATTCAGCGTGACTGACCGACTGGAGCTGAGTATAAACCGATTCATTTGCAGCCGTTCAAACCCGATACGGTCTGGATCACCCTTTATTGGTCAAGAACAATTAACATCAAAGCCTATCCCTTAATTATCCGGAAAAGGGCCGGAGTTACGGACATAGCTTGCAGGGTAAGCAAGCTGAAGTGGCAGTGGGCTGGCCATGTTTGTCGAAGGATCGATGGTCCAAGGAGCAGACGAGTCCTGAAATAGTGACCGCGTATCGGCAAGCGTAGTGTGGGATGCCCCGAAACTAGATGGACCGATGACCTTAAAAAGGTGCCTGGGACAGACTGGATGCAGAAGGCAGAGGAAAGGTTGTTGTGGCCCAGCCTGGGAGGTCTGGCAGTGGACTGCGATATGCTGATTGCCTATTCTGCACCCTAATTGAGTAACACACGATCACTCACAATCTAAATGATTTTGAAGGATACTGCTAATCCATTGCTTCATATGTTCGAAAAAATTGTCTGCACATCAACGTAAATAACGCAATGAATGTTATTGAACTGTCAAAATGAAAGCCATTGCTGCTGTTAGTGTGTTACGCAATCACCCCGCTGCTCCGTCTATCAAAAATACTGAAATTGAATCTTTTAATGGTGTTTCCAGGACCATCACAAGAACACTTTACGACAAGATAACATCAAAGGAGTTGTGATTAAAAAACCCTTTTACAGCGAAAGTAATTAAGTCGAGGAAAAACGCGGGACGTAGTTGCTTTTGCCGTCAACGCCCGATTAGCTTCGGCGCGAAAGTAAATTATCTCCCTTCGTTTCAGCCGAGTTCTTTAGTAACCTACGTTAGGTAGGTACTTGGAATAAAATAAGATTTTATAGAAACTCCTTCGATCGTATATGAAATGCCTGGCTTGCGCGCACATCGACTATGTAATATAAATATAATTGTAAAAATATAATTTAAATTAAAGAGTGTCCATGGAGTTTCTTGCCCGTTCTTCTCCACAGGTACACTACGCTTTGAAATGGGCAACTAGCTTCATATTTTCGAACTGACCGACTTCTTGACAATTCAAAAGTGTCTGTAAATGGTTTAATTGAAATAAATGCTTTGAGTTTGAGTTTGTAATTATTGAGTTCCATGATAACAGCCGCACTGCTCGATCGTAGGTTAAGCTATGCTTGCCGCGGTCGGTTCGTGGATGGGTCGGAAACACGTTAAGCTGTTGGTCCCTGCAGACGTTCGTAGATCTTTGACAGTAGTTACGGGTAATCAGAAGCCCAAAAGTCTGACAACAAGACTTACCAAGTGTTACCCAGTAACTTGGTTATGGCGGTTAGATAAGGCAGTCGCTCAATGTCGAATACTGGTATTCAACTGCCTGTCGGCCACAGTGACCAAAAGGTGGTTGGCGCTGCCCCGCACCCGCCGCAACAGGGAGGCGACAAGCTTTCTCAAGATTGAATAAAAGTATTCGCGCTTCTGCAAATATCCCATCCCATGAGCAATCGCGTATGGTGAGCTAACCGCAATGAATACAGGTTTGCGTGGAGCGCTCCGTTATCCATAGGCGATTGATGAACAAAGACAAGAAAGATACATACATTTCGCTTCTATATTTAAACAGTATTTTTATTCTGTGGTACTTACGCGCTTCGCCTCCCCTTTACATTCCGGGTGGAAGCCACAGGTAGCAGTGACGTCACTACCAAACACACGAAGGTAACACGACGGTACACGCGTCGTAAACGATCCCCTTTGTATGAGAACTCGGAGCTTAAGTTGATGTCGTCACCTTTTGGCAGAGTTTGCTGATGGTAGAGTTATGTTATAGAATAACGATATGTTATACAATACCGAAGGGGATAAGTCTGCGAGGCTGAAATGGGACCGGGCGGGTCACATTTGTAGGATGCACCAGGATAGATGAGCCTGGTGCCGTATTATGACGTTGTAATACCATCATGATTCCAGTGAGAAAGAGACGTAGCTATACATGACCGATAGCACCATCCCTTTTTCAGACCATCACACAATGGGTGCCTGAAGGCGACCTACTAAACGGGCCCCGTAGGGCCGAAGCCTGCCGGGTCAGCGGGATTGTCCGAAAGGGTTACCGCTGGCCCGGAACATAAAGGGCTAAGGAAGGAACACGGGTGGGTTTGAGTCAATAAGAGTCTGACACTCCCTTCCGCTCCACCCAGAGCGGGAGGGGTCATTTGATGAATTCCCATCCGCAAAAAAAAAAAAAAAAGACGACCTACTGGTGGCCTAAGAAACGCTGGCATGACGATTTGGCTTCGTTTCTAACCGATTGGACAAAGAAGACAAAACACAAAGAAAATTGGAAAGCTATGGGGGTGACCTTTGCCCAGCAGTGGGACAACATAGGTTGGGATAAATAAAAAATACTGATGTAAATGACGTATACTCACGTCTGTGTTCCTCGAAAAGACACATAGCAAGTTACGTTATAAGACCCACTTAATTGTCCCAGTGTCTGTTGCCTGCAAGTTACAGGAACTGATGGTCGCTAGTGATGGCGCCAAATTCGAAGCCAAATTCTGGGCCAACCCAATCTAGTTTTCCATTGACATGATAAATGATTTTATTTCTGTAAGTAGGTTTATACAAACCCTTTTAAATTACACGTTAATCATATTTTTCTAAACTAGATGAGGTCGGCGTTTCCTATCAGACTATTCTGAGAAGAAAGGCCGAAACTAACTCAGAAGTCACAGTCTCTTTTAAAGTCCAGACAAACTCTTGGTCAGATCGTGTGAACATTCAACAAAACTCTCGCCATTAACAGTCATAGGTAAACAACCCAATAACACTTCGCCGGGATCTGATCTGGGGATCACTCAGAACCCCACACTTGACAGTCGCATTTGCGAGAACTAGATAATTCGATCATCGACGTCCAGTCTCATCCATCTAGTAATCTTGTTGAGGTATCATCCTTTATTCATAAGAATCGTTTTACTAAAACATTCTTCTCTCATATTGGAAATACGGAACCAACTTTGAGACATACTGTTCCGTGCTATTGCGACTCACAGAGGCCATTTTCCTGTGTATTTTTTAAGTTTACCGTAGATATACACCTCTCCCAACTCTTTCGGAGTACACAGGCAATGTTATGTGGAGATACACACATAACATAAACACTGAGTTATGTAGAGGTGTACCACCCCAGGGGTGTGCCTTACAGGCGTTGCACGGGGGGGTTCCGGAATTGGTCTTTTAAGAGGAACCGGGACTACCCCTATGTGCTGATGGTGATCACCGGGGTGGTTTTAGTGAGCTAAAAATCCCACACTCCTTGACCTCCTCCCCGGAGGTCCGGTGCCTTTTGAAGGTTTCCCCCCGACAGCAAAAAAAAAAGTAAAGGTGTACCTACCTGTAATACAGTGTACACTCACACTAAACCAGTTATGTTTAAGTCCCATGTAACAGGGGGCGAGCCTATTGCCATCAACCGGGCACAAATCCAGACTCCGGGCTGCTACTGAGAAATTCCTGATGAGCGAAATGTTATGTGAAATATCATCATCAGCCTACAGCAGTCCACTGCTGAACATAGGCCTCTCCAAGTGCACGCCATCCAGCTCGATACTCGGCAACTCACATCCAGCTGCTACCAGCCACCCTGCCCTGCCCTGTGAAGATCGTTGCTGCAACTAGCCTGAAGGCGTCCTACCTCAGCGGGATTGTCCGAAAGGGTTACCGCTGGCCCGAACATAAAGGGCTAAGGACGGAACACGGGTGGGTTGTAGTCAGTAAGAGTCGGACACTCCCTTCCGCTCCACCCAGAGCGGGAGGGGTCATCTGATGATATCCCGTTCGAAAAAAAAAAAAAGGGCGTCCTACCTTACGTTTGCCGATTCACGGCCTCCACTCAAGACCACGCCTACCCCAACGGTCACCGGTTGTGCGGCTAATATGGCCGGCCCATTGCCACTTCAGCTTCCTTATTCTGTGAGCTTTGTGAAATATGTGATATTTTAAAAAGAACTTAGATAACCAATTCCATTTGTACCCACATTTGTATTCCAACAGCCACTATAAATTTATGGGCTCGATATTAGTTCGATAAATCACAGAATGTTGCGGAACGCCATTACGTAGTTTTTATAGCAATAATGTCCTTCTGCATCACTGCAGCACGTACGAACTGACGGCTTGACGATGTAGAGATGTTGTATTTAAATAAAACATGAGGTATCGTCACAGTAGATCCGCCTGTATACGTCGAAGGAATTGAGTTTGGCCAGGTTAGGAAAAGTTTTATTGGGTTTTTTGATCACGGAAATTCGTAATCAAAAAACCCAATAAAACTTTTCTTTATTGGGTTTTGCTTCAGTAGCAACCCGGTTGATGGAAATTATAGGCTCTTCCCCTATTGCATGGGACTTAAATTTAACTGGCAAATGTGGGTGTACTACAGGTCCACCTCTGCGCAACCTTTTGAGGATTATGAGCGTAATGTTATGGTATGTTATGTTGTTTCGTTTACAGTTAGTATGAGCGGAATGGGGCGCGGGGCGGGCGCGGGCGCAGGGTGCCTGTCCGCACTGGAGCGCGGCTACGTTCTGCGTGTTGTCGTGTCCAGTGCTTGTCAATGTATAACATGGATAAAGAAGACTTACTTTTACTAGAAAAAAGCTCGAACTAGTTTAAAAACCCCGGTCCCCGCGCGGGTCGCCCGCACCCGCCCCGCGCCCGCGCCTCGCACCCACTGCGGCCACTTCGTATGAACGAGCTATGGCGTGAGTTGCCCGCGAGCTCCCCGCGCCGAGCAGCCCGCGCGCCGCTCAAAGCGCCCGCGTGCCCACTATGGAAAGGAAGTTCATAAGTTTGAGTTCGCCGCGCCGCGCCCGTCCCGCGCCCGCACCCCAGTCTGGCCAAACACTAAAGATTTCTTTTGTATACAGGGTGATTTATTGACTATATACTACCTATTTGCATTTATGTTTACAGGAAAATGTCGGGATGGTGACGTTCTTTTGTTTTTATTCTATACATAGAATACATATTCTGAAAAACATTCGCCCGTTGTAAGATTACCTACATTTCTAATAGTAAGATTTCTGCAACTTATTAATTAAACTCCTATAGTTAACCGTTACAAAACAATTAGTTAGTTTAAAACTAAAAAAGTGTTCAGCTCTGCGCCTATTGAGTGACCTTACATTTGTAAAATACGCCATACTAATTTCAGCTCAACAAAGGGGCTCGTGGCTACATAATAACAGCCACACGGGTCATTTGAAGGCTATGCGGCGCTTGTAGAGGTCGGTTCGTGGATGGGTGACTATCTATTTTTTTAAGAAATGCCAATGTAGTGAAATAAAATATTTTGATTTTGTTGAAAAAAAAAAACTAGGCAGACAAATCAAAACGCCATTGCCATCTGAAATTTAAATAAAGAACCTATTTGACAATTACCAGTCGCTCGTAAAACAGACTTTTATTAAGGAAACAGATGACAAAGGCATATTTTCGCACAAAGGTTTCCCCCCATCCTGTTATCGTAGGCTTCATAAGATAAATAAATATAATTGTGACAGTGGAATGGGCCACGGGCAATGGCCCACTCACATGCTCCAGGTGATAAGATTATTACCAGGCTAGCATAGTTATCAATTTATATAATAATATATAATGAGGCTCTTTGTACACACATGGTTTTCATGCCGAGAAAAAAAAAAAACGGTTTATTCGCCGTGTGTAGGCACGGTCGTCATGTGTTGTGTGGATTACTATGGTAGCTTGTTGACACACACGTTTTTTCTACGGCGCGGTTTAAGGCACCGCAAGTCGCGCAACAAGAGCGGTGCCTTTGTGTCGCGCGCGATTTTATCGCGTGTCGCGCCTCTTTGTAGGAGCCTTTATACGCCGTGTGAAGGCACGGTTGTCAGTGTTGTATGGATCGCTATGGAAGCTTGTTGACAGTCACGTTAAAAAAACCGTGCCGTGGGGCAACAAAGGGTCGGCTCAAATTATGTTAGTGAAACAGATTTCTTAAACTGATATTTCAAGTAGCTACACTAACATAGGTACTGTCGTTGACTCCACAAAATATATTATCATCAATACATTTTTATTTTTGTTATAAATTATATTTAGATAAGGAAACTTACCCATCATGTCTGTGAGGATAATTAAGTAGGTACCTATACATATTCCAATATGGAATTAAATTTTTTTTTCTTTTACACTTTATCCCGCATGAGTAAATCATTTTCATGTTACGACAAGAACGTTGGTGTCATAAAATGCGTATGAAATTAATATGACACTGAGGTATGAAAATATTACAATTTTAATAATTTTACCTTTCATAAAAGTACGAGAAATTGTGTGTGTGTGTCTGGCATTTTGATTGATTTTTACATAAAATTATAGTTTTCAAGTGAATATTTACCTTAGCTATTTTTTCTTTAGTACGGACTTTCGGCTTGGCCAAAGGTTAGCGATGCCAATTTATATAGTAATAATAACAGCCTATTACAGTCCCACTGCTGGGCAAAAGCTTCTTCTCATACAGAGAAGGCACAAGCACTGACACCACGCTTGCTCAAGACGTGTTGGCGATTTCAGATTTGTATTAACTATAAGTCCAGGTTTCCTCACAAATTTTTTCCTGAACCGGTATCAGTAATGTCCAAGATACACTCAACATTATTTATGAATGGTTAGTCACATTGGACTTGCTCGGATTTTTACTCAGACACTACCTTGTGCATGACAGGCGAGGCCTTAAGGCTCTAGCCCACAGGCAAGTTATTATCGGTCTATAATATCGGATACGGTATTGCGATATTTGTTTTCAATACATTTTGTATTAGGACGGTCATGAAGTTACACACTTCTGCGATAATAACGACGTAATAGAAATGGGACGCTTGTGTTCCTCCGTCCTGCGATATTCCGGTATGAGTTTTTATAACATTTTGGACGCATACGATCTTATACCTGCGTTAATAACGAAGTAACGCGTAGTGCGGGCGGGGAACTGTAGGTTACATGCACACGTTGGAAATATCGGACGATAAAAACGCAGGTGCTGTGTGGCAAGCAATCGGGAAACATTATCGCAATAACGCATACGATATTATCGACTGATAAAACGCGCTTGTGTGGGAGAGCCTTTGATCAATGGACCATGACGACACAATTTATACAACCATAATAAAATGAATCGGGTCACTATTCTTTAAAAGATTGACTCATCAAAACATTGGACATCATATTTAATATCTTTTCTAAATGCACCACAGTCTCCGATAGCTAATCTCAGTGAACTGTATTCTACTGACAAATAGGTTCGTTTGAATGAATACTGATTACGAATATCGATCGGCATATAATTAAAATGGAGAGGTTTGAAAACGAATTATTCATGGCAGCGCTGTGCTGTCAAGGGGTAATCTCCGTTAATATGTATGGATAACAGGTTTATTTTACATATTTTTGTATGTATTATTGTATCAAACAGTTTTTTCATTATTATTTCGTTTATTTCATTATATATACATATAAATTATATTTTTAAATATTAGAAAAAAAATATAAAAACTTTTAAAAATATAAAAAATAGTAGCCCACCGGTTCGAGGACAGGGTCTAAGCTACGGGTCAAGGCTCCAGAGAGAGGAACCTCCTAACAATGCGGGCCGTGTCCAGAAGTACCGCTTTCTGAATCAAGCCCTTGATCCAGCTGCCCAACGAGAACCTCCTTAGGTGTTGGTCGAGGCTCTTGGTTATTAATCCATTACTATCCGTATTATTATTATAATACTAGAACCAAAAATTCGAAAACATGTGACATCTGCCAACCCGCACTGGGCCCGCGTGGTTGATTATGGCCCACTTCCTCTCACCGAGAGGAGGCCTGTATCTCAGCAGTGGGAACATTATAGGCTGATTATGTTAAGCCCGCCTCTGTACATTTATGTGTTTGAAGTATTCAATAAATAAATAGGTAATAAATAAAGGATAATATTTTTGTGTTCACCAAAAATCTAAAGGTACATCTATGTATGCATTTCTAAAATATTATTCTTCCCCGAAAAATACTGATCGTGCACCAAATATTACAAAATATTTGTAACTTACTATTTTAATTTTTTTGAAATGGACATTATCGAGAACCGAATTAGTTACGAGGTTAATTATTTAAAAAAAAAATGCTTAGGTTAGGTTAGGTTAAAACTGTGACCTCCTACGCACGAGCCGAGCGAGCGAAGCGAGCGGTGCCGCGGCAGCGGCCGGCGAGTGCCAGAAACGACTAAATTTTAAAGAAAAAAAATATGGAAAAAGAGATTATTTTTTAAAAAAATTATTATTATTTAAAAAAATAATTGCTTGTTTTTAAAATTAGGTGTATTACTATTTTTACAAATTTGCAACAGTTGTTAAATAGATGCTCGTTATGACATATTTTAATGAACATATTTTGGTGCACATTCAGTATATTTGGTGGAACACAGGCAAAATTAGGTAAATGAAATGGGAATAAATTGAAGTACTTTTAAATACCATCCATAAATAAATCCGTAGTTTCGACCGAAGTTGCCGGCGTTTGCGACTCCGTATCACTTTACACCTACAGACAAAAGATTACTTTGAGGCCCGAACTAAGTATGAATGACAACACCATTTGTCAGTTGTCCTTACTCCCGATTTGTTTTTGCCCGTCCAAAAAAGTTAATTAATCGGGAGTAGGAATTTTTCTGATGTATCGTGTTACTTCCGAATGGGCCCGTATCTTTGTTGACGGACTTACAGATTAGGCCCCTTGGTATTGCAAATGTCCATAGGGGCGGTAACCTATACTCTCCGTTATGTATCTGCTTGTTTGCCATCAAATAATGATAGTTCTTAGTTTCAAAATTTTGCTTTTCCGTAGTTAACTTTAACGTAGAGCTCGACAGCCAACCGACAGTATGGTAAAGTCCTTTCAAAACGAAAAACAACATATCGCACCTTCGGTAGAACAAGGGCATAATTGCAGTTTTTGCTATTTTGCATTCAGTGAGGTCTTGCTCTGTTAATATTGCTCGAAAGTTTTTCTTCTTTGCATGATATAAACTATATACTATATCCTTTTTAGGCGTATAGTTAACAAGAATTAAGAACTTTTAGTTTTTTTTCAATTAATTTTAATTTTAAGGAAGGGATACATTTGTGCCCTTGTTCTACCGAAGGTGCGATATATATATCACGTACGTATACACATTAAAAAGTTCGAAGTTGTTTTACGTGTCGTCTGTGTGACCTCGTTGTTCTTCTAAACTACGTAACGGATATTTATGCAGTTTTCACCAACAATTAGATAATTGATTTCGGAAGGTTTATGTGTAAGTTTTATAAAACATTCATATTAAACTATTTTAATAAAGAAATCTTGATGTTGTGTTAGTCGTAAAACCGAGGGAAGCGGAGGGGGTAGTTTAAAACTACATAACAACAAAACTAGCTCCGAAACTGCAAAGCGTAGTTAATCAAAATGCCACAAAATCGGAATACGAACTGTGGAACATAACAATGTAAAATAAACCCACCGCACGGTACCGCCTGCATACCTCGTAGCTTCGCATACCGCGTAGCAGCGTAGCAACGTAGGTGACTACCGCAAATGTTTGGCGTAGCGACGTAGCGGTATGGAACAAATGGCATTACTTTTGAACAAGGACAAGGCTGGTACAGACGAGAATACAAGTGCCCCACTACATTACGACGTCGACGCGGCGACGACGGTACAATCGTTTTCAAGTTAAAATGTACACTCGCGCTCCGCGAAATTGGCTATGATGCGGCTGCGAGACTAATTCTTGTGACGCTACAGTATCTAGAATTCTAGGAAGACAGCGTATATACAGGATGAAATTGAATAGGTGACGGTCCGTCGACAAAACGTCATCATGCTACGCGTGCAGAGCTAAGAAAAACTGTTCGAATAAAAGTAAAGTTTAAATAAATATCTTTTACCTAATTAGCACACACACGTTTTTCTTGCCGTGAAAAACTACGGTTTATTCGCCGTATGTAGGCAACGTTCTTACTTATTACTCACAACAGAAAAACAAAAGAATAATGATAATAACAGACTGAGAGTAATGTAAAATACTGCAACAGAAATACTGTGGAAAACACTGAAGTATTTTTCATATTATCCTATTCAATGGAATAAAATTATAGTGTTGTGGATCATGTTTCTCTTTTCAACTAAATAATTATAATTGTTTCTCTTTTTCCTTTTCTTTTGATACTGTATAGGAAAAAAAATAGACATGTGATTCAATTACGAGTATAAATTCGTATATAATTATAACTGACGAAGATATACAGAATTTGCATTTACGTTTAACGGGAGAGCTGGTGCGGAATTGTCTTTTGTTTTATTCTGTTAAGGTGAATGGGTAGTTGAGACCACGAAATTCAAATTTTCTTACGTTTTTTGCAATTTGCAGTTCAGTGTCAAGTTGTATCTTGATCAAAATATGATTCGCGACAATAAAAGGTACATATTTAGATAATGATAATCATTAGAATCATTAATACATCTTTCTAAGTTAGATTTCTACCATTAAGGTGAAAGCGCCAGGGTAGCCCGCGAAATTCAATTTTTTTAGGTTTTTTGCAATTTGCTGGTCAGTATTAAGTTGTACGATGATTAAAATATGATTCACGGCCGTAACAAATATGTATTTACAGAATTATAATCATTAAAGTCATCAACACAACTCTCTAAGACCATGTAATCCCTAAGAATGACTATTTCATGAAATCTTGACATTTGGGGATTACATGGTCTTAGAGAGTTGTATTGATGACTTTAATGATTATAATTCTGTAAATACATATTTGTTACGACCGCGAATCATATTTTAATCAACGTACAACTTAATACTGACCAGCAAATTGCAAAAAACGTAAGAAAATTTGAATTTCGCGGGCCACCTTAGAGCTTCCCCCTTAACCCTTTTCTATAAGAGATTGGTGGTAGAAATCTAACTTAGAAAGATTTAGGGTGTCAGCTACCTCAATACAAAATTTTATCAAAATTGGTCCAACCGTTTCAGCGTGAAGTAATAACAAACATTATAATATTAGTGTGATTTATCTATTTACAAAAATATTATTGTTTAGACTAAAAAATTAAAACATTAGTACTTTAGTAGCATGTTGCTTATAGAATAATCTGGCAAAAAATCAGAATGACTGTATGTATATTAGTATGGTTTTTATTGTTTTAAGAAAGTTTTTAGAGGTTTCTTCATGATTTTTTTCTATCGTATCAAATTAATTGTATTATGTTTTCAATACACTATCTACCAAGGATATATTCTGAAGAATATCATATATTTTTCTGATTTTGTTTACTATAGTCGATCATATAGTTTTAGGCACTATACAACTTGCATTTTTTGCGTTTAGGTCCTGTAGTCCCTATAACCTCACACGTCATAACTATAACCGCGAGTTTACACAGAAACTTTATGCTTCAAAACATAACAACATACATATGACGCGTGTATACCCCAAAGGATTATTCCGAGGTGTACCTATACTTACTAAACTCACATTTCGCTTCAAAACACTACATCAAAATAAATAAAACGAAAAAAAAAACAATTTTATCAACCACCACGACCCGGTCAAGTGTCCTCTGACATTGCACGTGCCCTTTGCCCCTAAAGTACCATCGAACACCCACAAATGCTCATTAAAGGCTCTTCGCAGGGTTAAGAGCCGTCAGCGCCATAGTTGCTCGATTCAAGAGCACGGGATGCTTGAATGTTCTTACAGCTTCCCTAATAAGAACAGGAATGCTTAGTTGTTATCTTCTGTTCTTAGTTGTACCTTTTAACCTTTGAATAAGTCGAGTGGTACTCGCGTAGTCAAAATAATGAAAGGTAAAACAAAAGATGTTGTTGTTCCTAAATCAAAATAATCTTCTTGTTAATCTAAATTAAATGGAACACATTTTCAACAAAGGTTGTTTAATGATGGATAGAGCTGTAAATCAATATGGTTCTGCCGGCATAGACTTTGCGAAGCAATTCAATAATGCTGTTTGCAGAATGAATTACAGTAACGCTTCTTGTAATATGTATTTTCCTTCTTTCTTGTGATCACCATTAAAGCGTGCTCAAGGGACACACACACACACACACACAAATGTATGTCTCAGAGAGGACAGGGAGAATTTTTCAAGCCTTGAAAGCCCTTTAAAAATAAACCATCAGCACCTATTTTCTGTCAACTCAACAATGAACGAGATATAGAGGGGTGCCCTCCTTCTCGAGGATGTCTACGACTAATTATACATGTCGGACTAATATACTGTACAAGTATAAAGTAAAAAAAAAGTTTTTAAAAACAAGCTTTTATTTAAATAAATAAGAACGTAACCCAAAAAATAAAAATAACGCGAACTAAAAAGAAAAAAATAAATTTAAGTGACACTGTCATTTTAAAATATATATAAATTTAAAAGCTTGAGGCACTGTTATTGTTGTTGTTATTTTGTGTTATCGTTTTTTACTGTTCAAGCCTTTTCATTTGATACCCATATTAAGGGGATTGAGAAAAAATGAAATCCGCCATCTTGGATCGGCGGCCATATTGAACTTAGTGTGATATAATTTACTTTATCATTTGCTACTCTTCAAGCCATTTCATTTGATACCCATATTAAGGGGATTGAAAAAATATAAACCGCCATCTTAGAGCGGCGGCCATATTGAATTTAGTGTGATGTTATTTACTTTATCGTTTTCTACTCTTCAAGCCCTTTCATTTGATACCCATATTAAGGGGGTTGGGAAAAAATATGTAATCCGCCATCTTGGAGCGGCGGCCATATTGAATTTTATGTAATTTTACTAACTTTATCGTTTTCTACTCTTCAAGCCCTTTCATTTGATACCCATATTAAGGGGGTTGAGAAAAAATATGTAATCCGCCATCTTGGAGCGGCGGCCATATTGAAATTATTACAATATTGAGTATTGCATATTGTATTGTTACCAGAACTAAAGATGTATGCAAAATTTCAGCTCAATCGGATACCAACAAATGGTCGAAAAATGGTTTGCAAATTTTGACGGACAACTTACATACATACATACTTACATACGAACAGTGCAAGCTAAATAAAAGCTTGTAAAAATACAAATTATATAACTATACAGGGTCCAATTAAAATAGACGGACAAATTTTAACACAGCGCTCAGTATGTCTAACTAAAGATATCCAAGCAAAAAAAAACACTGATTAAAGTGCTTTTATTTTGACCTAAAATAATAAATTGCCGGCACATTAGTGTATTTTCGTTAGCTGATTATTTTTCTTGTAAGCATCTATGCGTTTTTCTTATATATTTTTCTACCGTCGTCTTTATTTTGGTGGTCTGAATGATTTCTAAAACTTTGTCCATCTATTTTAATGGGTTATAAAGCGGATGTGCACACGAGGCAGAATCTCGGACGTTCTCACGCGAGCGGGTAGTGGCCAGGTTATATGAGATGTCTATAAACACTGTTGTCATGTGGGGCCATGTTCATGGGCAACATAGGCCTAATCCAAACTAATGTTATTAATACGAAAGCAACAGGGTGTAAAGTTCACTCATCCTCCATAGAAAAGGGAGGAACCTACGACCAGACGGGAGTTGTGTCTGGTGAGCTACTGCACGACGATTGATGTCGGGCCGTTGTATCTATGCTAGTTGCGCGGTAAACTCTGCTTGCGCGATGCAGAATTTTGCGTGACGACAGCATGACGCGTTTTTCGCATGTGGTCGCGATGTAAACTCTGCTTGCGGGATGAAGAATTTTTCATGACGTCATTTTGATGCGTAGTTCGCATGAGGCGATGTAGATGTCGCCACAACCCTACCAGTCTGCTACCTTTTCACACCTTAATGGCTGAACGAATTTAGATGAAGTTTGGCACACAGGTAGACCATTACTATGGCTGGCTTAGGAAATGGGATACTTTTTATCTGGGTATTACGTTCCTGTGGGATGATTTCCGACCTCACGCGGGTGAAAAACAACAGAGTTTGAAACCTAAGCCGAAAAGCACTACATTTACTCCCCAATCCATCAAACTTGACCTCTTCGTGTTGTGCACATAGAAAATAACATAGCTATACAGCGAAATTATTTAGCAACGGATGTTCGGGTCGATATGATTATATCAGGACGAGGTCAGCTAGGGTCCGTAAAGGGTTAATTCAAAAGGGCTCAAACATAACTACAAGTTCCTACAGATAATCAAATTGACTACAATAGTCAAATTAAGTTGTTTGAGCTACATTTTGAAATTTGTGTTTCAATTGCCATCTTTGAAAGCAGCCGGGTCTATTCTTTAAAAATCTTTGAAATCATTTATGAAGTGAGCTGTCATTCCGAGGTACTCCTACATAGAGCACTGATTTCAACAGCGCTTGACCAAACCGCACCTGAGCACTTCCACTAACCGCACTGAAACAAAATTTTGTAATGTGCGGTACGGTGGAACAGTAGGTATGTAATTAATTAATAGTAGATTAATTATTTACCAAAGGAGCAAACCACTTTTTTGAAGGCGAGGATTCAAAGTACCTACGTCACTGTTGCTCCCGAGGTGGACACTCTACTTTTTGTCACCCTCTATGAAAAAATAAGTAAGTGGGACTTATGAATAAGAATAGTGCGTTTATTTATTTACGTACAATTTTGAGTAAACAATAAATTAAAGAAAGAAAGAAAGTATAAAGTTTATTTTGACACAGTTCGTGAAACACAAAATACGAATGAAGACAGAATGCTTTTCGCGCGTTTTTTATTTTTTCACAAACTTTGTTTTTAAACTTGGCTCTTGTGCGTTTTACTTTATCATACAGCCTGTTACTTGTTCATACAAAGTTCGTGATTGATCTCTTTGGTGATTGGAACTTTTACTAACAATATCCACATTCCAAATTCAAACCACTTTTAGTCCTTAGGGATTAAAGAGCTATTTTAGTCCCTGTTTACGAAGAATACACTAGCTCTTTTTGGATAGATGTGATAAAAACATGATTAAGTCAAAGTCAAAGCATTTATTTCAAATAGGCACATTAAAGGCACTTTTGAACGTCAAAAATTACGATAAATAAAATAGAATTGATTCTAGTCGCCCATTCGGAAGGGTAGTTTTCGTATGGAGAAGAACGGGCAAGAAATTCCACCGTTACTCTTTTAAAAAGTTTTACAATATTTTGCATAAACTCAAAACTCAAACTCAAATCATTTATTTCAATTAAACCTTGTACAGGCACTTTTGAATTGTCAAAATTAAATAGTCTGTCAGTTAGTCAGAAAGTTGAAGCTAGTTACCCATTCCAAAGCGTAGATCTCTATGGAGAAGAACGGGCAAGAAACTCCATGGACACTCTTTTAAATCAAGATATTACAAAATCCTGGGTACATTATTCTTGTTGCTTCTATATGTGAGAACAATGTAAAAAAGACAGAAATGAAGAAACAATTCAAGACATAAGATTAAAATTAAGCCTTGGCAGTTAAGAGATGACCAGTCTCAACCGACGGCGCCCGTTCACGAACATGACGCGTGGATCAGCACCATCCATTCATTATAATAATAATAATATGTGAAGACGATGCACCTACAATAAAATTACTATACCACAATAGGTAAAAGAATTAAAAATGAAACCATGATATATAAATTAATTAATTATCTGATAGATACATGGTGCTCACATATTTACAAACATGGTAAAAGTAAATGATTTTCATTTAAAATAATAAACAAAAAAAAAAAAATTATTCAAGTTGTCAGGGTCAATGTCAGGGTGTGAGTTAAAGAAAAATAATTACAGAATGTAATGAATGTCAAAAAAAAAATAATAAAAAAAAAAAAAAATATTTATTATGATTATGTTAGGTGAGTATAAGAACTCATCTAATTTTAAGTAAACGATCAATATCAATCGACAAATAAGTAATGCACGATGTGCTTACCTGTAAGAAATTGGTACACTAGTCTATAAGTCTATTGGATGTATCTCATATCTTTGTGAGCCAAATAAAAACTAAAAAAAAAAGAACATTGGCACTCCGGGAGTGCCGACAAAAGTGGAAACAAAACACAAATAGAATACTTAGCCATCAGTCACCGTCATATCGGATATACATTAAAACCTAGTACCTACATCCGAGGACAGCCGAACACATCCGAAGCGGGTATTTTTTTAATCGTCTTATAAACAAAACACGCGCGGTGTCGCTTACGGTAACAGTGGCGCGAGTTCAATGGCTTTTTCCCATCTCAAAAAATGCCCAACGCGCTTAAAGAAGTTTTCATTTCAAAATAAAATACAATTACTATTCCACGTGATGCTTAGGGATTGACACTTTTGACAGCTTACTTCAAGCCTACTTTGTCTAAGTGTTTACGTGTTGTGAGATTTTTTACAGAATAAATCGGCAGATTACAAATGGATGGTTATTTGCTAACTATAGTGACGATCCCGGAAAATAGGAAGTATTTGGAATTTCATCTTGGTGTAGTGAAATTTCCAATGAGCTCAATATTTTCCGGATTCCCGTGAACGATTCATCAGTATTCTTTTTATTTCACGTCAATTGTAATTACGAACTTATGTATTTCAATAAGCCCTGCACTTATTTTTGTTGCTGACGATCCTTCAGGAATAAAAACAAAAGAAAAAAAAGCGGATCAAACCAGAGATTAAAACAGAAGGCGAACAAGCAGGGGATCGAGCTTGGGGTTCAGGGGATCAGACCGGAATATTATCATCGCAAAAGCATTTAGAGTTTACCGCGCGACTAGCATAATATGTATATGTTACGGGCATTGTGATTAACTGGGCATTATTAATAAGGACCGGCCATTATTAATAATGCCCAAGAGCGATGGGCAAAGTGATTAATTTATCACTTTGACCGGATAATGCCAGACGGCCCGTGGTCCATGTAATAAGTCAGTGTTTCAGATAGCTTAAATTTATCACTTGGACCGGGCAGTATGAATAATTCCCTACTTGTAGCTGGGCAATTTGATAATTAATCATGTCACTGCGTCCACATAGGATGCAAGAGCGAGCGAAGGGCACCCCGAGGTTCGGTTTGGTTAGGTTACTTTAAACCCTTTACACAGAATCCCCGTTAGCCGAATGTACGTTATGGGGACAACGCGACATAGGATGCAAGAGCGAGCGTAGGGCACCCCAAGGTTGTAAGTTTAATTTCATTCAATAAACAAAAACACTACAGTTCACCTATTTTATTACTTTGCCCAAGATAGGGTGGGCATTATTCATAATGGCCGGGAAATTTGATTAATCATGCTGTTTTACTCACATTGCGCAATTGAGTCGGGATGAATACAGACCGGCCATTATTAATAGTGCCCGGACTTATCAAATTGCCCGTAACATATATACAACGTCCCGATATCAATCGTCAGGTAGTAAGCCCACGAGACACAACACCCGTCTGGTCGGAGGAACCTCCCTTTTCTATGGAGGATGAATGGACTTCCTTCCCTGTTCCTCATACCTCTATGCTATTCTTTAAAATTTTACTTAAAATTAAACTACGCTAAACTATTTTGTTTAAGAACCTATCTTTATTTGTAGGTACTTACTCTATTAACCGTATAGTTCGGAAGTGCCCCCGAATGGACCCGAACACACGAACCTCCGCCGGCTCGGAACTGGGTCCCATTGGACCCAGGAATTACGACATACGACACCCTACATTGATTATGTAAATATTTGTTATGCTACCCATCCAATCTTATGAATGTGCGTTAACTAAGAGAGTTGGATAAAAATCTCTTAAGTTAACACCATTAAATACTTCATATTTAGCGCGCAAGCATATTAATTTACCTTTATTAAATTCAAGTCTGTAAATGCGATAATCGCCATTTTGTTGACAGTGGTGGTCGAGGCTAAAAAACATAAAAATTGGGGATTTTGAACATCCAAACTCCACCACAGGGGCAGTGAATAATACATCATTTAATTATTTGACGAATTCATCCATTGTTCAAGTTAAATAAGTAGCGGTAATGAAGTTTTTTGATATCTAATGTCGAAGTTTCGCGCCAATCCTGCGTGTTTACATTTAACTTTTCACAAATGTCACGCACACACATGTAGGTAAGATTTAAAATGTGACAAATATTAAAGAAAATATTATAAACAACACGAAAATGCCCAAATGTTAACGTAATATTGAAGCACAGGTCCATTAACACGTATTATTCATTACCGCTACTCAATATGTGTTCAAAATCGCAGTCCATTATTGTTTTTTTTATAGTAATGATGTGCGAAAGCGATTATGCTAAACGATTTTTTTTTTAATTTCGATTGATTCGGGTAATTAATATATCGAATTTCGGAAATCGATACTCGGAAACTGAAATAAAATTATTTTAAGCATTAAATATAATAAGCATTGTTTATAATAATGATTTATGCTTTTCTAATGTTATTTTAATAGTTTTTTGGACACTATAATTATTAAAACTGAGTCAATAACTGAGGACCTTTGACCATAGTCATTTATTGAATTTCCGAATTTCGCGCCGAATTGATTCTATATTTGAATTTATCTTCGGAATGCGCTCGCCGTTCAAAATTATTTTTATTTATTGTACTTACTATTTATTTTTGATACTTTCTAATAGTTTGCTACAGAATGCCCGGTATACATTTTTTAGGTAGGCTTAGCAAAAGTTTGGGAATGATGATAAATTAATGGTATAAATTGGGTATTCCACAATCACTTTACATTTCAATATGTTTTGTTAGTTGTATGAGCTTGGTAGTTTTTGTTTCTATTAGTTTAGGTACTTGAGTAATAGAAATTGTTTTTTTTCGTGGTAGTTTCCCAACGAAATTTAAAAAAACTGGCCATGTTTATGTCGGACCACGCACAGTGAAAGGTTCCGTAGTTGGGTTGAATATTTACGCATGCACAATGCACATCATTAATTAGATCGACTGCAAAAATAAGTTTGTATTTCTTAGACTCATCATTCATAAGTTCATAACGTACCCAAAAATTAAAGGGCCGGCCAGAAAAGAAAAGTACTGTTTTCATGTTTTCTTATGGGGAATAACATCTTGACCATTTCTTACTATTACAGCCAAAGTCTGCAATTAACCCCCTTGGCCGCTATTTAAGATCGAATATGCCAAAAATCTTATTTTTATAACAAGTGTTTTAAGATTAACATTAAAAAAAAAACCGGTCAAGAGTAAGTCGGACTCGTGCACCGAGGGTTCCGTACCATCATGTTTTTAATTTTTCATCGGCGTCGCCTATACTCGTTTTTTTTCTTATTTGCAATATAGTTGGGTAAACGTCATCTAAAACTGTTCCAAATTTCAAGTTGATAGGATTAGTACTTAATTCTTGAGATATCCAGGTGTGACAGACAGACAGACTGAGTCTCACCATAAGGGTTCCGTTTTAACATTTTGGTACGGAACCCTAATACCGATTTTAAATCTATTTTTATAAAAAGCAGAGTCCTGACTGACTGATATAATATCAACGCCTAAGCCGCTGGTCCTAGATACATGAAATTTGGAGGGTGTGTTCTTAGTGAAGAATAGGCATCCACTAAGGGTTTTTCGAAATTCCACCCCTAAAAGGGTGAATGGGGGGAGGGTGATATTTGACGCGGACGAAGTCAGGCAGAAGCTAGTTGAATATAACATCCCGAACATGTTTTGACTATGACCAAATGTACGCAGTATATTTAGAGATTTGCTATGTTATTTTATTTTATTTGTTATCCTAATTGCGCAACACACTACTACTCTCAATTTGAATAATTTTGAAGCATATTGCTAATCCATTGCTCCTTATGTACGAAAAGTGTGTCTGCTCAACAACGTAAATAACGCAATGAATGTTTTTGAACTGTGAAGATGTATCTCATTGCTACTGATACTGTGTTACTAAATTACCCTGCAGACTTCTGATAAGATCTCCTGGAATCTATAATCACAGAACTATATTTTGTATTTTTTTTTTAATTTTAGGCTGTGTTTTCAGAGATATTGTTTCTATTTTCAATAAAATAATAAATAACTTTTTTTTGTTATTATAATAATATTTATGTGACCCTCACGAAACCCCTTCATTTGATATATTACACGGTACCTACGTAAGCAAGGCTTTTTTTTTAATTTTCTAATGTCACTCCAAAAAGTGACCCCTTTCAAAATTAATTTATTTATGTTACACGTCCGTGTTTGAGTCAAAGAAATTTATATGTGTACCAAATTTCAACTTAATCGGTTCAGTAGATACGAAACAAATCGGTTGTGACAGACCTACAGACAGACACACGAGTGATCCTATAAGGGTTCCGTTTTTTCATTCGTACGTAGGGAACCATAAAAAGTTACACCCCTATCCACACTGTACGTGTATGTACTTATTAAAATGATTATATTTAAAAAAATAATTACTTCATGAAAAATATACCAAAGAGTTTTTATTCCGTTTCTAAAATTTTTTTATTTTTTTTAAACACCGATTATTTATCGATTAGGCTTTATGACATTTTTGAATCGAAATAAGAAAATTGGGTAGATGGTCAGCACTAAGAAGTGTCACGTCGCATCACATTTTTTA
Source organism: Oligia strigilis (assembly GCA_951800025.1). Lineage (NCBI taxonomy): Eukaryota > Metazoa > Arthropoda > Insecta > Lepidoptera > Noctuidae > Oligia > Oligia strigilis. The sequence continues at coordinate 5,859,302 of OX637562.1, forward strand.
GTAATATTTATCAAGATTTGATTATGTTTTATATGTAGTTTATGTATGAAAAATGGTAAAAGTAAGAATGCAGAGAGAATGACAATATTTTTATTTTTCCCTTTTGCATATTTTCATCAAGAGATTAAGTGGTTTATTTACATATCTTCGGCGAAAATTAATGTGCCTAACTTTTGGATAGGTGTAATAATATCTATTATAAACAACTTTCGCAGTAAAATGACGCGGTTTGACCGACCTCAGCATATAGTTAAAGATATTTGCCACAAACTTATTGTACAAAATAGGCGCGGTAACACATTTTTCTTAATAAATTCGGATGCTGAAAGTTGAAGTAAATTCCTGAATATCATGACGTAATTCGCAACACCCCGTCGAATCAGCTGGTATGTCATATGTCAAAATCTAGTCGAGCAGAGAGGTTAAACTTACTTATTTTGAATTTGAAATCAAACTACGCGCCAAACAAGACGCCATTTTTAAATATCATTCAATTATTTAAAATTCGAAGGCATGTCACATGTCGATAAACCGCTGCACGTGTCACTAGGAGCTATTGAAATCATAGAGCAGCACGGTCCGCCGGTGGCCCGTGTTGCTCCATGATTGAAATAGATGAAATGAATAGAGCGAGCGCTAGAAAATGTCCAAAAAAAAAAGGTATAAAAGCATGTCTGTGCCATGTCCCTAAAAAAAAAGCTTCCGTCGCAAGCCGGCAACGATGTAGCTTTTTTTTTCACAATTCAATTTTCTAGGAAATGTGTCAGATAGTTTGTATTAGGGGAAAAAAGTAAAAATTATGTAGAAATATGCTTTACAATTTTCTTTCTAACGAATTAATTTGCTTTACAATTTTCTTAATATGCTTTACAATTTTCTTAATATGCTTTACAATTTTCTTAATATGCTTTACAATTTTCTTTCTAACGAATTAATTATCGTATCGGCAAGCGTAGTCTAACCCCAGCTAGATGGATCGACGACCTTAGCTGGGACAGATTGTATGCTGAAGGCGGAGGACAGGGAGTTGTGGCGCAGCCTGGGAGAGGCCTATGTTCTGGAATGGACTGGCAGTTGATTGAGATGGGATGACAGCTCACTTCGAGTTCACTTCACCTAAGTTTCGCGGTGAGAATTCTACAGAATAAATTGGCTAGTTCGTCGGTCCATCTTTTCGATCTCTTGACACACTTATGTGCCCCCGAATTCTCAAACGACACTTAACTTTAAGGGGCAACCTTCAACCCCATTGATTGATACCTATTTCATGAATTATTCATTCAATATGGTTATATCATAAATATCCGAGAGATATGCCTTCACTCTACTTATATTTGTTCGAGTTCAAATGTCGCCACCTTTTTCCCACTCCTGAAACTCGCACAAAAACAAAAGAAATAGATACGGCCCAAATGATGCTTTTTTCGCACACACACAAGAAAGTAGGCGTAACACTTTTGTGCTATCTTATTGTACACATGCTCAAAAGGGGCGCAATTAAACTTTTGGTCAGTTTGATTGGAACGGAGATGACATGTGCCACGCCTCCATGACATATCCCTCGATTTCCGTGGGTTATATGAACTTGGAGGGTTGTATTGATGATTTAAATGATTATAATTCTGTAAATACATACCTACTTGTTACAGTCACTAATAATATTTTTTCAACATGCAATATGACTCTGACCTGCAAATTATAAAAAAAAATTAAAAAACTTTGAATTTCGTGGGTTACTCTGGCATTCGTTAAAGTGTTTCTGTCGCTCCAATTTACTTTAAAGTGACAGAGACAGCATGAGACTTAAAACGTTTGTTTAAAAATATAACCTTTTTAATCCCTATGTGTGGACGTTGGAATTTTTACTTGGGATTTCAGTGGTAGACCGCGAAATTAAAATTTTCTTACGTTTTTTGCAATTTGCAGGTCAGTGTCAGATTATAACTTGATCAAAATATGATTCGCGACAATAACAGATACATATTTAGAGAATTTTAATCATTAGAATCATTAATATATCTTTCTAAGTTAGATTTCTACCACCAACCACCAATCTCATAAGGAAAAGTGTTAATAGTCAACTACCCTGGGTGTGTAATGTTTGGTATAACAACAGATGGTCTAATTTCGTTTGACATAACTCTCATATGATATAATTTTCATATGCTATAAAAACATTTAACCTAATGTCATATGATCGAATGTTATATTTGATATAATTTTCTTTTTCTCTAATTTCATTTAGTATAACGTTCATTTCATAATTATAATTTTCATATTGTATAATGCTCCTTTTGGGTCTCCCTTGTTTTGCCGAAAAGATTTTGCCAAATTATCACTTCCCAAACAATTTTCCGCATAATTTCATTTGCCAAATTATTACTTAGCAAAAAATCTCTTCACAAATAATCGTAACCCAAACCTAATGTTTGGCAAGTGAACGTTTAAACAATAACTTGTTTACCAACTAGTACTTTTACCAATTTTTATTTAGTCAAATATTTCAGTTGGAATAACTCATTTTACGCAAAATTACATTTGCCAAATATTTAGTATCGTTAGTTTTCGCAGTTTTAAGGCAATTTCAAGAATAAGATCTAACTTTGAAGATGTTTTATTATAAGGGTGTTTTTTGTGTGGTGTGGGACAAATTCTAAACAGGTCATAATAATATTAAGTATTCTGGTAATATTTTTTAAAATAATTAATCTCGTCTAACTAGTTCAGTTTCGGGTAGACTATTTTTTCCATTTTTTTTCTATATAATCTAGTCGTTTCTGGTCACAGTTTTAACTTAACCTAACCTAAGCAATTTTTTTTAATAATTAACCTCGTCTAACTTATTCGGTTCTCGATAGCCTGCTAAAATAATCTCTTTTTTCCATTTTTTTTTTCTATATAATCTAGTCGTTTCTGGCACTCGCCGGCCGCTGCCGCGGCACCGCTCGCTTCGCTCGCTCGGCTCGTGCGTAGGAGGTCACAGTTTTAACCTAACCTAACCTAAGCATTTTTTTTAATAATTAACCTCGTCTAACTTATTCGGTTCTCGAGAATGTCCATTGCAAAAAAAATTAAAATAGTAAGTTACAAATATTTTGTATTAAATAAATGATTATTTTAAAATAAAATTGCATTTTTTAATTATTTAATTCCCAAAAAAAAAATCTCAAAAAATCTTATTTATGCCTTTATATTTTTTGTCATAACAAATCGTTTGACCAAACGTTTATTGTCTAAAGATTGTTTGCCGTAATAAATCATTTGATAAAAGACCAAATGCCTAAATGACATTATCCTTAATAATATTCTGCCAAGTAAAAATTTGACCAAATGAAAATGTGCATACTAAAATTATTCCAAACATTGCATTGGAATAATAAAAGGTTGCGAAAATTTGTTTGGGTAGTGAAATTTTGGCAAAATCTTTTCGGCAAAACGGCAGGATCCCGCTCCTTTTATATAACGTTCATTTGACCTAACATTAATATTAACTAATTTTCTTTTTCTCTAATTTCATTTAGTATAACGTTCATTTCATATAATTTTCATATTGTACAATGCTCCTTTTATATAACGTTCATTTGACCTAACATTCATATTAACTAATTTTTTGCCCTTCGCTCGCTCCAGCATTATATGTAAAGAATCGCTCTTGTGTTCTATGTGTGTGTGTTCTATTTCTGAGTGAAGGGTTTAAACCGAACCTCGGGCTGCCCTTCGCTCGCTCTTGCATCCTATGTCGACGGAGCCCCGCTTCGCGGGGCCCCTTTTTTTGTGTAAAGGGTTTAAAGTAACCTAACACAACCGAACCTCGGGGTGCCCTTCGCTCGCTCTTGCATCCTATGTCGACGGAGCCCGCTTCGCGGGGCCCCTATTTCTGTGTAAAGGGTTTAAAGTAACCTAATACAATCGAACCTCGGGATGCCCTTCGCTCGCTCTTGCATCCTATGTCGACGGAGCCCCGCTTCGCGGGGCCCCTATTTCTGTGTAAAGGGTTTAAAGTAACCTAACACAACCGAACCTCAGAGTGCCCTTGGCTCGCTCTTGCATCCTATGTCGACGGAGCCCCGCTTCGCGGGGCCCCTATTTCTGTGTAAAGGGTTTAAAGTAACCTAACACAACTGAACCTCGGGGTGCCCTTCGCTCGCTCTTGCATCCTATGTCGACGGAGCCCCGCTTCGCGGGGCCCCTATTTCTGTGTAAAGGGTTTAAAGTAACCTAACACAACCGAACCTCGGGGTGCCCTTCGCTCGCTTTTGCATCCTATGTCGACGGAGCCCCGCTTCGCGGGGCCCCTATTTCTGTGTAAAGGGTTTAAAGTAACCTAACACAACCGAACCTCGGGGTGCCCTTCGCTCGCTCTTGCATCCTATGTTGACGGAGCCCCGCTTCGCGGGGCCCCTATTTCTGTGTAAAGGGTTTAAAGTAACCTAACACAACCGAACCTCGGGGTGCCCTTCGCTCGCTCTTGCATCCTATGTCGTGTGTGTCGTGTGTGTGTGTGTGTGTGTCTTGTATCCTATGTGTGTTCAACGATATAGCCACAACATAACAAGTAAAAGAAGAAAACAAACATTTTTGCAAAAATAAAAGTAGATATTTCTAAATTATATTAAACGTTACTTATAGATTTTGACTATTATAGCAACTGAATATTATATTATGTGAATATTATTTCAAATGTGCATTATATAAACTGTTCATTATACCATATGAAATTAGGTAAAAAGAAGTTATATCAATAATTCATTATGACCGTTGACCGTTATATTAAATAAAAATTATATCAAACGAAATTAGGTCTTATGATCGTTAGAACTTTTGTTTCTATATCAAACGTGACACACCCAACTACCCTACCTTACCTTAAATCCACATAATTTCGGAGCATCTAATTTTGTTAGTATCACTGTTTTGTATCACGCGTTTTAACAGATATTTGTTTCCGGATTTAGAATATTGATTTGTACCTCCAAGAGCGTGGGAGTGATTAATTTCTGGCGTTATATCCCTACGTGATTTTTGTTACAAACGTAGTGTTGTGAGAATGTGGGTGTCTGGTGTATGCACTGTGAGTGTGAATTTAAACCCGGTTGATAGCCGTAGGCTGGTTCTCATTGGGACTCAAACATAACTGGCGAAATGTGGGTGTTACTACTTTATTTGTGCGTAGATGTGACGCATATTTTCTCCCAATTTGTTATTTTGTTTTTTTTTATGCGTCATACCATACCATACCATAATCAGCCTATAATGTTCCCACTGCTGGGACACTGGCCTCCTCTCGGTGAGAGGGAGTGGGCCGTAATCCACCACGCGGGCCCAGTGCGGATTGGCAGATGTCACATGTCATCGAATGTTTGGTTCTAGGACATGCCGGTTTCCTCACGTTTTCCTTCACCGTTTTGAGAGCAGTGGTGATGAAATAATTTACACAAAGTAAAGCGCCTGTCTGGGTTGGAACCTACGACCTACAATTCGTAAGTCGCGGCCGTTACCACTTGGCCACCACTGCTCCTATTATGCGTCATGTTTGCCGCAAATAAACGTAAGTATTTTATATTTTTCTAATAAAATAAAATTATATTTAGGTATTTATCTCCACAAATTATTCTTATACCTACACATTAAGTTGACAGGTATTTCGACAAAATTTTGTAATTTGTGGGAGGTCTGGAGTCTAAACTAAGCCTAGGCCTGTATTTTAGTACTCCAGGCCCATTATATCACATAGTAAAGGTTGCCAACGTGGTTCAATTAGAAGTGATTGATCGTGACAAGTGACTTATCGGTACAGCTCTACCTAACAGTATCGCAAACGTTGCTTACCGGTAAAATGAACAATCCGGCTCGAAGGACCACGCTTCTACTGTAGGGGACAGTAAGCCCTTCGAGGATTGCAGGCATAATGTTATGTTATTTTAAAAGGAATTTCTATAATGTTTAAAAACTCAGCTCGATAATTAACTTCGTAAAACAGGTACAAAATTCCGCGTATCACATTATTAAATCATGTTTAAAATCAAGATAATGAACCAACAGGTTTTACTGAAATATATTTATTTTTGCAAATTCTGTTACGGTAATTAAATTGGGTCATGTTCGCATGTCTATACTAATATTATAAAGAGGTAAAAGTGAGTTTGAAAATTTCTCGTACCCTCGACCTATCCCGTCGCATCGATATTAGGTACTTCGTTTTCGCTCACCGTTCTTACGTGATGTTAAGTAGGCCTTCCTCTTGAGGAACGAAGAGAGGCTACTTAACTTTTGAGTTGGGCTATCAAATGCAAAAAGAAATCGTAATACCCAATAACTGGGTTGTGGAGCTCAGATAGGCAGACGCTCCATGTAAAATTCTTGTATTCAGCTGCATCCGGTTAGACTGGAAGCCGACCTCAACATAGTTAGGAATAGGCTGGGTAGATTATGGTACAGACGCTACACAATCTGTCAAATTTCTTTTTATCACTAAAGCATAAGGTTCAAAGTTGATTGGGAAAATTAGACACTTTCAGGTAGCTTGATGTGCTGGTGTCTGTACTTACACCAACAGCAACTCTTGTTCGGTTCTTGCTCCAGTATGTGCTCTCCCTTATATAACATCAAAGTGAATATAATTCCACCTGAACGGCGCCTCTAGTGTTTACAACTTTACAACGTTGGTAATTACTTGAAAATTGTTTTAAGACGTGCGCCATCTTGCGAACGGTTTATGAATAATTATAGCTTTTAGTTGTAGACTTATAATAACTATTTTGTTTTATGTAGTTGGTGTAAAGTCTTACAAAGTAACAGTAAAACGACTTTTGGGCGTTTTGTCATCCGAATGTTTTAAAAGATCTCTTATACATACAAAGTAAAATTCTTTATTCTTTTCTACATTTTAAAATAGCCCAGTAAGTAGCTCGCTGGCATGTAGGTATAGGTGTAAAATAAAGGCTTTTGTCAGATGATTTATTCTCAGGAGACATAACATCGTGCAAATAATATTAAGAATTTGTACGCTTTACATACACACTTTACACACTTTTTACGATATACATATAGTAATGGCCGGTTGTTTCAAACTGTAGGTTAACGTAACATACGTACGTTTTAAGGGTTAGGGTAAAAACGGGACCCTCCACTGTCCGTCTGTCTGTCTGTCTGTCACCAAGCTGTGACTCATGGACCGTGATAGCCAGACAGTTGAAATTTTCAGATGTTGTATTTCTGTTGCCGCTATAACAACAAATACCTACTAAAAACAGAATAAAATAAATATTTATGGGGGCCTCCCATACAACAAACGTGTTTTTTTCGGCGTTTTTGCCTTGTGGTACGGAACCCTTCGTGTGCGAGTCCGACTCGCACTTGGCCAGTTTTATTGTTGCAAACTAGTACTAAGTTATGTTCGAGTTCTTGTTGGACACTTTAAGAGCTCTGAACAGAGCTTTTCTTTCGTATCAAAGTGGTTCTTGTAAGTTTGCGCCAGATAACACCGTTAAAACTTTCGCGGATCATCGCTTAAAGAATTACCCTCTCCAATTTTCTGAGACCCTAGTCCCTGATGAAATTCTGTTATGAGACTAATTTAGACTTGCGAATACTATTGGTTGTTTGTTGATCGATATTTTGATTGAAGTAGACGAAACATAACAAACTGTTAACGTGTGATATGACAATCGATTTGCTAATTTGAGACACGATCACTTTGATCTACTAGGCGCTCAGAAATCAGAGTGAGTAGTAAATTATAATCACCTCATTCCACCTCAATGGATTCTTTGCTTGAATATTCTGCAGAACCCGCCGGGGTGCGCTAGTAATAACCACTTTAACAACACAATTTATGTAAGAAGCGTCATGTGATTGTATTTAAAACTAAACTAGTCAACTTGACAAATAGTTGACAGAATCTACAAGTAGGTAATTCCGCCGACAGCCCAAATTTCGATGAACGCTAGACCGACACAATACAAGTTACCTACTGTTACAACCTTAGCATTAGGACAGGTTGTTTCACGTCCACTTGTATCACGCGATACGTCGAAAATGGCGCTAACTATCGTCTAACCAAAAAAAAAGGTTTGTTTCACAAAATTATGGCCTTTTTCAAGACAATTGAAAAAAAAACGCCGAAAACAAAACGTTTGTTGCCTCTTAAATATTTATTTTATTCTGTTTTTAGCGGCAATAGAAATACATCATCTGTGAAAATTTCAACTGTCTAGCTATCACGGTTCATGAGATACAGCCTGATGACAGACGGACAGTGGAGGGTCCCGTTTTTACCCTAACCCTAAAAACGTACGTATGTTACGTTAACCTACCGTTTGAAACAACCGGCCATTACTATATGTATATCCTATCCTACTTCCTACTATCCTACTTATAATATTATAAATGCGAAAGTTTTTGAGGATGGATGGATGGATAAGATAGAAATTAAAACAGAAGACGACCAATCAGGGGATCGAGGAGGGGGGGGGGGGTGGAGGTGGGTTCAGGGGATCAGAAAGGAATAAATCGATGTTTGTTAGGTATCTACTCTTTCACGCAAAAAGTACTGCACGGATATTGATGAAACTTTACAGTAAAATGGCATATGCACCAGAATAACGAAGAAGAAAAAGAATATAGGATAGTTTTTATCCCGATATTCCCACAGGATCGACAGTAATGCGGTTGAAACCGCGGGGCGCTGCTAGTAATATATAGGGGGATTGGAAGATGGGTGCAAAGCTTTAAGGCGAAGATAGTACAGACAATTTAGAACCATGTAAGCCATGGTTGTCTTAGACGAAGTCTTACCAAGTTTTTTTTACCTAATTTTTGTTTTTATTTCGATACGAGAATTGCCCCTCCGGTGTCTGCAACTCCACATCAAAAAAAGCTCGTATTTTGTGCTTACAAAGATCTAAAGCATTCGATCTCAAGGTAATAAAACTAAGAAATTATCTGGCTTAAACTACAGTATTTAATATTCCCCTAGAAGCCTCCTAAAATACATAACGTTGGCTTTCACGTGTTGGCAAATAATCAATAAGTTTATCAGTAAGTAGATAAGTCCGCTCGGCGATACGGGCGAAATTAAGGCGTCCGCGTTATACCCACTAAATAAATCATGTGCTCGTCTGAATAAAATAAGGCGGTGTATTTAGAACTTTAGTTTAGCGTTTTAGTCTGCTGGCTAAAATGTGAGGCTTTAAGGCTACTCTTTAGAAAAAGCTTAAAAACAGTGTGCAGATGAAGCAGCTTTTTTCCGGAACTTACAGAGAAATTACATCTGAAAAAATAGTTGGTAATCTACATGATATGAATCGTAATTTGGTTTAGCCATAATTTTTCTATCGATATCACCTATTAAGAAAAAAAACCACCAAATCACCTCCAAATCGTTGGGATGAAACCATTTTACTCCTTCATTTTTTATCAAAAGAATATAAAAAAAATATCTATCTATGCTTTGCAATACAAACGAAAATGATTTGATTTTGTTACTTTTTAAAAACATGTATATTTTTTAATATAATAAATTAAAAATGCGATCGTCTAAAGTCCGTGTCTATATCATCCCCGCACTCGTCCACGAATTCAGTGCGGGGCGCATCGTGTTGCGAGGCAACGCGTTGGCATGCGGGTGCATGCGGGTGGTGGAGCGGCGCGGAGAGGGGTAGTTAGCTCCGCCCAAATGCACAAGGTCGTTGGCATGAATACAAGCCTTAAAACTAACTAACGGCCGAACCCAATTACCTATCTATCACCAGTTTTGGGATACTAGAGTTTTAATGTCCCAATAGGTAATCTATATCAGTAGCGATTTGTATAATTATATTAAACTGACAGTTATGATTATAGTGGCTACCATCAGTAGCGATATGTGTTTAAGAGAGTTTACGCCGTACGGCATTTCATAAAAACTTTCAAACCCTTGTTTTTCGAAATAAATGAACCGATTTTAATGAAACTTCATACGCATTAGCAGGATACAAAGGTCTAAAAAGTTAGTAGAGAACGTTTTTTTAAAGTTAGAGCGAGCGAATGAGAACCTTTCTCATTCGCTCGCTCTTGCATCCAATGTCGACGGCTCCTATTTCTGTGAAAAGGGTTTAATAACCTAACAAAACCGAACCTCGGGGTGCCCTTCGCTCGCTCTTGCATCCTACGTCGCCTATCGATTGAATGCAACCATGCAATGTAATTAAAAAAGTAATTATGTAAGTAAAACCATGCAATTTCCAAAAAAAAAAAAATTGTCTATATATTTTTTTTCATAACAAATAATTTGACTAAATGTTTATTGTCTAAAGATTGTTTGCTGTAATAAATCATTTGATTAAAGACCAAATGCCTAAATGACATTATCCTTGATAATATTCGGTCAAATAAAAAATTTACCAAATGAAAATTGTGCGTAGGTACTAAAATCTTTCCAAACATTGCATTGGCATAAAAAAAGGTTGCTAAAATTTGTTTGAGTAGTGAAATTTTGGCAAAATCGTTTCGGCAAAACGTCAGGATCCCATACTTACTACTACCAGCTGAAATACTGGAGACAATAAGGATACTCCATTCTAATCTACTCTCAGTTGTCTCAATCACACCAGCTGTAACTCAAGAACGACACTTGTCCAATGAAGTAAAACTACAGCGTCACTTTGCCTGACAATCGCTTGCTAGAACCATTACCGTAATTAATTTATCTACTAACTCACCCTGGTTCTGTCTTGTTAGTTACCGTTCACTAGAACATTAGAAAAACAAAACACTTACGTTGATTAGGACTTGTGTTTCTGGTTCAAAAATGTAGGTCATCATCTGCCTAGCCTCTTCCCAACTATGTTGGGGTCGGCTTCCAGTCTAACCGGATGCAGCTGAATACTAGTATTTTACTTGGAGCGACTGCCTATCTGACCTCCACAATCCAGTTACTGGGTAATACGATACCCCTTGGTAAGACCGGTTGTCAGACTTTCGGGCTTCTGACTACCCGTAACGACTGTCAAAGATCCACGAATGACAGCCGGGACCAACGGCTTAACGTACTTTCCGAGGCACGGAGGGGTCTTGGTATGTAAAGATGGTCACCCATCCACAGACCAACCACGGCAAACGGAGCTTAACCTAATTAGTTATTATTTAGCCACGGGCACCTCAGTTTAAAAATGTAGGCATGATTATAATTTCCGATGGGACTAATTAGGAAGTTCATACTTGCTTGTCTATCAGCCTTGTTGGCTTCGCTTGTTGGCTATGTTTACTGTATGTTCTCTTGTCATTTTTGAAGGAACATAAAACGATTAAATAAGCTGTCTTAAAAGGAATTTAATTGATATTCCATTCGTACAGAATATTTATCCCAAACTATTTATGTGTTTCGAGTGTATGTATGTTTGTATGTATATTTCTTTGGCACGCTCTGTAGCCTTTTCTATCAGCCGTATTCTCAGTTGTCATTGGCTTTCTAGCTATATCCAGGGTGAATTTTTCAAGTGGCCGTAGATGGCCAAATTCGAAACTATGAGGAATAGCGAAAAGTATTCAAAGGAGTCTCGTGCTCGATTTTGATGAAAACTAAAACTGCATCATTTGATTTTTGAGAAAAACAATATTTCTAGCCCGTTGATTTTGATTAAAAAAACACACACACACACACACACTGTATTAGACCATTCGATAGTGCCCCTAATACGGATCAAATTCTGGGAAGTAATGACATACGGCAAACTAAAACTTAGGCGAAGTACTTATGTTTTTTTATTTTTTTCCCAGTTATTTTTTTTTAGACTAAAGTTTGCAGTTTAGGTGTGCTGATCGCGTTTAGTGTCATTGGTAAAATTGGCCCTAACAAGCTATGGACCCAGTATTCTGGGTCCATAGCTTGTTAGGGCCTACTATTACGCCTAGTACTACCTATACATATAAGATTCTGTCAAAAAGTATACCTAATTAATTGAAACTCGACCCTTTTTCGTCCTTTCGCAAACATGGCTTAGGGATTGGCCATTAAATATGTAGATACCTACATATCTATTTTCCAAGATCCCTATGTAATAACTAGCTTATTGGATATCTCCATTAGGTAATGAATAGCTATTTATTATAATAATATAACGAATATTAGTATCCTGTCCGATGGAAAAGCTTTCCTTTCCTATTATTAGATCGAGTACCTTAAAGTCTGAATTAGATATGCTATAGAACAAGTCTGTTAAATGTATTTACTGTCTGCTAGAGCTCAAGGGTTTATATCGGAACTAACACCCGGATTTAACAAAAAAAAAAATTGCATTTTTGTTAAATAGCCCAATTCTTGAGGAAGGTTATAATTAACATCACGCTACGGCCCTAGTAGGTATCCGAGCAAAAAGAAAGTAGTGAAAACAAAACACAAACAGAATACTTTGCCATCACTCACTGACATAATCGGATATAGATTAAAACCGAGTACACCCCGAGGACAACCGAACACATTCGAAGCGGGTATTTTTTGAATCGTCTTATAAACAAAACACGCGCGGTTTTACGGTAACAGTGGCGCGAGTTCAATGGTTTTTTCCCATCTCAGAAAATGCCCAACGCGCCGAAAGAAATTTTAACTTAAAAAAAAGTAAGAAAGAACCATAGATATCCGTGGAAAGAACGCTAAGCGAAAACAAAGTACCAGCGCGGGCGGGCGAGGCGATGCGAAGCGGTGGGCCCCCGGGCCGAGGGAGTTTAATAAAAATGTGGCTGTGTTTTTAGTATACAAGGTGTTGATTTGCATCCTCGTCAAATTTCAGGAGGTTGTCATAAAAGACATTTTAGTACTTTGGTACTTTAGTATTTTAGTACTTAGTAAAGTACCTAAAAGGCGTTTGTTTGTGTGTGAAAGCGCGGTTATAGGGCTAGTAACAGACGGGCCGCGTTTAAATACGGCTGGTTCACACTTACGGATTTCTATAAATAAGAAAAAAAAAAAACCTACCCGTTTTATTGTTGACCAAATCAACAATAAAATGGGTAGGTTTTTTTTTTGTTTTTTGTCGAGAGTCATTAGCATAATTACGTCCTTGAATTTGACTAGGATGGAAATCAACACCTTGTATTTGTGTATCTTACGACTTCCACGAGAACGAAGTCCCAAGACAGAAACTACTGGCCTATAAAAGTAGAGATTTTCGCTATCCAGCAAAGCATAACATCTTAGCAGCATAGCATCGATGGTGACTCGAGTCATGGCCAGCCCCAACAGGATTCTGAAAATAGAGTGAACTGTACGTATATGATTCACTAGCTGCACCCCGCGGTTTCACCCGCATAAGTGTCGATCCCGTAGGATTATCGGAATAAAAAGTAGCCTATATGTTAATCCAGGGTGTCAGCTACCTCCATACCAAATTTTATCGAAATTGGTCCAGCCGTTTGAGCGTGAAGAAATAACAAACATATAAACACACACACACTCACAAACTTTCGCCTTTATAATATTATACTGTGATTGCTGTCAGTTACATGTGCCATCGTATCGTGTTGTAAGGACTATGTTACTAACCCTTTATGAGTCTTCGCACGAATATTTTTTTTTTTATTTGAATAACCAGACAGCCCAGGGTGTGTCGGATTTAAAGAATCACTCTTGAAAGATTTTTTTTCTAATTTACACAAATAAAATAACACTTACCTATTACTTGTGAGCGCTCCATACATCCTTTCATACCCTGCAGTGTACCTATTCTCGTATTTATTAACGGATAGAGCTACCGTTCATCCCCTGGGAGCCATGGCAACGATCAAGGCAGACTGTCAGGAAAACTGGTGAAGTTCCTGTTTGCTCACCGGACGGACTCTCGGGCCCCTTGTGAGTCGTGAAACACTATTATACCTAGTCTTGCCATAAATATTGTCACGAAGAAAAAAATTTTTTTTTTATTGTAAATAATATTTATTACTTTTACAGTGTGTTAGTTTAATACATAAATATAAAACAATTTAAAATATAAAAAGCTTATTCGAAGCAGTGGCGTGCCTAGGGGTCAAAATTAGGGCAAGCCCACAGATTTTCAAGGTATAAAAAAAACGCCCAACTGAGGGATTGGCTGATTTTCTTGTTGTTAATGGTTGTTAGTAGTACTAACATCATTATTATAATTTTGGTAAGAAAAACTTATTTCAAGCATCAGTACGTAATTGTCATAAGCGCCATCTATACTAATGAATGCGTAAAATAAATGAACCACAACGCTTAGCCGGACCTTTTTTCATTTTGCTTGTCACTTGCAAAATTTGTTCAATCAAAATGCACTAGATGGCCTCCAAATATTATCGATTTATTGTTATTTTCTCGTACGCATTATTTTATGAATTAGGTACTTACATTTTTAAAGTCAATTGATAATTTTAACATGAACCACTACATAGGTTTGTCATATCATATTCATACCTAATAAACGATCGAATGAGTAGGTACCTATTTTATTTATTCTGTCTTCTTGACTGACAAAAAACCGACTTCCAAAAAAAACACTACAAACTGAAAAATAACTTTAATTTCGGAAGTCGGTGTCTTAGGGATCAGTATTTTAGTTTTTGCCACCGACTTCCGAAATTAAAGTTATTTTTCAGTTTGTAGTGTTTTTTTTGGAAGTCGGTTTTTTTTTTGTTAAAAAGTTTTTATTTCTCGCTTTTTAGTGGGTCTATTTATAATTTATCTAAGTTACAATAGCCTAATGTCAACTTGCCCATCGCCTTTTTATAAAATATTCCTTTTCTCGATGCAGGGACGTTAATTGTTGAGGAGTTCTCCTTTTATTAGTTTTTAGATTAGATGCTGATAATCCTGGCTGCAGCATCAGGTTAGACTTATGTCAACATTGCATTGAACTTAAAATTAGTCCTATTTAAAATGAGCCCAAACACGACTACGGTGCTGTAATTTCAAGGTTTGTACTTTTTCTGATGCTCCTGGCTTCAGCATCAGGTCTTCGGTGTTCCTCAGTAACAGTACGTTTATCCACACATCGAGCCCTTTTCAATGAGCCTAAACACGATATTTATATCTGCGGAGGAGTTAGGTACTCTGCAGACTATCCTGACTGCAGCATCAGGTCATGACTTGATGATCATGAGACCAAATGTGGCAAATGCCCTATCAAACATCAAAACAATTTACTAAAACAGTCCTTGCCTGTTCGAGTAACTTCTTACTGTTAAGGAGTTGTACCTTCCATCATCAGCCCAGCTACCTGAGATGGTGACAACCATACACAAATACACAAGATACTTCATAAAATATGCGAAAACAATAGGTGAGCCTATAAAATTTGAGGGTTGCCCTCGATTTCTCTAAGATCCCATCATCAGATCCTAACTTGGTGACAATGGGACCACCTCAGAACTATCTACTTTCGAACGAAAAAAGAATTTTCAAAATCCGTCGACAATTGGCGGCGTATTCGATGAACAAACATACAAAAAAAAAAAAAAAAAAAAAAAAAAAAAAAAAAAAAAAAAACATACAAACACCCGAACATAGTACCTCCTCCTTTTTGTAAAGTCGGTAAAAATACTTGTTTTTATTTCCGAGAAGTACCGACAGTCCGACAGTAATTTAAGATTGGCTACGGTGAAGTAAAGAGTTATTTATTGGCAGAAAATTGCAGAAAACTCAATGTATTTACGTACCTTTTCGATGACAGATTCCGAACACATAATGATAAAAGAACACTATATTCATTAACCATTTACAAAATCATAGGGAATGACATCACCAATCACCACAATCAATATTTTTTTCAAATAATAAAACTAATTCTCAAAGTAAGTATTCAAAACTTCAAAACAATAACAATTTGTTTGAGTCGCGTCGTGTCATCGACTCATCGCGCCCGCCACACGTGCTTTCGCAACTAACTTTACGCGGGTCAACGCAACGCGCGGATAGTGCATTTGCGCGAACTTCATGCCTCTCAAAAGCCTGGCTTTTCATTTCATAGAACTCTGTGTTTATGTACTTACCAATATATCAACAAATGTAAACGTTTCTATAGCAATTTGTATGCGAAAACTGCGAGACAGAGAAAGGAAAGGCAAGCCAGGTAAGAAGCCAGACTAGTGTGAGCGAGATGGCGCATTTGAACGCATTGTATAGCGTTTAGAGCCGAATTCCGAATTTGGCGCGAACCTATCCCAAAGTTAGCGCTAGTTCGGATTTCGAAATTGTATTTTAGGTCATGAATGTTTGAGTTCGAGTTAATTGACTGGAATTTTTTGAATATATTTTTTATTGATTTTGTTGTTGTGAATTATGATTTTATTAGGGCAAGCCGGGCTTTTCTGCTTCTATGAAGGTACCGCCACTGATTCGAAGTGGTCTCCATTTGCTGCAATACAGTCCTTTAAACGTTGAGGCCAGTTATCAATAGAAGCACGCACTCTTTCCATGGGAAAATTCTTCACTGCCAATCGTATGGATTGTTTTAGGGACTCCAAATTATCATGGCGTTTAGAGCAAGCCGTACTCTCTAAAACTGACCATAAATCATAATCCATCGGATTAAGATCGGGACTAGACGACGGCCAGTCTTCAGCTCTGATGAAGTCCGAAATGTTCACTTCCAACCAAGACTGCGTGGACCGAGCTTTATGACCCGGCGCCGAGTCTTGTTGGAAGGACCATACTTGGTTATTGAACATGGTGTTGTTAAGGGGCTTAACTACCTTCTCAAGAATGGTATCTTGATACACTTGTGCCGATGTTTTGATACCTTTTTCACAAAAATATGGCTCAGTCACTCCTTCATAGCTAACACCCCACCAAACCATCACTGAAGTCGGATAATGCCCACGTTGCACTCTGTCGACTAATTGGGAAGCTTCCTTAGAGCTTTGAGCATAAATACGGTCATTTTGTTTGTTAAAATGTTGCTCAATTGTAAAGATTTTCTCATCCGTAAACAAAATTTTTCTGTGACCTCCCTTTGCGTACCGCTTCAGTAGTTGTTTCGATTTTACTACCCTATTCTTTTTTAAATTATCAGTTAAAAAATGACCAGTGCGTCTCTCATAGGCTGCAAGTCCTAAGTCATCTTTTAAAATACGCGACATGGTTCTGGGTGCTATCTTCATCTCCCGAGATAAAATCTTTTGCTTTCGGACAGGATTTCTTCGAATTCTTTCCCTTACTGCTTTGACCACCTTTTTCGTACAAACACTACGTGGACGGCCAGATCTTTTTCTGTCACAAGCAGAGGAGGTCTCATTGTACCTATTAATAGCCCAGTACACAAACATTTTACTAATACCAAGCGTATGGAGAATTTTTAAAATTGCATTTGGCTCCATACCAACTTTGTGTAATGCAATCACAGCGATTCGGTTTTCTTTATCACCCCACTCCATTTTAATATCGCAAAATATTGTACAATGTATTGGCGCCAAAATTAGAAAACTTAATGAACAATCGTATAAGAATGACAGATTCCAAATTCAAATGTAATATCATTCTTATTTTTAATTGTAACAGTATTTATGGCCAGACTAAGTAGTAGCAGGTACAAATATAATTCCGGGAAGATTGGTAACGTTTGTGTAGTAATTGGAAATGTATGTTTTCTGTGATATAAGGATGAAAAAGACATGTTACGCCGACCCTAAATAAGTCGGGATAAGGGAAGGAGAGTGATGACAATGTTTTCTGTGATGTATTGTGACTTCTTGTTTGTGGTTATTGTTATTATTGTATCGCAGAAACAAATCTGTATCTATATACTAATATTATAAAGAAGTAAAGTTTGTATGTAGGGGGTAATCTCTGGAACTAGAATAGAATAGAATACTCTTTATTCTGGTTAAAGACATTTATTTCTCATAAAGAAATTTACATTTCACTTACATGAGAACAAATTTAAATACAAAGTATAAACTAATCATTGTCCTTCGACACTCGGACTTACAATTTGCCTGACGTATTGACTTCTTTAAGTTACATTAGTACGTCTATTATGTATAAATTATTTAGGTTTGCGGGTACTCCCAAAAATCCAACACTGTGCCACTATGCGCAACTACCCTGCCTTGAGATAAAGAGTGCGGTCCCGCTGTCACAATGCAGATAAATCAGTCATTAGTACAATGATGTTTATGGTTAACTAATACTGATATTTTGAAGAACATATTTTTTTAGTTTGGTTTTAAAAACATTGATCGAAATCGCACCCTTTATCTCATCAGGTAATTTATTGTAAAGTTGCACTCCCTCGTACCCAAGTGATCTTTTACCTTGAGCAGTTCGCACTCGAGGAAGTACTATGTGATCTTTTCTCCGACTGCTACGGTTATGCAATTGATGTGTTTTGGTGAATGAAATTTGTGTATGCATGGTTTTATTAAGTATTTTTTGTATGAGTATGCAGGTGCAGTATGCACGAAGTTGTTTGATGTTCAAGAGTTTCGTGTCCTTGTATATTTTAATTGTAGGTGTTAGGTAGTCGTAGTGAAAAAGCAATTTAATAATTTTGTTTTGTGCAATTTGTAGGTCTTTTAAGTTGGTTTTAGGTGCATAGCCCCAGATTTCGATTAGGTACAGTATATGTGGCTTTATCAAAGAGTTATATATTGTCCGGCGTACACTATATGGCAGACAGTGTACGATATTTCGTAGTGAGCCCAATAAAGATGTCATTTTGGATCTGATGTAGTCAATTTGAACCTTCCAATTTAGATGGCAGTCTAGTCTTAACCCAAGGTATTTCTCGTGTTGTTTGAGTTCGAGTATTTGATTTTCAATTGTAAGAGGTGGATGGGGTGGTATTTTCTTATTTTTTGCTTTAAATATGACGTAACTAGTCTTGGATGCATTGATTGTTAGAAGATTTTGTTGAAACCAGGTTAGTAATGAGTTTAGGTCTCCTTGGGCTTGATTTAACATGTCAGCCATAGAACTACCAAAATAAAAAAGACAGGTATCATCCGCATATAGCGAGATATGTCCGTGTATTGGAACCTTATGGATGGAGTTTATGTATATTAAAAAGAATAGTGGACCTAGCAGTGATCCCTGGGGAACACCAAACGTGATATTGTGTGGTTTACTCTGGTGTTCACCAATTTTAACCACCTGAAGCCTGTTATTCAAATATGATTCGAACATTTTATAAGCCACACCTGATGTACACCATCTAAATTACAGACATAATTATAGAAACTGTACAATGGGCGGTCTTATCGCTTAAAGCGATCTTTTAAAGACAACCTTTGGATGGATTAAAAAAGGGGAAGGACAGACAAATACTGTAGGTAGTCTGTGGTGTACCATACCACACAGCCATACCCACTGTGGTGGGTGTGGTGTGGTGAACTACCTGCACGCGTAGCATGAACACTTCTATCTCTACGAAGAGTAGACATATTGCTTTCTATACAAAGTGACATTTGTTTTCTTCATTTTTCACATACCGCCATAGAAATCCTTCTACAATCTGTCTTTTTGTCTTTCGTTTTTAACGATCTTTGTCTAGGTCCTTTATTATGTAGACTATTTCAGAAGAAAGTTTTCTATCCCAAACTGTCAAAATCACACTGACAACTGACAGTTGTCTATGGTAGTGAAGAGATTTTGTAATCGCTAAAGACAGTAGAAAACTTTCTAGTCGACGGCCACAAAGTATATACGGTTATCTACAAAATCCCGTAACGACTGTCACAGATCCTCGAATCACAGCCGGGACCAATGGCTTAACGTGCTTTCCGAGGCACGGAGGGGTTTCGGTATGTAAAGATGGTCACCCATCCATGGACCAACCGCGGCAAGTGTAGCTTAACCTGTTCGATCGACCTGTGCGGCTGTTATTATTTAGCCACGGGCCCCTCTTATAGATAAATAAATTAATCACACTATAATATTAAAAAGGCGAAAGTTTGTGAGTGTGTGTGTAGGTTTGTTACTTCTTCACGCTCAAACGCCTGGACCAATTTTTATGAAATTTTGTATGAAGGTAGCAGACACCACCATTAACATATAGGCTACTTTTTATCCCGATATTCCCACGGGATCGACATTTACGCGGGTGAAACCGCGGGGCGCAGCTAGTAAAATATAAAAGTCTATTAAACCTAAATTATATGATTGCCTCTACAACTATTAATAAAGAGTTGAAACTTGAATTTTAAATATAAATATGTACAGTACAAAATATAGTAATTCGTATTTTCGTACTTTCGAAGCCGGTTAAAATTTCGTTCGAGACTTTCACAGAGTAATCAATTTTATGCCGAAAGTGACAGAAAATTCATCTATATTTCATTGATTTAATATTAATTTGACCCAAACTTAGCCTCTTTACAAACAGGCTTGGTCTAAAAGGGTGCAAATAAGGCCGTCTTTATATTAACGTCGCGCGTTGGCTAGATAACCAGGGATAGCCGTAGGCGTTACGAAATACACAATCAATAATCCACCTACCCTCACTGGACCCGCGTGGTGGATTGCTGCCCACTCACTTTTACAGGGAGGAGGCCTTTGTCCCAGGAGTGTGAAACTTTATGGACTGATTATGCATATGCCTATGTGTCCTAATTTAGACTAAGTAGGTAATAACACCCATTACTAAGTAGGTAATAGCACATGTCGATCGCTCATGTAAAGCTACGCTTGCCGCATCTTTACATGCCAAGACTCCTCCGTGCCTCGTGAAGCACATTAAACCGTTAGTCCCGTCTGGCATTCGTGGATATATGACAGTCGTTACGGGTCGTCAGAAGCACGAAAGTCTGACCAGAAGTCTTAAGGGGTATCGTATTACCCAGTAATTGGGATGTGGAGGTCAGGTAGGCAGTCGCTGCATGTAAAATATTGGTTTTCAGCTGCATCCGGTGAGACTGGAAACCGAGACCAACATATTTGGGAAAAGGCTAGGCAGATGATGTCCTGCCTTAGACTAATTTTAGACTAGGTGACTAATACTGCCTTTTATCGAATGGAAAATCCAACCGCAACCTCCATCGCCCTTCTACTGCCAGACTACCAGACGTGCTGCAGGGTACCATCCACACGTGGTTGATATCCCGACTAGAGAGAGTTGTACAGACGCCAGCACATTATCCTACTACAATCTGTCAAATTTCTTTAATAGATTTTCAATTTTATCGCTAAAGCATAAGGTTCAAAGTTGATTGGGAAAATTAGACAGTTTCGGGTAGCTTGATGTGTGGGCTCTGTACTCAGCGCTACTTCTCCACATTTATTATGCGCACAGCCAAAGTGTTGAACTCTCTGCCAGCGTCTGTGTTCCCTTCCCCATTTAACCCGTCTGCCTTCAAAGCAACAGCAACAAAGAACAGGCATCTTCTGGCAAGCTCGTTCAATCATAGACCTCATCTATTGCTATCCATCAGGCGTGATCGACGTCAAAAAGAAAGGATATGACTTAAGTTTTTTTTTTCTTTTTTTCAAGTTTAAAAAGAAGTTAAAAAAAGAAGAAGAAGAAGTTTTTTTTAAGTTCTAATGTTGAAGAAAACTCCTTGCTTGCTAGGCTCATAACAAGGTTTATGACGAATGTTGTGATAGGGTTTATGAGTTTATCTTCATTATTAAATCATTTATTTTCGTAGGAATAGACCATCTATTCTTCAAGGCGTCTAAAAGGCGACTTACACCCGTTTTCACTATTACTTGGCGACATCTAAAGGAATGTCTAAATGAAAGTGCGCTGTTGTAATTTCAACGCTGGGCTCAGCGCTGTGACTTGAAAATCCAACAGTGCGATTTAGGCATTCAATAAGACTGGCGTAGTAAGTTTAGTGTGGCGTAGACTGAACTTTATTGTGTGGGATTTGGAGTTGTTTTTCCATAAACTCATGTTTGTTTACATTTTTTGCGAATAGATCACGAATGCAGATGGCTGATGCCGCTGAGTGTAGTAGCTGTGGTTGTATAATCCATGGTTGTGTGGGTAACTATTATACTCTGTATTCACATATGGAATGCTTGCCTAGCCCTAAAGAGCCATGGTTTTAGTTCTAGTTTTAACTTAGATTTAATTTTAATATTTAGTCGTGCAAAATCCACGAGAACCTACTGCCGATAAATTGCTTTGCAGTTTGGCAGGTGTTATGTTAAAATAAAATTGTAACGGAATAAATAAATATAAATATATTAAAAAAAAAAAGATGTCATGTCGTGAACGGGCTACTAAGCTGCCTGTCTGTTTTAGGCAAAAGCATTTGTAAAAAGACCTACTTCCCAGAGCGCACCCAATAGATATACATAATTATATATATTGATATTTATTTTTAGGGTTCCGTATCCAAAGGGTAAAAACGGAACCCTATTACTAAGACTTCGCTATCCGTCCGTCCGTCTGTCTGTCACCAGGCTGTATCTCAAGAATCGCGGTAGCTAGACAGTTGAAATTTTCACAAATTATGTATTTCTGTTGCCGCTTTAACAACAAATACTAAAAACAAAATAAAATAAATATTTAAGGGGGGCTCCCATACAACAAACGCGATTTTTTTGCCCTTTTTTGCTTGATATCAATAATGGCAACAGGCAGGCACTTGAAATATTCACAAAATACTCAGTTGTATTTTTACTTTAATAATAAATAATAAAATTAAAACAAAATAAATATTTAAGGGGGGCTCGCATACAACAAACGTGTTTTTTTCGGCGTTTTTGCCTTGTGGTACGGAACCCTTCGTGTGCGAGTCCGACTCGCACTTGGCCAGTTTTTATTTCTTCTTCCTTGAGAAATAAATACAAATTCTTTAAGTAGTCAAATACAAGGCACAGCGTCCTTTATTTAGAAGTGCTGGTGATGCGGGTGGATATTAGCGGGTGGTTTAATTTTATATTGGGCGAAGGCGGAGAGAATCAATTCTAGAACTTGCGGAAGTTAATGGATATCACTAATCCTATTATATAAAGGGGTATGAGCAGAGGACACGCAGCCGAGAAATTACACCAACATGAAGGAATTCAAGATAAGCACTAACCTTTGACGCTGCTGCTTGGCGAAGACTCGGTGGGGCGCCCCGAACCTGCTCTGTTCTAGAAGAATATCTGGTGCACGGGCTCAGCAAACCCAAGGACCGGTCCTTGGATGGGTTGCGAGCTGTTTACTTGCGGATTACAAAAAATTAGTTATGGCGGCTTATTATGAGCGCGGCTCCAGCCTAAAACTGACTGAGGGAGTCCAGTTGGCGAGCGTTAATTGGTAGCGGGCGTCAGTACTTATTGACTGATTGGTTGTGATTATGTGACGAAATGACAGTTTTAAATGCGCGAACGCGGCTTTTTATAAGCTCGCTTCCTACCACTTCCACTTGAGACAAAGTCGTGCATCTCTTTCCTCCCACACGTTGGTGATAGGTAAACGGCGTAAACATCCTCCCCCCTTTGAAACTCCGTAGGGGTTTCGAAAGAAAAACATAAAGGAACTCTAAGGGCGATGACAAGTGAGAGGAGGTCCAACTAGCTGGAAGTGGAATCATGGTTATGTTAAACTGAAGGTAATTAGCGGGAATGATATAATATAATAATAATAAATACTTAAATACTACAGGTGCGACCGTGACTAGGTCAATGACCGGTGGAATTATTGCGAAGGCAGCGGGCATAGCTTTACGACGGGACGTTTAAAAACTCCCAGCGCGGTACGTACTAGAGCCACCCTTACAACCCCGTCTTTACCAGGGTATACTTGTTCAATAACGCCAGTGGGCCAACGAAGCGGTGGTGAGTCATCCTGGTGTACTAGGACAAGTGTGCCCACTTGTATGGGTGTGTCAGGCGAGTTCCATTTTTGACGTAATTGAAGGGTGTGTAGGTAATCCACATGCCATCGTTTCCAATAGCTTTGCACTAAGCTATCTAACAATTTCTTCCTGTTATGGAGGCTTACGGATGCGTCAACCTTGCAGGCAGGTAAGGACTGTAGTGGTGTTGTATTTAAGAAGTGTGCGGGCGTCAGAATCGAGTGTGGCTCGTCCGCTAGTAAGCACAGTGGACGCGAGTTTAGCAAACACTCAATCTGATTTAAAACGGTCAGCAGCTCCTCATAGCATAGCAGCTGTTGGCCGATGCAACGGTATAGATGTGTTTTTATACATTTTATGTTTTTAATTTTATTTCCAAAGCATTCCTCTTGCAATTTGTGAAGGATTGCCGTTTCAGCGGCTTCTAGATCTGTCGCTTGAATTACTTCGGAGGTCGGTAGCTTGCGAATAAAGCGCAAACCGTATACCATTATTCGTGATAGTTTCTTCCACGAAGAAACCCGCATGGCTAGTTCGACAAATGCCGACGCTTCCATATTGGAAACGACGGTCAGTGTGACCGGACCCTTTGTCTCAGGTATAGGACCTTCAACTCGGGACGGCTCAAATGGCACAGTTTGCCATTCGGTTATGGGGCGACAGACCCAGGGCGGACCTTTCCACCACAAGGGGTGATCAATTATCTGCGATGGCAATAAGCCTCTTGACAGACAATCGCTAGGATTGTCCGTCCCATTTATGTGGAAAAAGCGTTCAGGAGATAAGTTTTCCTGGATCTCAGTCACTCGATTGGCAACAAAGGTTTGCCATCGGTGAGGAGATGAATGAATCCATGATAAAGCAATCATTGGATCGCGGAAAGTAACGATATCCTGTATAGGATAGCGAGTATGGAAATTATTACGTACCTGCTGGACAAGCTTAGCTAGAAGTAATGCGGCGCATAGTTCCAGTCTTGCCAACGATACAGTCTTTAGTGGAGCCACTTTAGACTTAGCGCATACTAGCTGAGCGAATATAACCCCGTTAGGGTTCACCACATGCACGTAGATGACGCAACCGTAAGCCTTCATATTAGCATCACCAAACGCGGTTAGGTTTGCTACGAAGCCGGCCGCGACACCCAAATGGCGCGGTACTTGTAATATAGATAACGAAAGCAGTTCGTTTCTAACGTGAGAACAACATACATTAGTCATTCCCGAGCGAACGAGACGCGCGGCGCGCGGCGGGACAAACAATCTAAATAGGCGAGCTCGCACTGAGTCGCTAAAGCGGTATAATAAATTTAAGAGGTAGCGGTCATTGCGAACTTGAGCGGTTATTGCAACTTTAAAATACCCAAAGTTGAGCGAAGGCGAGAAAAGGTCTGCCGGCAATTTGGGTTCTGCATGCATTAAATTAACAAAAAGCGGGTTGACGGGTTCCGTCTTGGCACTTACGTCCAACACCACGAGGGTGGTTGTCGTTGGTATCTTGGACCGAACGACAGCGGGGTGGGGTGAGCAATACCCTTTAATTACAGCGGGAGAGAAATAAGGTATTTTCAATAAATAGCCTTTATTTAAATAGTCATTGAGTGACTTACCGGAGTCAGTTTTGGCACTGGTGTCCAATACTACTCGGGGTTTCGTCGTTGACTTATCAGGCCGAACGACAGCGTGATGGGGTACGAAGTACCCTTCAGTTATAGCGGAGGAGGAATAAGGTATTTCCAATAAACAGCCTTTCTCTAAATAATCATTAATGACGTCATTATAGGCGTGACGTAAAGCGGGGAGCGAATTAAATTTGCGCTCTAAAGCAGTTAACCGGCGTTGAGCGTGTATTAATGAGTTACCTAATGAGGTAGGTTCGACCTTGAAAGGCAAAGATACGATATACCTACCCCCGGGATGTCTTAATACCGTGGATTTATAAAATTCTTCACAGACTTGATGTTCTGTGTTGGTTATCTTTGTAGGCAGCACCTCCTCTATTTCCCAAAATTTCAATAGCGTAGCATTTAATCCACTCACAAGAGGGCCGAAGGACCAGGCGACATTGTTGGAGGTAACCGCAGGTAATTCTCCCATTACAATGTAACCAAGCGTGGTTTCTATAGCGTGAGGTGCCGAGCCCGCGGGAACGCTAACATCAGCTGATTCCATTAATGGAGGGGGTATTATTTTACCACCTAGCAAAATGAACGCGAACATTTGCGTTCCTAATATGGCGTCGATATTGCCTGGTAAGTTCCAGCAATCATCCGCGAATGGTAAGTTTTTGAAATAATCCATAGCCGACGCCTGTATTACCCTACTAGGCAATGGGTCTGCGATGTGGTCGATTACCAGCATGGTTAAACTATACTGAGCGTCACTGACTCGAGATTGTATAGTGACGGTTACATAGCCTCGTATAGGTGCCGAAATGGCGCCAACTGATTTTAGCGACGAATTAACTAGCGGTTTAACTTTCAATTTCAATCGGCTGCAACACTCAAGCGTGATAATATTGTTTTGAGACCCGCTGTCAACCAGACATCTCATTATAAAACGCTGCCCGTCTATTGGTACATAAACTTGTGCAGTTGGCAATATTATAGTACTGTCCAGTTGTGTGCAAGATAGAACGTTATTATTTTCCGCGTAAAAGGCGGTCGAGTTTACCCCATGTGGGCTAGTTAACGGCGCATCTGGCAATGAGGCGGCCGATTGCGTCATCAAACATAACGGTTGCGAATCAACAGGTGGCTTAGTGCTAATTACCGCTGCTTCACTGTTATCGAAATGTAGTAATGAGTGATGTGTTTTATTACACCGATTGCAGGTATGTTTTGACGCACATCGTAACGTTGTATGTTTGTCACTAAAACAATTAACGCACAACCTTTTATCCTTGACATACCTAAAGCGATCTCTAACGGCAAGTTTCTTGAACTCTGAACATTCGTACAAATGAGTATGACTGGCATCTTTACAGAATATGCAGGTAGACGAAAAATTCGTTTTGTTGTCCGTTATCGCGAAACTATGCGTAGTTCGCGGCGTATTCCGATTACGTGACTTATCATAGCTTCTCGTTTTATTCTCTGTCGCACTAATTTGATGTACCGCGGCTGTTCTTTCGATTATTTTGATGTGGTTCCGTATGTAATTTATTAATTCTTCACTTGACGGTAATTCACTAGCGCGGGCTGTAAACTCAAAGGTCTGTACTAGTTGAGCATCCAGCTTCTTTAGCATCAAATGCGTAAAAATAAAATCAGGCAAGTCCGGAATATTTAAACCTGTTAACGCCGACCACGACGAATTCATTCGTTCGATAAAATCGTTTAATTGGTCTGACGCGGCGGTGGACGCTTTTATGTCGAGTATATTGTTCAAATACATAGACCCTAATAATCGTTTGTCTTGATACTTCGTCACTAATGAGTTCCATATTGATGCATAATTTTTCTCATTTGGTATAATTCCAGCGAATATATTCAGTGCATTTCCACTAAGTTTACCTACCAAATATTGCACTCTTTGACTGTCTGTTAACATCTTATTATCGTGTACGTTAGCTTTAAAACACTCGTAGAACAACGGCCAGTTTTCTGGATTACCCGAAAAACTTAATAACTCTAAAGCGGGCAGTCTTGGCGAGTACGTTTCTTTGGGAGGTACCTCGGGATTTTTTATGCGTTGAGTTTCAATCAAGTTGTTTCTTATGTACTTGACCTGGGAATAAAGTGACTCAAATGCACTCCAGTCACTGAAGCTGATTTTATACTCTGGATCCACCTTTAAAACAACTTCATTGTGCTCATCGCATAGCGTATTAAAACTACGGTATAATTCGTCTATACTCGTAGTTGCAGCAAGAAATTCCTGTACACTTCTTGTGCTTGTAGTGACTGGAACCACTTTTTTTCCCGACTCGTATAACTCATTTATTTTTGCGAATACGGCTTGTTTCTTAGCCGCCAGTATTTTTATTTTTGCTTCGTAACTCATTGTTACTTAGGGTTTACCTACACTCCGTTATCGAACAAGTTTCCGTTAACGGTTGTTATTTTTAAAAAATATGCCTGTCACCTTTCGCAAGGTCAACAGTCGCGAACAGTCACAATCGCAACCTATGTAGGTAGATTTTTATTACTTAATATGGGACTTTATTTTACTTTAATAATTCACGTATATTGTACATATAATGTATTTGAATATGAATATGTTGGACTTTTTTTCATAAGGTACTGGTTTTTTATATAAATATGGCTCGAAGTGACCAGAAAATGGTGATGCGGGTGGATATTAGCGGGTGGTTTAATTTTATATTGGGCGAAGGCGGAGAGAATCAATTCTAGAACTTGCGGAAGTTAATGGATATCACTAATCCTATTATATAAAGGGGTATGAGCAGAGGACACGCAGCCGAGAAATTACACCAACATGAAGGAATTCAAGATAAGCACTAACCTTTGACGCTGCTGCTTGGCGAAGACTCGGTGGGGCGCCCCGAACCTGCTCTGTTCTAGAAGAATATCTGGTGCACGGGCTCAGCAAACCCAAGGACCGGTCCTTGGATGGGTTGCGAGCTGTTTACTTGCGGATTACAAAAAATTAGTTATGGCGGCTTATTATGAGCGCGGCTCCAGCCTAAAACTGACTGAGGGAGTCCAGTTGGCGAGCGTTAATTGGTAGCGGGCGTCAGTACTTATTGACTGATTGGTTGTGATTATGTGACGAAATGACAGTTTTAAATGCGCGAACGCGGCTTTTTATAAGCTCGCTTCCTACCACTTCCACTTGAGACAAAGTCGTGCATCTCTTTCCTCCCACACGTTGGTGATAGGTAAACGGCGTAAACAAGTGCCTTTAGGTAAACTAGAAACGACCATTTAATTTGATAGGTAGGTAATAAAAGTCCTAACAAAAACTCTTCGAACACGACACTTGGGTGTCACGATAAAATGTTAACGGGTACAATCAGGAGCAAACACATATACAAAGTTAGCGAAATTCGACAACGATTTCCTCCTAAAGTATTGATTTAAAGCATCTTTGAACAAATAATTTGGTGAGGCCATCCTTTAACCAAGTAATGTTTTTTTTTTTTTTTTTTTTAATTTATTTTATTTGTTTCACCAACAATTGTATACACAATTTTGAGCAATTTAAACAAAAGCAACAAATCGGAGTAAAGTGTAACAATCACTTATAGGTAAACTCTGCATGCAGACAAATAGTTGTCGTAACTAACAAAAAATAGAAATAAAAGACAATGTGAATGTGTAGGTGTGTGTGTGTGTGTGTTGTGTGTGTGTATGTATGTATGTATGCCACTTTTATAACCCCCCGTCCCCCTTGGTGATTTTTAGGCTATCCCTCCTCCCCCCTTCTCAGCATCACATGTATTTTTTAGGTGCATAATAATTAATTTAATTATTAATAAACACGAAAAAATACACACAGGCTATTTGACAATGTAAAAAATAAGGTCATAATTATTGACACTCGTATAGATTATCGCTTTTAAAATCGATTTGCATTAATTTTACTACAAAACAATGTATTATTTATAAAAAAAATCCCGAAAAAACTTCATCTTTTTAAATCTGGCGCCACGTAATAGAAAACGGTCTGGATTGGTTGGACTTAAGATGACGTCATGATTTAGTAAATTTCTGTCTATCGTTGACAGAACAGGACTTTTGTCTAGTATCTCGACCGTTTCAACGTTTCTTTACGTGAATCGTGACGTCACGACGCCATATTGTTAAAGATAGCGTTTTGGCGGCTTATTTAAACAGTACATTTTTATTTACTATTTTTTAAAAGAAATACGTTATGCAATTTGAAGTAATAGGTTTTTGTGGGCTCGTTAGACACCATTAAATAATCTGAGGTGTTTATCAGAAACCAGTCAAATAGCCTTGTCAAACTATCCCATCCCTCCCATCGTCATTAATCGAGTTTTTTTCTGACCCCCTTCCTCCTTTTCAAACCCCTCATTACATCAACTGAACAGGGAAACTTGTTTTTGAATTTTGAAAAGTGGCTCCATGTTTTTGCCTTGAACTGTATTAACGTCATAAAAACTTTACACCCTAATGGCTTTCATGAGATACAATTAGGGGGGGTGGAGGGAAGGGGGAGGGGACTTTGACGTAAGAGGAAGAAAGTATCAAGGTTGAATGAGACCGTTTAATAGTGTTGTTTCTTCTTGTTCGGTGCACTTTGTTCAATTTTACTATTTTGGTTATAAAACAGAGACTTGGGGTTGTCGATGGCACATAATGATGCTGTCTTGCCTCGAAAAGCACGTTAAGCCGTTGGTCGTGTTTGTTATTCGTAGATCTATAACAGTCGTCACAGGTAGTGACGACTGTCAGAAGACCAAGTCTGATAACCAGCCTTACCAAGAGATATCATGTTACCCAGTAACTGGATTCTTGAGGTCAGATGGGCAGTCTCTCGATGTTAAATACTGGTATTAAGCTGCATCCGAATAGATTGAGAGCTAACCCAAAATTAGTTGGGAAAAGCCTAGGTATAGGTAGGTTGTATTGCTTTTATCTTCCCTACGCCACAGAATAACTGATAGTACTAACGCCTACGCATAATTTAGCATTTTTTTGAGGATGGGAAATCATCAAATTATCCCTCTCGCTCTGGGTGGAGCGAAAGGGAGTGTCAGACACTTAGTGACTAAAACCCACCCGTGTTCCTTCCTTAGCCCTTTATGTTCCGGGCCAGCGGTAACCCTTTCGGACAATCCCGCTGACCCGGTAGGCTTCGGCCCTAACGGGCCCCGTCATTGATGAATCTTTGAGGCGCACGTGGAACAAGTACGCGCCGTCCGGCACGGGCCTGGTCCTCATCGGACGGTGAGCTACCCATTACTTTCCGTATTGCTTCTATCTTCCCTAGGCCTACGCTTAATATAGCTTCTGTGTACTTGGCATTATTAACACATTGAAGGACACTGAACGAAACACAATAGAAGTTTTATTGTTATTACGTCGCGGGGTGCATAATGTTAAAAAAACTTTTTTATCACATCTATTCAAAAAGAGCTAGTGTATTCCTCGTAAACAGGGACTAAAATAGCTCTTTAATCCCTAGGGACTAAAAGTGATTTGAATTTGGAATGTGGATATTGTTAGTAAAAGTTCCAATCCGAACATTGTATGAAGAAGTAACAGGCTGTATGATAAAGTAAAACGCGCGAGCTAAATAAAAAAAAAAGTTTGTGAAAAAATAAAAAATGCGCCAAAGGCATTCTGCCTTCGTTCGTAATTGTTTCCTGAAATTAGGATTTTACTTAGTTTTATAAAAAATGAGTATGTCTTCCTCAAGTAATTGTATCGGCCCAGCCTTTTCCCAACTATGTTGTGGTCGGCTTCCAGTCTAACCGGATGCAGCTGAATACCAGTATTTTACATGGAGCGACTGCCTATCTGACCTCCATTCTGACCCAGTTACTGGGTAATACGATACCCCTTAGTAATACTGGTTGTCAGAGTTTCAGGCTTCTGACGACCCGTAACGACAGTCAAACATCGCCGAGTGACAGCCGGGACCAATGGCTTAATGTGCTTTCCGAGGCACGGAAGGGTCTCGGTATGTAAAGATCGGTCACCCATCCACAGACCAATCACAGCAAGCGAAGCTTTACCTGATCGATCGACCTGTGCGGCTGTTATTATTTAGCCACGGACCCCCCTTCCTCAAGTAATCATATGTAAATAAATAAACGTAAGTACCATTCTTATTCATAAGTTGCACTTACTTATTTTTTCATAGAGGGTAATAAAAAGTAGAGCATCCACCTCGGGAGCAACACAATTTTAAGTTCGAGTGACGTACTTTGAATCGATTCAGGATTCTACTTTAAAACCCCTCACTGCGCTCAAGATTCTACTCTAGAATCCTTCGCTCCGCTCTGGATTCAAAGAAATACTCTCGCCTTCAAAATAGTTGTTTGCTCCCTTGGCAAACAATCTAGATACTATTAAAATCGGAAGTTGGTTTGAGGCTTCAATTTTATTTATGTACCTTTATTTCGTCGCCTGTGCTCAGCCATAGGATAAGTCGGGCTGTGGAGGTTGATAAGGACTATTAAACTTTTTGAACTATTATTTTTTTCCTTCGTACTCAAAAACTCACATCTTTAAAAACTATTAGAACATGTCACATTTAAAGCTTCTATTTCAACCCTACTTCAGTCCAACTCCACCAACCCTGCCATTGCAACTTCAAAAGTATAACTTTAAATGCCACTACTAGGAATGAAACTAGAAGCGAGGGAAAAATTCTTTCTAAACAGAGTCTGAAGTTCTTAAATAAAATAAAAGTCGGTTGTATACTGACCGCTAGACTTGTTGCAGCCAGGGACTAGAGAAAAGAGGGAAAATGTTGAAGACTTTTATGAGTAGTTGGAAGTAATGGGAGTAGAAATAGTCTTTGAGCTTATATCCTGCTAGTATTGGAAAGTATCGAAGCAAGAATGTACTGAGAACACAGTCATACAACTGTCAAGAGTGACAGTTGTGGTTTTAATATATGGTGAAGTTAAGGTGATAGTCAAATTGCTTATTGAGAGGGGCTCATGACTAAGTTATGACATCCGCACGGGTAGATCGATCATGTTAAGCTACGCTTGCCGCGGTCGGTCCGTGGATGAGTGACCATCTTTACGTACCGAGACCGCTCCATGCCTCGGAAAGCATGTTAAGCCGTTGGTCCCGGCTGTCATTCTTGGATCTTTGACAGTCGTCACGAGTCGTCAGAAGCCTGAAAGTCTGACAACCAGTTAACTGTTACCTAGTAACTGGGTTGTGGAGGTCAAAGAGGCAGTCGCTCCATGTAAAATACTGGTATTCAGCTGCATCCGATTGGATTGGAAGCCGACCCCAACATATTTTTTGTATTTCTCAATGGGCCCGCTCTTGATCTCGATCACGCCTGATGGAAAGCGATGGATGAGGTCTATGATGGAACGAGCATGCCCAGAAGTTGCCTAAGGCACTGGAACTCTCTCGCATCGACGAAACACAGCAGGTTGCGTGACGCCGGACTCCGGTGGGAGGGTGGGCGCAAACCAGGCGGGCGTTAGTCCTAACACTGCAAGGGAAGAATTGGCTGGCCAATTCTTCCCTGAAATAAGGATTTGGGTGACTGTCCAGGATGCGCCGAGCGCTCGGTTCAGTTGAGTAACTGGCGGAACAAACTACACTACACGAGGAGGCTTCTTCATGCATCCCATAAATTATTTGGGAAAAGGCTAGGCAGACTGACAGTCCATTTGCTTATCAACTAATTTCCCTTACTTTACATAATTTAGCTGACCTTACGATGCCGATGGTAATAAAATGCAAAAAGGTAGCCTCAGATTAGGAAAACGACATAGACCAATTTTTATCGTGAATAATTTTATAAGGTTTTTTCACTATTGCAACAAAACCAAAATTAAAATAGAAATACATAAGTTACAGGCAACAGCTAGTACCTACTTTAAGGTATCCAATCAAATTCATTCTTGAAGAAACAAGGTCTATCCAATAAATTCCTTTCACCTCGATTTACGTGTAATAGTTTTCAGGTCACAATAAATCGAATCTGTCACTTGAAACGATCGACATAACCTCGAGAACATTCCCGCCGACGCCATCTTTCCAGTATTTATTCAAATGGAAACACAATTTCAGACAAAGAAGCGAAACCAATCATTGTCGTGGACAGAAATTGCGGACGCGGTAGCCTAACTTGTGCAAGTATGTGTATCTTTTGATATTTATAAAAAGAAAGAAAAATAGGTTTACTGAAGTAAAAACTCCGCACATTTTGCGCTCTTTTTAAACAGTGAACGAAACTGAGCCGTCACTCTCGGGTGACACTGAATGGGATGTACTCGGCTCCAGTTCGGTCGGTGACGCTGATTATCGTATACTCGTCGTTGAATCGCGTATACTTGGTTGCAGTCGTAAGTTTGCTCTTCTATCGTGTGTTCATGCTATATTTTATTATCACAGAAACAGGTGCATACCAAAAACTATATATCTATGAACTGGATACTGTTATACTCTTTATCCATGACTTTATAATAATATACAGATCAGACTTAAAGCTAGAATTGATCTTTGTACAGGCCCAAAATAGTCGTAAATAACGTGATTGACAGCGTTCTTCCACTTACTTCTGAGTATAGACCATAGATTATAAAGTCTATTATTGTATAGACCTCCTCCTTTTGTACTATGCTTCCCTGGTGAGTCTCATCTAGGTTTTCCCCGCAATCATTTGTCGAGTCATCTGGCGGTTGGTCTGCCACCGCTCCTACCGTAAGGAACGCTTCGATGAATTATTATTTCTACAAAACAATGTTGGCACCAAGTTTTTTTTCAGGCAAGTCGGGAAAACTAGGTAAAATCCGTGACTAGTAATGCCAGGCAGAAAAACAAAAAAGAAGTACCTAACTACCATTGGCTAGACGTGGTGATAGCTCTAACGGAATTGGTTCCCGAGAAACGGTATAATACGTTAGCAGACCAATAGCCAGATGGGTGGACGACCTACAGAAGATCGCGGGGAAGACCTGGATGAGACTTGCACATACCAGGGAAGCATGGCACAAAAGGGAGGGAGCATACTCAGCACTGGGTGGAACAAGGCTGCAAATGATGATGATGATAATGAACTAACATTCACAACAACCAATCATTTACCTAATGATTATCTTAGTCCGGAACAGCACCCTAATTACGTAACACACTATCAACGACAATCTGAATGATTTTCAAGGATATTGCTTATTCATTGCTTCATATGTTCGAAAAATGTGTCTGCTCAACAACGTAAATAACGCAATGAATGTAGTTGAACTGTCAGAATGAAAGACATTGCTACTGTTAGTGTGTTACGTAATTACCCCGCAGAGAATGTAAACAAACCCAGTTTACAGACAAATCGTAATAACAGACACAAACAATACTGTTATTAACTCAGAACAATAAAATAAAAAGCCAGTGAATTGAACTCACCTGCCAAGATGGAGTAATGAAAGAATTTCTTCTACAAACTTTGCTATATAAACAAAATTAATTTCAAAGCGTTTAGGGAAGAAAAGTAATACTTACCTTTATTAAGCAGAAAGTGAAATATCAAATTGAGCAAATATTTGCATTTCTTGTTGAGATTTCAGTGAATGACGTCAAGTTTCTTTCTTTTCCTTTTTGTACTGACAGTTGCCAGTTCTTGAAGTGAGTCAGATAAACTTTTTTAACAAACTGTTGAGCTAATTTTGCTTCAATTCAACGCCAGCACATCAGGCTACTACAATCTGTCAAGTTTCTTTAATAGATTTTCAATTTTATCGCTTTATAGCATAAGGTTTAAACAACTCACTTCTTTCTTCTTTTGCGCATTAAAATAGAAACTTTTCGCGGCTATTTCCAAGTAGGTCTTGGTAGCATACATCCTATCAGCAAAGTCCTTATCTATACAGGGGGTCTACTCCGAAGCGGTTAACCACTGTATCGGCCGAATGTTCGGTCATTTTCTGATTCGAATATTGTTGTCCTACTACGAATTTAAAAAAAAAGGTAAAAAAAAGGGTTAAGGGTTCTAAAAAGGTTCGGATTGGCACAGTTTGGTCGGGACCAATGGTCAATATAGGAAATTAATGGTAGTAGAAAATGACCGAACATTCGGCCGATACAGTGGTTAACCGCTTCGGAGTAGACCCCCTGTTTCTACACATACTAAACCCTGAACATGAATGATTATAATAAATCACTCAACATCACTGTAGGTACCTACAGTTGTAAAACAAAAACAGTTAGTAGTCAAACAGTTTATATCTGCTAGGTATATTTAGCATAATATTTGCCAACCAAGGTTGAAATAACAATAGCTACCAGATCGTTGACTGTGCAGAACCATCTCTATCAGAAGGGCCTACTTTAAATCGATCTCATCTCGAACTGTCAGAAGTTCATGAACGAACCCTTGAACTAGTAAATGATGAATGAATGACCTGAATACGATTGCCGACCTACCTATGAACCTGGTGCTAACAATAGCTTTGTTTTGAATTGGTAGAAGGTTATTTAGCTGCGGCCGATACGATGGACGAAAATAAATGTGCATATGAAGAAGTACAGAGGTGGGCTCATATTAAAATTAAGATTTTTTTATCTAAACCCTAGAAAGATAAAGTGATTTGAGACAGAATAAAGACCAGTTCATCATTTGCCTAGCCTTTTCCCAACTATGTTGGGGTCGGCTTCCAGTCTAACCGGATGCAGCTGAATATCAGTATTTTATATGGAGCGACTGCCTTTTTTTTTTTTTTTTTTTTTTTTTTTTTTTCCGCTGAGAAATGACATTACGCATCTCCGCTCGTGGGGGGAAGAGACGGAGTATGTGGGACTCCCTGCCAGGGTGGCAGTATACCCACTAAAACTCAGCGGTGTTCCCTCATCGCCTTGATGGGGAGGTCATGGGAATCCGGCTCAGCCTTTGCATCCACAACCCCCCCGGCGCATGCCCGCCTAGCTGGCGGGCCCCGCATGTCCCCCCGTCTGAGGGGGGGCTACGGGAATGGCCGAGAACACCTGGCCATTCCCGTCCGGCACTTCCGGCACTGGTGGAAGCCTGTGCAATACAGGCGAGGGTGCCCCCGCACCCGTCGCCTGCTGGCTTCCACCTGGGAGGAGTCGGAGATGACTGTCATACTGACGTCTTCTTCGACCCCTCCTCCGCCTTCGGAGCGGCGCCGCAAGAGGGTCTTCCTCCCGCACGCGCTCCGCCGCCTCCTTCTGGGACATGACGTGTTCGCAGAAGGAGGCGACTGCCGCCCAGGACCCCTCATCCCCTAGCATGGCGTTGACCAAGCCGGGGAGCGAGAGGTCCGTTCCGATCGCCGCGGTGAGACTGCGGCGCGGCTCGGACCACGACGGGCACACCTCGAGAGTGTGCTGCGCCGTGTCCTCCGCCGCGCCACAGTCGTGACACGACGGCGTCTCCTCCCGCCCGATACGGTGCAGGTACGATCCGAAGCAACCGTGTCCGGACAGCACCTGCACCAGACGGAAGGAGAGGAACCCGTGCGACCGCTCGAGCCAGTCTTGCAAGACCGGCCCAATCGCGTCGAGGGTTCGGCGGCCGAAGGCTGCGGCGGCGAGGTCCCGCGTCCAGTGGACGACGATGGCGTCCTTCGCCTCCCGCCGGACGGCCTCCCGCTCCTGCGGGGCTGGGCGTTCTCCTCTCGCCCTCCGCCCCGCCGTCCATTCATACACTCTGGCGAGCACCCACGCCTCGAGCTCCCAAGGCGGGGTGCCGGCCAGAGCGCATGCCGCGGAGAAGCCGACCGTGCGGTAGGCCCTCGCCGCCCGCTGGGCTATGGCCCTTTGGGGGGCCCGCAATGCGGCGGCGTTCTCCCTCCTGTGGAGGGAGTCCTCCCAAATAGGGGCCCCGTAAAGGGCCATACTCCTCAAGATGCCGGCGTAGAGTTGCCGGCATCTCGCGCTGGGCCCCCCCAGATTGGGGAGCAGCCACGAGAGGGCGCCCGCAGTCTTCAGCAGGCGCGTCGACAGCCCGCTAAAATGCGGGCCGAAACGCCACCTGCTGTCGAGTACAAGGCCCAGATATTTCATCTGGGCCTTCACCTCGATTCGGACGCCCTCCACGAAGATGTGGGCGTCTAGAGGTTGGCGCTGCCGAGGCCCGTGGAAGAACACGGCCTCGGTCTTGTGCAGCGCCACCGTCAGTCCTAGGCGGCGGATCCTCCCTGCGACCAAGGATCCGCCTGCCGAGGCCAAGTTGGCCGCCTCCCTGAAACTCTCCCCCCGGGCGGTGAGGAGAGTGTCATCCGCGTAGCAGACGACACTCGTGCCTCGGAGGAGAGTTCCCCGCAAGAGCCAGTCGTAGCCGACGTTCCAGAGGTGAGGTCCCACGACTGACCCCTGTGGAACGCCGGCCTCGACTGCGTACCGCCGGACTTGGCCAGCCCTGTTCACGAGGACGATCGTCCGATCCTCCAGGTAGCTGGCCAGTAGACGCCGCATGTATAGAGGCACTCCGTGGAATCGGAGCGCCTCTAGGATGGTGCTGTGGGGAACAGAGTTGAAGGCGTTGGCTATGTCGAATGACACCGCCAACAATCCGTCCCCCGCCTGCATCGCATCCTTCACCTGGCCCTTAAGGCGGGCCAGTGCGTCCACTGTGGAACGCTCAGCCCGAAAACCGAACTGAGCGTCCGACAAGTCCGGCCCCACATTCCGCAGGTGGCTCTTTAGGCGGGCAGCGATTATCCCCTCGAACATTTTGCCGACCTCATCGAGCAGGACGATGGGTCGGTATGCCGAGGGCGAGTCTGCAGGGCGGCCCTCCTTGCGAAGGAGGCACAACTGCCCCTCCTTCCACGGTTTCGGGAACCTCCCAGACGCAAGGCATGCGTTAAAGAGGTCCCGAAACCGCTCCTCCATTTGGGTGGCGGCAATTGCCACCACCCTCGCCGGGACACCGTCGGGGCCCGGAGCCGTCTTCTTGGCGCGGATGTGCACAATCGCCGCGCCAAGTTCCGACTCCGTGACAGGAGGGGCCTCCTCTTCCTCCTCAGCTGGCGGAGCCATCCCCCGCGGAGGGTCCATCACTGGTGGGGTGAAATTGTCCCTGCACGGGAACAGGGACTGAACCACCCCATCCAGGAATGAGGGCTCCAGGGTCTCGGCGACCGGGGGACCAAAGGGGCGCAGCTTGTTGCGCGCCGCCCTGTATGGCCTCCCGTAGGGATCCCTGTCGAGACCCTCCAGCATCTCCGCTCTCGCCGAGTCCCTGGCGTCGGCGATGGCCCGCTCGAGGACCAGTTTTGCCTCTATGTACACCTCATAGAGGTGGTCCTCGTGGGCGTGGTCTCGTCGACGCCGCCGCCGGCTCCGCGCGTAGGCCCTCCTGGCCCCCACGCACGCCGCTCGAAGCCCCTCCAGCTCCACCGACCACCAGTACACCGCCCGATTGGGCAGCGGTCGGCCTGACCGAGGCATGCTAGAATTGCACACCTCGGTCAGAGACTCCCTCAGGTGTCCCGCCACGGTGTCCACGTCCAGGCCAGCGGAGGGCGGCGAAAGCCAGTCCTGGATAAACGCCGCCTCCGCTGCCGCCTCCCTGTCCAGGCGGGTGAGAGCCCACCGTGGAAACGCTGACCGCCCCGAGGGGGGCCGCGTCTCTCCGGGGCCACCGGTGGAGATGTCGAACCGCACGTAACGGTGGTCCGACATGGTCTCCACCAGGTCCACCCGCCAGTTCAGCACGCGCGCGGCCAACGCAGGGGTGGCAAAAGTGACGTCCACTATCGAGCCACCCTGCCGCCGCACGCACGTCTGGACGTTCCCTCTGTTGAGGAGGGAGAGCCCAGAGAAGGCTGCCCACAACTCCACCGCCCGCCCGCGAGGGTCGGTGGCCGGGTTGCCCCAGGTCACCGACTTGGCATTCAGGTCTCCCAATACGGAGACCTGACGCGGCGCCGCCCTGCCGACCACGGCGGCCAGGACTCCGAGATAGTTCTCGAAGTCCTGGAGAGGGCGGTTTGGGGAGAAATAGACGCCCACGAGGGCTACCTCTCCCCACGCGGCGGCCACGTATCCCGGTCCCCTCTCTAATAGCGAGAGGGGAGGGGAGTCTGTGGAGGACCGCGCCGCTAGTGCCACCAAGCCGTCCTCGTCACCCAGCCAACTGCCGGGGATCGAGTAGGGCTCGGCGACCACCGCTACGTTCACCAACCACTCAGCCATGGCCTGCACTAGCAGGTCCTGGGCCGCTCTGCAGTGGTTGGTGTTCGCCTGGAGGATGCGATGATTGGAAACCATTATTCCGACATCGCACCCCCCTCCTCAGTTACCGCCGCTGGAGCTGGAGTTACAGCGGCGGCGACAGCGGCGGTGGCGGCGACAGGGCGAACCTGCGCCGGCACTATGCCCTTCCTCGTGGGCGGCTGGCAACTCCTGCCCCCCATCCTGTGCCCCGCAGGGCGGCTACTGGCAGCACACGCCGGGCAGTGTGGCGTGGTGGCGCTGCAAGTGGCACTCCTGTGTCCCTCCTGTCCGCACCGGAAGCAAGACTCTCCCCAGTCGGACTTGGAGGGACACGTAGATCGGGTGTGACCCGGCGCGAAGCACTTGAAGCACCGCGCAGGCTTGTCCTCAAGCGGCCGGACCACAGCCGAGCTGAAACCCACGAGCAGCCGTCCCTTGGTCGCTTTAAGGGCGGCCACCGCCGCGGCGACTGGGCACTCGACGCGGATTACGCGCATGCCGCGGCGACCGGGCCTGATGGCTCCCCCCTTCACCGCGCTAGCGCTGCAGCCTCCCGCAGCGGCAACGGCCGCCACCACATCCTCTTTGGTGACCGAGTCGTCCATATCGATCACCTCCAAGGATGCGGTCTTGACCGGTCTGGCGACCGTCGCCACATCTGCGATGACCTCTTTCAACTTTGTTGCAAAGAGGTCCGCGTTTGCGCCGCGCTGCTCTCCCCCGAACTCAAAAATTCGGGCTCCGGCCTGGGTGCGGCGGCACGAAATGTTGCCGATCCCCAGCCGGGAGGGATCCGCGTTATCACGAGCCCGTCTTAGGACGGACTCGTACGTTTCGCCCCGCTCCGCGGCCTCCGGGGTGATGGTCACCACGACCGCCGCAGTTTTGGGAGGAACCAACTTCCTCCCGCCCGCCGGAGCCTTCTGGGCTGCCGAAGCAGTCGCAGCGGGCTTGAGCTTTTTGGCCTTTCCCCTCCTGCCCACTTCCGTCCACGCCTGGTTGGACGGGGTGGTGGAGGGAAGCATGGCGTCCTCCCGCTGCGTGTTCTGGGTGGCTGCCGGAGTGGCAGACGCTCCCTCCGCGCTTGTGGTGGGGGTTTGAGGGGCCACAGTGCTCCTCTTGCCCTTCCCTTTGCCCTTGGAGGGCTTCGGGGCCTGGATCTGCGCACCCGATCGCACCGCAGGCTGCGCAGGTACAGGCACCGGCTCCGTCGGTGGCGGACTCTTATCCGCCGCTAACGGCGGGCGGAGCCGCTTTTCCGGCAAGAGCCGGTCCTCAATGCCCGCGAAGCAGCCCCTGATAAAGGCCCTCTCCTCCATGACAACCCTGCGGATTATTTCCACAAGGTTGCCAGGGGGGGAGGAGCCTCCGTCTACCGGACCAGGGGCAGGGGCAGGCGCAGGTAGGGCTTGCCGGGCCGTGGCCTCAGCCAGCTTCTGGTGCAGCTGGCTGACCTCCAGCTGCAGGCGATCCACCCTCGCCTGCAGCTGCCGCGTCTCGTCTGTGGCCGTGCGCTGCTCCAGCTCGGTGACGATGCCGTGCATGCTCACGGCCCGGCATTTGAGGGCCTTCTGGAAGGTCCCCTTTAGGTTCGAGGACTTGGAGGCGACCTCCAGCACCTCCTCCTTGTCCTGGAGCGCCATGCGCTCCAGCTCCGCCAGGGAGTGGTCGGCGTACAGCACTGTGGATGTGCCATATCCAGCCCTCGACCTGGCGGCCCGCGCCTGCTGCTCCCTGGCAGCGACCTTCTCCTCGAGGTCCTGCTGCAGCTGCTGCCTCCTTGCTAGGCCTAACTGACGCTCGGCGTCCACCAGGCCCACATCGTGTGTGGGGGTCGATGCAGAAGTCGAAGCCTTTTTTTGTCTTCGGCTTCTTCCTCGACTTGCCCACTGACTCCGAGGAGCCCTCGGACCCGAGCCTCAGGTAGGCCCGCTTCCGCTGAAGGCGATCGTTTTCGGCCGCCGACGTGTCCATGACGGACTCGTCGGAGTCCGAAAACTCCGCCCGCTGACTGGATAAGCTGGCCGCGGATGGTGTGCGGCCAGCTTCGGCGAGGCCCTTAGAAGGGCCGGTGGATTGGCCCTGAGAAGGGCCACTGAGTTGGCCCTGAGAAGGGCCATTTGCATCCTCGTCCTGGGAGGGACGAGCCGAGGTTAAAAATCGCCCGGAGGCGTCGCGCATGGGTTTGCTTTTCGGCATACTTGCAGCCGTCCGCTTGTTGTTGCTGCAAGTCACAGAGCTCTTTAGCCGCCGGTCTGCCACTCCGTTACGGTGGTCAGACACGGCGTTGCCCGGGGGTTACTGCGTGGAAGTAAGCTCTGTGGGGGAACCCCCTGGAGCGACTGCCTATCTGACCTCTACAACCCGGTTACTGGGTAATACGATGCCCCTTGGTAATACTGGTTCTCAAACTTTCGGGCTTCTGAAGACCCGTAATGACGGTCAAATAATGTACAAATGACAGTCGGGGCCACCGACCGACCCCTTTCAATATATTCTAACGTTTTAGACCGAGTATAATTATTGAAAACAATCTTTTTCAAAATTCGAGATTAATATTATAGTGTGAATTGCACAATGCTCTTTTACAAAACCCTCAAAATCATATCGATCTACTTCAAATACTACAACAATATGACGCTCAATAAATCGTAGTTCGCTATAACCGTATCTAAATATTGCCACCGAACCGTATCGAACGTAAATAAACTGCGTACGTCGAGCCACTGAAACGCGTCCATTTCGATTCATCACTACGTTTGTGCTATTTTACGCAACTCTCCTGAAATGTTAGGGCAAGGGTATAATAGGGAGTTAATAAGATATAAAGACCATAAAATTTTAAGACCTAATGTAACTTAGCATACTTTTGTTCCTCCTAATTATATTTTCGCATAACATTATTTACGCATAACAGCTTACGCATAATTTTTTTAAGCATCGTTTCTCTAATCATAATAATGATTAAGCCTAACATTCTAAAGCATAAATTTAGCATGCTTTATTTAGCATGTTTTATTTCTAACGACGACGTCAGGTTTAAAGGAGCCTAACCATTTTTTTTTTTTTTTTTAACGTGGAGAAATGCTCATGCATTCTGCACTACCACGGGGAGATAGTGCAGTTATGTGGGACTCTAACCCACTAAAACTCCACGGTGTCCTCCTCTGCCGCTTATGGCGGGAACACGGGCACGCGTTAGCACTCATCCGTGAACCCGCCGCGGCTGTCCGTCACTGGACCCTCCTCCGGGGAGTACTCCCCATCACCGGCGCACCAGAACACATAGCACGCCGTAACCACCCCAGGGACCAAACCAGCACATGGGCGCCAGACGACCCCGTCTCTGCCACCCTTGGTCCCCCTGCGACGGGTCAGGTCATTGGCCCCGCCGCCTGCCAATTTTCGGCCGCAGAGGATAGGGAGAGTGGCCAACGTCATACCAACACTCCTCTTCCCCTGCGGCCCCACCGTTTCCGCCATCGAACGGTGGCGACCCCGTCAAGGCCGCGGAAGGTAGGGAGAGCGGCGCACCGTAATACCGGCACTCCTCTCCCGCCGCGGCCTCCAACCCTCAGCCGCGATGCCTCCGGTACGACATCGCGGCCCGCCTCAGTTGCGATGTCGCCCAAGCGGCACCGCAACCTACATGTTGGCCGCTACGTCGTCGGCTTGTCGGCAAAAGCCCTGACGAGCGGCCCCTCCTCGGGTTCCTCTTCGCTTCACCGTGGGTGTCCAAGCCACGGCTACTGAGCCCCCCCGCCTCGACAATGCGGGAACCCACTGGGGGGGAAAGGAGCCTAACCAAACCGAACCTCGGGGTGCCCTTCGCTCGCTCTTGCGTCCACGTCGCCTAGTAGCACAACATATTGAATTTTTAAGACAATACTTTAATTATATTTAAAAGTACTTTAGTTTAGTATTATGCGAATTAAATTTATGCCAAAACAAATTAGCCTTAAAGATAAATATGCCAACCTAAGCTGTATGCCAATAAAAATATGGCAAAGTATTATTATGGCAAAACAAACTATACCAAAAGAGTTATGCCAAAGTATATTAGGAAAAAGAACATTATGCGAAAAGAAGGGTTCCCAGAAAAAACACTTTTTTCCAATATATCACCTTATGTGCTTTCGAAGT
Source organism: Oligia strigilis (assembly GCA_951800025.1). Classification (NCBI taxonomy): domain Eukaryota; kingdom Metazoa; phylum Arthropoda; class Insecta; order Lepidoptera; family Noctuidae; genus Oligia; species Oligia strigilis. Next base: position 5,902,971 of record OX637562.1, read on the forward strand.
GATCGAACAGCCATTGAACAAAGTTGGGCAATGACTTTTTTACGTCGAGAAATTTGGTAATATAATAATGACAAAACTGCGCTCTAATTGCGTAACACACTATCAATCTCAATCTGAATCATTTTGAAGGATATTGGGATTACTATAATTATTTCCAAATCATAATACTTAATGTCAAAAATAAAAAAGTCCAAAAATAAAAACATTTGTTAATCCTTTTCTAGACATTTGTTTGTTCAACAACAAATAACACAATGAATGTTGTTAAACTGTAAAAATTAAAGCCTTCGCTACTGATAGTGTGTCACGTAATTGTCCCGCAGTTATTCATGGGAGATATCCCTGCTTCCATAACTGCGGAGCAATTGCGTGTCTCTTCAAAAACTACTTAAGATATTAAGTAGTTTCCGAAGAGAACAAACAGCCACTGAACAAAGTTGGGTAATGTGTAGTGACTTTTTTATAGCTGAAAAACTTCGCTTGCTTTACCTACGGCAGTGCCTGTGAATTGTGATATAATGATGACTGAACTGGTCATTGATTAGAAAACACGCAATGGAAAAAAAAAAAACTGGAAATAACGAATTCTGCACTAAGCAGGTTCCTCAGTCGTGTGTATTTTATGTTATATCAGTAAGAGCTAACAGTCTTAAAATAATAATGTGGACAAGTATATTATAAAAAAGGGAGGGGAGAGAATCACAGGGCATCAAAAAATTCGCCCGCATCGCTGTCAACGTGAAAAGTGCTCAAAAGTGCTCAAAAGGCCGTCAGCATTGACACGTTAAAAAAAAAATAGGCCAAGTTATTTATGTTTAATCGTTTTCTATGTCTTTTAATAATTCTGCATTGCCAGAAGTATTATTATAACAGTGTTCATAACTTCAGATAATTTACATTCCATCGCCACTTAATCAGTTATCTACTTTAGTGTAATGTATTCTAAGTTGAACTTTGAGTGACCATTTGTAACGAAAGTTTTGATAGCAATGGAATTTGAACTTTGTTAAGTATGACAGTTTGTTGTTCCATAACTTGAAAATGATCTCTTATTCTTAAATTAAATAAACATTACCGGGCCTCATGTGCCCGCATCTTTACCCAACATTCTTTCCGCCAATGTTACACCCATCCGTCTCTCCGCTGATTTATAGGCTCCAACTTGACAGAGTGCTCCCCAACTTTCTGGCTCACTAACTGACACTATTGACAGGCTATTTCGTAACATTTAAAAGGGCCAGATTATCTATATGGCTATTTAACCCGTCAACTAGATTTGTCTGGCATTTCGAGTATTTAGGTCAAACTTGTGAAGCGAGGAATGTGATTACAGGTGACATTTAGTTATGAACGGGATTAGTGTGATGTTGTACAGAAATGGATCTTTATGCAATCGCGTTGTTGTGTTTGGTGCATACCTAAATATCACACCGACGCGTTTGCGTACGTGTGGCGAGAAGCCGATTATATTAAGCTTTGTATGTGTAATCCTATTATGTGACTGTTGGTAGCATATAAAATCAAGAGCAATCATTGTGTGATTTTCCTCTTTACAAGTGTATGATGCAAAATTGCTTGAGCTTACCATAGCCTACAATGTTCCCACGTTGGACACAGGCCTCTCTGTGAGAGGGAGTGGGTCGTAATCCACCACGCGGGCCCTGCGGGTTGGTAGATGTCACATGTCTTTGAATTTTTGGAATAGGAACTGCCGGTTTCCTCACGATGTTTTCCTTCACCGTTTAAAAAAATAAAGTAGACAAAGTACAGTGCCTGCGACATAACTTTTAAGTCAGGGTTGTTACCACTAGGCGACCTACTAGTCCATTGCACTGCGACGCTAAATATTGAATGAAACATTCCTGTCTTTGATTTGCTAAAAATAAACTCCATTCATGTTTGAGTTTTCAATCAAATCTGCATACTTAGTTGTTTACTTACTAGCTTCCGATATAAATCAAAGTCAACCATCCTTCGAAGCTAACAAATTGAAGTTTATGCGAGTACAAATACATGCTCCATTGGTACCTACTCACATATACAGCAAGATGGCACTCGTGACATTTCGTTGTATTATGCCCGATGTCTCATCCCAGGGCTGCCACTAAAATAGCACTAAGATAATAAACCAGTTTTTGCGGAGAATCGACTGTTGACAAATATCTTATCAACAATCAACTCAGCCTATCGCAGTCCACTGCTGGACATAGGCCTCTCCCAGACTGCGCCACAGTACCCTATCCTCTGCCTTCCGCATCCAGTCTACTCCAGCCACCTTCTTTAGGTTGTCCGTCCATCTAGCTGGGGGCGTCCCACACTACAAATATCTTAAGTAGGTGCAAATTGGTAATTATACAATCAATCATGTTAATACTGACCTGATAATCTCGGTCCTGTAATAAATATTGGGTTATTTTAAATTGGCTAGCTAAACTCCGCGATGAGTCGATATCTAAACACATTTGCTGAAAAATATCAATGGGATACGATATTTTAACACTGGGAAATGAATCAATCATCTACTTCTTAAGATGCGAATGATTAGGCAATTATTATTATTAGATTTAAGGGGTTTACATGACCTAAAGCCCGGTCACTGTCGGACTGCATAGAAAAGAAAGAGAAGCGCGATGACACAACGCTGGTAATTTATTGCAAAATATGAAGCAATTATTTAATTACAAAAAATCTATTGTTTGGACAAAAAAATGAACACACTAGTATTTTAGTATGTGGCTTGTAGAATAATCTGACAAAAAATCAGAATGATTGTATGTTTATTATTGTGGTTTTTATTGTAAAAGGAAAGTTTTTAGAGGTATCTTCATGATTTTTTTCTATCGTATCAAATTAGTTGTATTATGTTTTCAATACAGTATCTACCTAGCGTATATCCTGAAGAATATCATATATATTTCTGATTTTGTTTACTGTAGTCGATCACATACTTTTATTGTGTCTAAAATTTGGCCAAGATTTTTGATGGACATAAAATTTTATCTTCGAATGGAAATTTCAGCAAATTTAAATATAAGAGCACCATAGTAGCTGGTTTAATGAAAGTACTAATATTGTAAAATTGTAAATTGTAGTAATATATTATGGTAATTTACCTAAAGAAAGAAAGAAAAAGATTTTTTTTTTTAATTTTAACCAAAGCCAACCCCGGTTGATGTAAACTAAAAATAGAAAAGCTTTAAAATAGATTTACCCGGTAACCAGCTAACAATTACGTTTATTGTACTATTTTTGGTATCACTATCGTCCTGAAAAGGTTAAGGTATGAATAGCCTTCTCCCCTAAGGACATAATGTAATCCCGGTCAAATTGGAAGAATACGACAAGTTTGATATTCAGTTATTCAGTGAAACTTGAATGCCGTTGTTTGTAGGAAAACTTGTCTATTTATGTTGGAGTAAGGTATGATTTCTTGGGTTTATGTACGTGTATGTGTTTATGATTTCCGTTTATGGCCTTTCAGCGTTCGCCATTTGATTTCTCAGTCACTAGCAAAGCCCACACATTAATAAAATAAAGAAATAAAATGCACATTTTTACTCAGCATCTATGCGTTGTTAACGCGACGTAAACGTATTGTCACCTACGCCAGACAAAAGCTCAGTACAAAGATACTCTTAGAGAAATCCCTGGGAAAAACACGTCTGTTAGTTCAACTAAAGATTTGAGAACTTTAATTTGGATAACCATAACATTCACAAGATTTGCAGCCTCATAAAAGCGAGCTCCAAATAAAATAGACAAATGTGACTAGCAGCCCTGACCTCTATTAGCTTTCAGCGAGCACCATTCGCTTTCACAGTCAAGTGCATTGCACACATATTGCTGTGGCGTACCCTTTACGCTCTCACGCCGATAAAAAAATGCATAAAATATTTACTTTACGTTTTTTAAAACCAATTTTTGTTCAGGATTTGGAAGTAATTTACCTTTTGTTTTCGTAGATAAATGCTTCGTTGGTTTTTGTTTATAGTTTTAAAATGTTAATTGAGGTCATGGTTACGCTGGATAGTTAGTAGTATTTTGTTTTATAATCGTAGCTTGTTTTCTTTACGTTTTTAAGCGTTGGTCATTTGTTTCATGCCTGTTTTTTTTGTACTATCTTTAATTCAGCGGTGCTATTCTTAAAGATTTGGTGAAGCGAGCTTAAAGTGAGCTGTCATTCCACCTGATGCTAGGCAAGCTCACTTCACCTAAGTTTTCACGGAGAGATTTTTACAGAATAGCATTACAGTACCGTTTTCGTTACGTGCGTTGGTATTATAGTTTCGATATTCATAGGAATATCTATGACAGTCAATACAGGCAGTCAGATGCCCGAAATGACCTACGAAAACTCGTCTAACCGTATCCAATGATTGGATGTAGATGTCAGATAACAGACTAAAAGCGGATTTCCTCTCGATTTTTTCCTTCACCGTTTTGAGAGCAGTGGTGGTGATAAAATGATTCACATAAAGTACCTAAGCCTGGTTTCGAACCCACGACCTTCCAACTCGTATCCTACTCGTGCCCTCGTGTGTACATGTCCTAGAACCAAAAATTCGAAGACATGTCGCACCTTTAAAGTAAAACCGTTACTAAACGAAATTATAAAATTTTACAGGAGAGCCAATATTAGAAAAAAAGTCCTGTAATATTGGCTCTCCTGTAAAATTTTATAATTTCGTTTAGTAACGGTTTTACTTTAAAGGTGCGATGTGAGATCTACCAAACCGCACTGGGTCCGCGTGGTGGATTACGGCCCACTCCCTCTTACATTGACGAGAACTGTGTCCCAGCAGTGGGATCATTATAGGCTGATTATGTGTGTGTAGACTGAAAGCTACTACTAACCTTAATTTTCTACTAAGTTCTTCACAGGTTATTATAATCGCGCGCGACACAAAGGCACCGCTCGTTGCGCGACTTGCGGTGCCCTTGTGTCGCGCGCGATTTTATCGCGTGTCGCGCCTGTTTAATGCTTATAATGGGTCTTAACCTAATTGGGGCAAGGGGTTACATAAGAGAGTGAATTTTATAACTACACAAGCAGCGTCCCGCGGTTTCACCCGCATAAGTCTCGATCCCGTTAGAATATGGGGATAAAATGGCCAAGTGCGAATCGGACTCGCACACGAAGGGTTCCGTACTACAAGGCAAAAACGCCGAAAAAACACGTTTGTTGTATGTGAGCCCCCCTTAAATATTTATTTTATTCTGTTTTCAGTATTTATTGTTAGAGCGACAACAGAAATACATCATCTGTGAAAATTTCAACTGCCTAGCTATCACGGTTCATGAGATACAGCCTGGTGACAGACAAACGGACAGAGGAGTCTTAGTAATAGGGTCCCGTTTTTACCATTTGGGCACGGAACCCTAAAAAGTATCCTATGCGTTAATCCTGGTTATAAACTATCTGTGTGCCAAATTTCATCCAAATTTCATCCAAAACCATTCAGCCGTTTGTGCGTGAAGAAGTAACAAACACACTCGCAAAATTTCTCATTAGTTTCGCCATCCTTTAGAGCAATTGGTCCTTCGTTCCGACGCAGTTCAAGGACATATTTCCAATCATTCCCTTGACGTAATAACTTAGCGTACTTCCCATATGACGCCCGAGGGAAGGTTGCGGCGCCATTGGATGGTATTTCTATTTATAGCGAAGGGTTGAAGGCCACGTGGCTGATGGGATGCTCAGCTGTCGGGTACCAGGAATGTAGCTATCATTCTTGTTAATTAAATTAGCTTTCAGCTGTTAATCTTACACCAGTTTCTTGTATATAACAGAAATTTTGATCATGTCGCATTATAGTATTGTTTATATTATAAATGCGTCTTCGTGTCACAATAAATCCGATTAAACATGACATTTTAGTTCCCCGCAACTAAAATGTCACGTTTACTCGGATTTATTGTCAATTTTATATAATAGTAGCTGCGCCCCGCGGTTTCACCCGCGCAAATGTCGATCCCCTAGGAATATCGGGATAAAAAGTAGCCTATATGTTAATCCAGGGTGTTAGCTACCTCCATACAAAATTTTATCAAAATTGGTCCAGCCGTTTTAGCGTGAAGAAGTAACAAACATATAAACACACACACACACGTACAAACTGACTCATATTATCAACGCACAGTCCTGACTGATATATCAACGCACAGCCTAAACCACTGGTCCTAGAGACATGAAATTTGGAGGTTGTGTTCTTTGTGAAGAGTAGGTATCCACTAAGAAAGAGTTTTCCGAAATTCCACCCTTAAAATGGTGAATGGGGGGAGGGTGACAATTCACGCGGACGAAGTCGCGGACACAAGCTAGTCTATACATATGAGAAATTAAAGTCGCTTTTAGTGTTAGTGCGCATATTTTCAATTTCAACCTGTATTTTTAAGTCAAGATAAATGTTTTTTTTTTTTTTTTTTTGCGGATGGGAAATCATCATGTTACCAAATATAGTAGTATTGTGTACATTTAACTAGCAACACCGTTAAGAGTTGGCAACACCATACCCCTTCTACTAACCGTAGTGTATAGAAGACGGCTCAGACTCGACCATTCGATCGCCGACAGCCGACTCGAGAAGTTTAGATGGAAAAACCTCGACCTGATTGACCGTTGGTCGATAAATGTTTAAAATATTGTTATGTACCGGAAATATTATAATTTACTGTATGCGAATTTGTGATAAACTGATTTGATTGTTTCTGTTGAAAGTGATTAATAAAAGTATATGTTCCTGAAACTGCCGTTTTTCTGAGTTGTCCAACAACTCAGAAGTGGGATTACGATAACAAGGTAAGAAAACAAGTTTTTTTTTCTTTTTCTTATTGTCCGTTACTTGTTGTCGTCCACTGCCCACGTAATATTTAAAAATGTATGAATGTGATTGTAGGGCAACAATTTAAGGGTGAGATTTGTTAACATTTGGTCAGGGCACTCCCTGACAATGTTGATAAAGAACTTGTGCTTTCTACGATCACAACAACATTTGGCCGGGGTACTCCCCGGTATTGAGGTTGTGTGGTTAGAATTTACTTCCTGAATTAGTCACATAGTTAAACCTTTACCAACATCATGACAATGTTATTGTTAGCACTTGGTCAGGGCACTCCCTGACAGTGTTAGCATGATATTGACATATGCAGTAGTTCATGATCTTAGCGACATTTGGCCAGGGTACCCCCTGGTAATGCAGTTACGTGAAGGAACTATTCCTATTGACATTTCATATCTTATTTTTTCGCTATTATAAAATACAGGTTTGCCAATTGACAGCGCTCTTTATAGTCTCTTTAACAACATTAACCAAAATAATTTTCGGTGATGAGGTTAAGTGACTATCCACCTTGTTGGATTGGTAGCATTTGGTTGGGGCACTCCCTGACAATGTTAGTGATCCCTCGTGCTTGGTACATTCACATGCAAATGCTAAGCTTTGGTTTCAACATCAACCAATTAAAAAGGAATGATGCGTTTCTTTTGTCTTTATCAGTATACCGATGGAACCTGAGCGGGTTCGAACACCGTCGCGTTGCCGGGATGGCAGCTGTGAGGCTGATGACCAATGCAGTAGGCGCAACCGAAGCAAGCACCGGCGCAGCGCTACATCGAAACGTCGCACCAAGCGACGTGACCGTAGCGACTGCAGTGATGAGAACCCCGGCGAGCATCGAAGCGGGCGCAGCAGGGAGCACCGCAGCGTCCTGACGAGTGAGTCACGCAGTCGCAGCCCGAGCCGATCACCGCGGCGCCGCGACAGCCGACTTGGGAGCAAGCGTCGGGGCGACCGACATCAGAAACGTGGCAGAGCGAAGCATAGTTCTGATCGTGACGGCGAGACTAATGGAGCGAAACGAAGCAGACGTGATGTAAGCAATCAAAATACTACTTTATTGATTGAGTCATTCTTAGATGTAATGAAGTCTTCGAAATTTGGTTCGAGTGAGAGGTTTTCGTCCTTAAACCAGGTTATACCTGAATTTGACCCAATGGTCAAAGAGCAAACTATTAATGCATGGATTTCTAAAGTCGAAGAATGTAGACAAATTTACGAGTGGTCGGAAAAACAGGTCATACATTACGCTCTACCTAAACTCACGGGCATCGCCAAGACGTGGTACCAAAGTTTGCCTACTCTCTTGTATTCTTGGGAAGAGTGGAAAGCTAAATTAATAGAGACATTTCCGTCTAGTCAAAACTATGGAGAATTACTTACAGAGATGTTAAATAAGAAACTACGTTTTGGCGAATCCCCTGAATTATACTATTACGCAAAAATTAACCTACTCAATCGCTGCAATATTCATGGTAGAGATGCTGTAGATTGTATAGTCTATGGAATCGAGGACCGAGGTATAAGGTTAGGGGCCCAAGCGGCACAGTTTTCAGAGCCAGAACAGTTATTGAAATTTCTTAAAAATGTAAAACCGGGTACTCCTAGGGAGCCAGATAGGTCGGGTAAAGATAAAGAAAAACGTTCTACTATTCACGCGAATACAAAGGGAACTAACAAGACGAACAAATCAGAGGATAATGTCATGGTTTGCTTTAATTGTAATCAGCCTGGTCACCCCAGTTATAAATGTAATAAGCCCACAATAAGATGTACTCACTGTAAATTTTTAGGACATTTGGCAAATGCGTGCCCAAAAGCGAATATACCCCAAACAAACGATAAGGAAAAATCTGTCCTTAATATTGCTAGTCAGGTCGCATCCAGTATATACACATTTCCCATTATCTTAAATGGAGTAAAGGTGCAGTGCCACTTAGATTTAGGTAGTGAATGCACGTTAATACGCTTTTCTGACGCCATGAGGTTAGGAATCAATTTCACAACTGATAAAAACTTACCACTATTGAAGGGACTTGGCAACATACCGTATCAGCCTGCGGGTAATTCTAAAGTGACTATTCAGGTGCAGGATATCGTTGAACACGATGTTGAGGTATTAATAGTTGACGATAATCTCATTAACTATCCTGTACTATTGGGCCATACGTTTTCAGAACGCCCTGGTATAAAAATAACTAAAACGGCAAATAATTTAGACATTAGTAAAACTACCGATGAAGTCAAGATACACTTGATTTGTAGCAGTGACAGTTTTGTCAAGCCTAATGAAATAAAACCTATCCAAGTAATAACAGTTCCGAATTTTTCTGGTTCTTTATTTGTAGCTGGGGAAATTCGTGGTCCAATTGGGTCCGAATATTTCTTGTTTCCGGGGGAATATGAAATGGATAAAGGTCAAGGTCGAGTTTTAATTTTTAATCTGAGCACTAAAGATTTACAGATAAAAAGTAAACAATTACTTACCCGTAGCAAAATACCTCAAGGCTGCAATTACGTGTATGATGTTAAGTTTAGTAACGAAGGTGATGACTTTGAGCCGAATGTTGGAGATTGCGTCACGAACGAGCAAAAGCAGGCAGTTAAGAGCCTACTTCTTAGCTATAAGGAATGCTTCTCTTCCTGTCTCAAGGACTTAGGGTTCACTACGGTCGTTGAAATGGACATTCACCTAAAGGACGAGCAGCCTGTGGTTTACAGGCCATATAGACTTTCTCACCCTGAGAGGGAAGATGTACGACTTATGGTAGCGGAGATGTTGGAATGTGGTATAGTAAAAGAGTCTTCTTCTCCTTATGCGAGCCCTATAGTGATAGTCAGGAAAAAGAGCGGTGAAAAACGCTTGTGTGTGGACTACAGAACGCTTAACTCTAAAACTAAGCGTGATCACTATCCTCTCCCTAGAGTCGAAGATCTGCTTGACGAGTTAGCTGGCCATAATATCTTCATATCCCTTGACCTAGCGTCGGGATATTATCAAATTCCTATCTCGGAAAAGTCCCAAGAAAAAACTGCATTCGTCACACCAGACGGCCAATTCGAGTATACGAGAATGCCGTTTGGTTTGGCAAATGCGCCTTCAATATTTCAGAGGGCAATGCATAAAATCCTCCCCAAATCAAAAGTCGGGTACGTAATTATATATATGGATGACGTCCTAATCCCGGCGCAATCGTTTGAAGAAGCAATGCGACGGTTGGATGAGGTCTTAGGACTAATAAAAGAGGGTGGTCTTACTCTCAAATTAAATAAATGTAAATTCATGTTTGATAGATTAGATTTCTTAGGGTTTGAAATTAGTGGTCAGGGGATTAAGCCGGGATCCTTAAAAACAGAAGCGATCTCTAAATTTCCCACTCCTACCAACGTTCACGATGTTAGGAGATTTATAGGATTGGCTAGTTTCTTCAGACGATTCGTCAAAGGATTTGCTCTAATTGCTAGACCCTTAACATCCCTTTTGAAGAAGGATTCACCTTGGAAGTGGAGTAATGTAGAAAACGAGGCATTTATAGGAATTAAGGAAAAGTTAATTAATAGACCTATCCTCGCTCTATATGACAAAAATTTAGAAACCCAGCTGCACACCGATGCAAGTAAGCTCGGTATAGCAGGAATTCTTCTTCAGAAGGGTAGAGAGGGGTTATGGAGAGCAGTAGCTTACTTTAGCCGCCAAACATCGTTGGATGAGCAAAAACTCCACTCGTTTGAGTTAGAAACATTAGCAGTGATAGCTTCTTTGAGTAAATTTAGGATTTATCTACTGGGTATAAGATTCAAGATCGTGACTGACTGTAATTCTCTGCGCACCACCTTGACAAAAAGGGATTTGATTCCCAAAATAGCGAGGTGGTGGGTGCAGTTGCAGGAGTTTGATTGTGAGTTTGAGTATCGCCCAGGAGATAAAATGGCTCATGTCGATGCCTTGAGCCGGGCACCCATAGACGCCGGACCTGAAAATATGCACGTCGTTGATGTTCTTGCCGTTACAACAGAGGATTGGATCACAACAGTTCAATCCTCTGATGACGAGATACAACGGATTAAACGAATTTTGTCCGATCCCGAAACCGCAACTATTGTTGATATCCAAAAAAATTATAAATTAAAAAACGGTCGCGTTTATAAAATGGTAGCGGAAGGCGTGTTAAGATGGGTAGTGCCAAAGGGCTCTCGGTGGCAAATAGTTAAAGCTAACCATGACGATGTAGGACATTTCGGATTTGATAAGACATTAGACCGGGTTCGTGCTTTGTACTGGTTTCCTAAAATGAGATCATTTATCAAGAAATATGTGTCTGCGTGTTTGGAGTGTGCGCACCACAAATTACCAAGTGGTGCGCAACAGGGATATCTACATCCTATACAAAAGGTAGAAGTTCCGTTTCACACCATACACGCTGACCATTTAGGCCCCTTCAATAAAAGTAAAAAGAAAAACTCTTACATTTTAGTAATAATTGATGCGTTCACCAAATTCATTACGTTGGCACCAGTCAGGAGTACAAAATCTTCAGAAACTATAAAGGTAATTAAGAGTTTAATCGGATATTTTGGAACCCCTACTCGCCTTATCACGGATAGAGGGACTTGCTTCACAAGTAAAAAGTTCAAAGCCTTTACTCAATCTCTTGGCATTAAGCATATACTTAACGCCGTCTCAACACCTCGAGCTAATGGACAGGTTGAACGGTCGAACAGGACTATCCTGGCTTCTTTAGGTGCGATGACCCACGGGAAGGATCCTAAAACATGGGATCAGTACCTTCCCGATGTACAGTTAGGTATCAATACTACAATACATGATATCACTAAGAAATCACCTAGTGAACTATTATTTGGGCGTAGGGTAACCAATCCATCACAGGGTATTCTGAATGAAGTAATTTCTGATACCGGTGATGGATTGGTACAAGGTAATATAGAAGACGTTAGAGCAGATGCCAGCTGCTTGATGCAAAAGCAAAACGAAGTCAGTAAAGAACGATACGATAGTCGTAAGAAAGCGGCTAAACAATATAAAGAAGGAGACTTAGTTCGAATCGTACGAGCAATTGCATCAGGCAGCGGGCAGTCCAAGAAGTTAGAGCCAAAACTACAAGGACCATACAGAGTGATAAAGGTATTGCCAAACGACCGCTATGTCGTTGAAGATACCCCACTATCACGGAAAGGGCGACGCTATGAAGCAATTATTGCTGTAGATAAGATGCACCCATGGTTATCATTTAAATCCATCCCAGAAAGCGATAACGATGACAGTCTAAGTTCAGACGGCGATGACGATTTTACTGGCCATGATAAGAACTCGGTCGAAACCCCCTCACTCGATACCAACGCTTAGACTATAAGTTATTGAAATATTAGTGAAAAGTCCATGCTTATACCGTGACCAGGAAATGATTCATGTTCAAGGTATGGCATGGCATGATTGACAGGCTATCTATTGTGGGCATGATTGGCGCAATGATGTGCCGCCTAAGGATAAATCAATGGATAACCTGAAGTGATGTTCGGGACTGCTTATTGTGGGCATGACGTGCACATGATGTGCCGCCCAAGGAGAAGCAATAAGTAGTCCTAGTGATCTTGATTTGAACCGCTTATTGTGGGCATGACGTGTACAATGATGTGCCGCCCAAGGAGAAGCAATAAGCGGTTCTAGTGATTTTGGCTTAGGTTGCTTATTGAGGCATGATGTGCACAATGAAGTGCCGCCCAAGGAATCATAATTATATATTTTATGATGTAAGCAGTAGTGAAATCTTGACTAAATTAATATGGTTACAAAATGATTCAATATGTCTCCTAGTGAAATAATAAATTTGCCCGATTAATTGATTTTATTAAAACTGAATAGAGGATATGTACTTAGTTTCTAGACTGTTTTTCCAGGCACAATGATGTGTCGGGGATTTTGTGATGTAGTAAAAAAACTGACTTATGTTGTTGATTCGATAATTGTTTGATTGTGAGATACTGATACTTTGCCTCGTAAGATGTAATTTAAACAAATAGAATATAGGTAATGTATTAGATAACTGATGTACTTTAGTTAAGCATTTACTTTCGAGTTAAACTGTATTTTCTTCCATATTTTACTTGCAAAATTACTAAAACAACGAAGGCACTCGTTGGCGAGCGGATGGCCGAGCTGTTACCAAATATAGTAGTATTGTGTACATTTAACTAGCAACACCGTTAAGAGTTGGCAACACCATACCCCTTCTACTAACCGTAGTGTATAGAAGACGGCTCAGACTCGACCATTCGATCGCCGACAGCCGACTCGAGAAGTTTAGATGGAAAAACCTCGACCTGATTGACCGTTGGTCGATAAATGTTTAAAATATTGTTATGTACCGGAAATATTATAATTTACTGTATGCGAATTTGTGATAAACTGATTTGATTGTTTCTGTTGAAAGTGATTAATAAAAGTATATGTTCCTGAAACTGCCGTTTTTCTGAGTTGTCCAACAATCAAATTTTACAATACAGCAAAGCCTTCATTTGATATCAATCAACAATGCAGAATCGACATTTTGCAAAGTAAGTATGCAACCAGTTTGAAATCGGAATGACTGCATTTAGAAAGAAAGAAAATACGTTTAGTTGCAGTAAACATGACGCAATAAAGAAAATAAACACAAAAAAATAAGAAAGAGTTGGGGGAAACATGCGTCACATCCACGCAAAACGGCTATCGCTCAGCATAATGCTGCGACCCTATGCAAGACAGAGCTGGTCAGCGCTGGTTTTCAGCGCTTTTTTTCACTATTAATTTTTATTTTATTTTTTTTCATTAATCCACCTGGATATTACAGCTCGTTGACGTTCAATTCAATCACTTGCTATCAATGAGCATCACTTATCGGAGTAGTGCCGTGATTGCCAATAGGATGTTGGCTGCATTCATTTCTGTCAAAGGTCCTTTGATGCTGTATAAACTGATACTTATCGGTTTCGCTTTATGAGAGATAGGAGATCAAATAAATGATTCCTTATTTGCTCGGACAAATTGTAGGTACAACTGTTTGATATATTTTATTTTCGGCCCAATTACATATACGAAGATGAACTCAAAGTCATTTCATAAGCATACAGCCTGTGATGTTCTAATTGCTGGGACATAGGACAGCTGATTTTTTTTCGCGATATCAGGTTTGGTCCCATAGTAAAAGTGTTCTTAATGATGAGTACAATGACCTCTTAAGAGGTTGTTAATGTTTTACCAATAACCCTGTATAAAACAAAGTCGGGTTAGTTACACCATTTATTTATGACTAAAGAACGGCTGGACTGATTTTTATGATCTTTTATTTGTTGGACTTGTCTTCGCCCCGAATATCAGAATAACTATTAAAACATAGGGAAAATTCACGAAAAAAAAAGAGAAGATAATTCATTTTCTCATACATTTTGTTTGTATTTTTGATGATAATTATCTTGAGAACGGATTGACTGATTTCGATGGCGGTACGAAGTTCGTTGGGTCAGCTAGCTAGATAAAGCATAATTCATAGTAGACATTGAGAGGCAACGTAGGGCACCAGCGGTCGGAGGGAATATGTTGGCCCGTAGATTCTCCAGTTGTAGTGACCAAGTGAAGATCACCCTATTCAAGGCTTTCTGTCAGGGTCTGTATGCAGGGGGTCTGTGGGTCAGCTACGCCAAAAGATCGTTAGATGCCTTACGCGTCCAATATAATAATGTTTTTAGAAGCTATTGGGACTGCCCCGTTTCTGTAGTGCATCAGAGATGTTTTCGCTAAGCCGAACTGACGGTTTTCACGCAGTCATACGCAAAAAAGTTGCTTCACTGATGCATCGAGTGCGGGTCAGTAACAATGGTATCCTGAAAGTAGTGGCGGAGAGTCCTTACTCCCCTGTTTTGAGGCATTTTGTGCAGAGGGTTGTCAGCTAGGTAGCTGATCTCTGGCTTGATCGTTCTTTGAGCCACTTGCCTTAGTGTTGCCGATGTTGATTGTGTGTTTTGTATTACTAACATTAGTTATTAAGGTATTTTTTCAGTAACAAGATGGATTGTATTGTTGTCCGAAACTGAATAAATAATTAAAAAAAAAATTGGGTGAGAGTATGCAGTAATAGTGTGAACGCTTTTGTGGAATCTTTTTGGTTTTTGGGTTTTTAATATGGAATTTATCAGTAGCAGCTCGGAGTCTAGGTTTGGGCCCGGTTGATGCCCGTAGGCACGCCCTCTATTACATGAGACTGAAACATAACTGGTGAAATTTGAATGTACAGTCAACAAAAGAGATAAGTATGCAGAATCGTCGGATATAGTTGAAGTTTAGTAAGAAACCGATGGATGTTATCGACTGGAATTTAATTTGATAAATTTGCTGTTTGTAATAAAATTCCAGTAGATAACATCCATCGGTTTCTTACTAAACTTCAATTATATCCGACGATCCCTCTGCCCTACCCTTCATGGAATACAGGCGTGATATTATGTTATGTTTATTGTTGAAGAGCATAGTAAACATTTTATTAAAAGTACGTGGAACCATAGTGTATGTATCTCACGCGCAATTTGCAAAATATTAATAGCATTTAACAAATAAATAAAGTTGCGTGAAAAATAATTATTTTAATTTCGACGAATATCCATTTCATACTGTTCCATATCTAGAATTATTTTGTATGAAAATAAAAAGACTCAACATTTACCGGCTGGCCATTTCAACCCAAATTATTTTGAATGAAAAAAAAAAAATAAAGACTCAATTTTCATGCACCGTGAGGGACAGTAATTACTCGTTCGAATGTAGAGCCTATTGAATTGAAAACAGAAAAGAGAATTCAATGTATTCAAGGTGTAATTAAAATGTGGAATATGAAATGGAAGCATTTTTTACAATGCGAGCCTCTTTTCGCAGCATTTACCTTTTTGATGACTATTCGAATTTTATAAAGGCAGTTAATGTAATACAAAACTAGGTAAATACACATACATATACTTCCTAAGAGGGTAGGCAGAAACTACAGAACGCCACCTGCTACGATCCTAATGCTACGTTCACACGCGCGCGTTCAACTCGACATTCAACGTGCACATTCACATGAACGAGCGTGTAAACGGTACGCCCGAGCCCGTAAACGCGCCTGTGAACGTGAATGCCGCGAACCGGGCGTGCTGACTGACACGACGGCGTGCGTGTGAACAGCTTGAATTTTCGCCGACCTGGGGCGGGCTGCATGCCGCGCAGCCCGCCAGGCAGCCCGCCGGGCTGCACGGCGTGCATGTGAACATAGCATAACATTACATACTCCTTTTGCTTCGTTTACGTTCATACATCTGGGGACCTAAAAAGGCCACTTTGGAGATCATAAAAGGATAACATTATGAATCGTAATATGGCGAAGACAGTCCGTGTTTTCCTTTTTTTCGCTGCACTACGTAGGTATAATTATAATCAAAGTGATTGGGATTGGATTTGGATCGGATTGATTGGTATTTTAGCACAGACAAAAAAATATATCTGGAAAATGCTTCACCAATGGGATTTGATACGATTGACTTTACGGTTAACTGTCCATTATGTTATCCTTTTATGATTTTGCAAAAGTGGCCTTTTTAGGCCCCCTGGTCATACACGCACGCCTATGCGCACGCCCCGGTTGCGAGTACTTTTTTTTTTATTGGAATCTGCCAGTTCAACCTTTGAGGTTATCGTCTGCTTAATCGGGCTTGCCTGTGGATGCCTCAATAAATTAAGGTCTCCAGCCAGGGCTGAGAAAACTTAAAAACTAAGCGACTACACGCTAAGGGTACTGATTTTGTTTGCTGTAGTCGATCATATATTTTTATTGTTTCTAAAACTTAAGTTTTTTTGCGTTAAGGTCCTGTAAGCCCTTTAACGTCAATTGATATGGATTGATATAATTTTCGTGATGAGACGAAAATTATATCAATCCATATTGACTTACATGCTGACGTCACGACACGCCAACTGAATAGACAACGATTACTTTGATGTGGGTGACTCCAATGGAAAGTAACGACGCGGTTCAAAGGACAAATTACGAGACACCCTCCGGCCTTCATGCAGTAGCTTCAATTTACGATGGATACACATACACAAAACTGGTAGGTAATTGCGTAAGATACTAGAAGCAGGGATAGCTTTCATTTTGACAGTTCAACAACGTTCATTGCGTTATTTACGTTGTTGCATAGACAAATTTTTCGAACATATGAAGCAATGGATTAGTTGATTCAAATTGTGATTGAGAATAAGGGTTCTGGTTCTTTTGGTGTAGTGTAAGCATGTGTATAAAGTTGGCTAATAGTTGGAGTAGGTAAGGTGTATTTTTCTTAGATGGCTTATTTGGTTAACAAACACACATGGTGGGTACGAATTTCACGAGTTTTTGCATTAATCACTTAGGTGTGCACGTTTTAATCTTTTGAAAAAAATACTGTTCAAATTAGCTGCATAAATAATCGAAATCACGGTCGAAATAATGTTATTTTTACCTCTGCTAAATTGTTTGGAAAAACAAATTTTGTGGATCCTTTGTATGAATCACTGACCTGCAAATTGCAAAAAAGCAAAGTAAATTTCAAGGGCTACATTCCCTCACCACCCACCCCACCTCCACCACCACCTCATTTCAGAGCGGGAGGGGTCATTTGATGATTTCCCATCCGCAAAAAAAAAAAAGGGCTACATTCGTGCGGATGCGCTAATGTAGCACATCATCGTGTCATAGCCATTGTCAAAGAATGACAATTTGCTTTGCAATTAATGTGCCTGACTTCACATACCTAACAGTAACGACCCACATTGTAGACACGGCTATTAATTTTTGTATATCTTCCAAAGTGTCCCTTTTGTATTCTATTCAGCCCAAGTGCTTTTAGACCCCAGCAGTAAACAGGCCGGTGATAAAAATTGTATAATAAATGTATTGTATGGTCTGACGGTGTAAAGCGTACGACTTCCTTCATTTTGAAGTTGTAAAACCTTGTTCAAAGGGCTATGTAATTTTTAAGACCTGTGGTTCTGAGTGGCAATAACCTGTTACGCTCTTTAGAGGGTGGTAGACGGGCAGGAGGTTAAGAAAGAAGAAGAAAAGACGTTTTTCGCTGTAAACATGACGCAGAGACAGAACACAAAACAAGTGCGAGTCGGAGTCGCACACGAAGGGTACCGTACCACAAGGCAAAAACATTGAAAAAAAAAACACGTTTGTATGGGAGCCCCCCTTAAATATTTTAATTGTATTATTAACTAGCTGCGCCCCGCGGTTTTACCCGCGTAAATATAGATCCCGTGGGAATATCGGGATAAAAAGCCTATATGTTAATCCAGGGTGTCAGCTATCTCCATACAAAATTTTATCAAAATTGGTCCAGCCGTTTGAGCGTGAAGAAGTAACAAACTTATAAACACACACACACACCCCCACCCCCACACACTCACAAACTTGCGCCTTTATAATATTAGTGTGACACCTCGACACAGCGAATTTTGAACGGTGTCTTTCGTTTTTAGAGAATAACGGTACAAGTTTGTTATAGATAATCTAGCCATCATTATGTAAGTCTGTAATATAAGACTCATAAACGATATCAGTTTTCCCGCTCTTGTTGCTATACTTGGTGCCAGGTGCTAACAGTGGGAAGATAAGGTTTCCTACGTTTAGTTGAGACTTTGGGTAAGTAAAGCTTCGTAGATAGCAATCTAACTTCCATATAAAGTGACATTTTTAGAATAGATACTCTTTATGAATACCATATTAAGTATTATGTATACCATAAATATTACAGATATTAATGTAGAAGCGATGTTTTAATGACAATCTTTGGATAGATGGAGATCATCTATAAGGCTAATTTTACCTATTAAATTTCACTACTCTGCCGCACTTTTGACTATCCGGCTCGAAGGACCATTTAAGGCGAATTCGTCAGAGTTATCATACCTAATTTGTTTTACATATTTCAATTTCCTAGTATCTAGACACGCGGCAGCGTGTCAAGCCAAGTTCAAGCAAAGGAACTGGCTAGCCAGCGCCGATTGTTTTAACTTACAAGAATAATAGTACTTAGGAATGCTTTGGAACATTATTTTACGAACTATGTTCTACTATGTAGCTTTTGGCCGTGGTTTCACCACGTGGATGTCGAAAAATATTACCCGGGAACGCACTACTGAGATTAAAAGTACCCTATTGTTGTATTCAGGTTATAAACTATCTGTGAGCCACATCCGAATCTATTCAGCCATTTTTGCGCCAATCCGGAACATACAGACAAACGGACAAAACATTCTAAAAACTATGTTTTTGGCATCAGACTCGTTCCTATAACACGTAGCAATTACTTTTTTTTCATAAATGTTCAATTTACTTATAGTTTTGAGTTCGTTACTATTTTTTTATAAGGGTCAAATTTAATTAGCTAGCAAAACTCTGCAGACGTGATGGGTATCGATATCTAAACACGATAGAATAGAATACAAAAAACAAAACAAACAAAAAATTAATTAATTTCATTAGTTTTTGTGGGGGTCATGGACCGTAGATTCGTCTGCGGAGTTCCGCCAGCTAGTAATTACTAGCATACATAAATAACACTAATCTAATGACATTAAAACATACCTATTCAGTCGCAAAAATAAAATTTTAAAATCCGATTGTGGCCTCGGACGGTATGCCTACCCTTTTAAGTAATTAAATGGCTTCCTTACAAAGTAACTTACCTACAAAATCTTTGAAGTACATTTTTATTAAATCAAGTATAGATAATTGTGATGTGAACACGACATAATTTATTAACGCACCAGAATCTTTTTGAATGCTTCGCTGATCAAAGTAAAACTCGTAGAATTTAATTAAATTTTCCTTGTTTTTGTTTCGATGGTATATCCTTGTTGCTTATACTGTTTTAACACGTGTAAGCACTATGTACTATGGTATAAAGCTACCAGTTACTGGGTATGTCTTTCATTGACTTGAATGTGCTCTGGTAGTATAGTTAGAGTATGTCATGCTCACTCAAATGTCTCATTCTTGGTGACGTGTGTATTGGATTATTAGGTTCCCTTCAAAATGGTTAAGCTGAATTGTGCTGATCCATTCGTCATATTCATGAACGGACGCCGTCAGTAGGGACTGGCCAGTTCTTAGCAGCCTCGGCAAATTTTATTTTCTGAATTGTTTATTTTTACTTTTATCGCGACATTCCTTTTAACTGCATGTGGTGCTATACCTGCAAACGGATAAAGCTTAATAATTTAATGAAATGATCATATAAATTCAGCGTCGTTATCTTAATTAGGAGACACTAGCTTACTATAACTGGTTGTGCCAAATAAACAACCCGTATGGAATATAAATACAATCCTTCGATTCCTTTTACTTCCTACAAATCAATTAAGGGGAAATGCGGTCGGAGAGACTTTTGAAAAAGCCTAAGTAAAAAGTCATAATTCGAGATATTGGTTCTCGCCTATTTTCTCCTCTATTATTGGACCAATTTAAAAGATAAATCATAAATATAAAGTAAATAGAAAAATCATAAGTATTTAATATTATTGGCGTTTAATATCCCACTAACAGGCAAAAACTCAAAAACTCAAGGAGGCTTAGGGAAAAAACAATGGAAAAGCCACAATACGAAAACAGTAGTTCTTTTTTCCTGGGACCGTGCGTATACTTACGCATCTGTGAGCACAGACTGCAGAAAAACAAATCACAGAGATGGAAAATCTTCTACACAGCCAGACGTGCGGATTAATTTCACATGAAAAGCATCGAATCGACACGGCTGATGCCTCCTCCTATTGCATTTGCATCTATACCAACTGTACTAATGGAGTATTTTTTTGTGAAAGCAAAGCTGTAATTCCAACACTGTACAAATCCGACTAGGGGATTTCAGCAGCGATTCGGGCAAGCTCCATTTTTGGTTCGTGTCGTTTTTTATGACGCCGATGTAACGAGTATCGACGAAATCTGGATTGGATGTAGTGTTGGTTTAAATTTTGGGTCTATCGTGATTCGTATAACTACAAGGTGGCGCAAAGGTAAGAACGTTCACAGTCTGATTTCAGTCTCAATCTGTCAAAAATACCTCTCATTTTGACAAGTTTTTGACATTTGTTTGTCGCCGAGATGAGACCGTGACTCATGGACTTAGTATGTATTTTAAGTCCATGCAGTGACTAGATTTTGAACGTTTTAAATTACGAGAATTTGGCATACAGACATAAGTGAACCCAAATATTAGTAAATAATCACATTATATCTGCAAAACGTTATTTCTGGTGCGACAAGTAGAAAATACCGATTTCCCAACATTATGGACGAAGCGTGAAATGAAAATCGCTAGTTTACTGCGAATGCGAACTTTACTAGTGTTTTCCTCAAGGTCAATATTTTTCCGAACGCCGACGCCGAAACCCGCCGACCCCAACATATGTAAGTATTAGTTTCGGTCAAAACCAAATTTTGTGTATGTTTTCGTGCTAAATGATCCTAATAATATTACGAAGGGGTTCTGTTTGCTCAGGATCATGCAAATATTCGTTATTGAATAGGTTTCAATGGTTTACATAGACACGGGAATTGGGTCATGCGATATGTACTTGTTTAAATAATTGAAGAGAGATTTAACTATTAGTTATTATTCATCTGTGCAAATAATTTTAGTTCATCAAAAGCTACCGGAGAAATTAAATAATAGGTACCGTCAGCGACAAAATTCGGTTAGCATTGCTACTTTTACACATCATCTTGACACAAACTTATACGCTAGATTGTATTGATTGTACTATTACAATCAATACAATCTAGCTCATAGCTATCTATGAGTTATTTCATAATTAATACACTGCTTTGCATTGATTATGGCCAAAATACATTTATCTATCTATCTTCTATACATAAATAAATAAAAATGAAATGCTCTTCGTTTGAGTAATACTCCGAACTAGGTATTTATGGAAAAAACTGAACGTCCTTTTTCGTATGCAATTTTTGTATGAATAATTGGACAGGACATCTATCGGATGAGCCAGTAACAAATACATCAAATATTAGATTCACTCATCATAATACCAACCAATCTGAATACCAGTATAATCAAGCAATCATTACTCTCCTCTACAATACCTATTCGGTTTCGGCTTATTTTTGCAAAGGCCGAAACCGCCATTTCGCTGACACTGAGACTACAGTCCCACTAGTCATCGTAAATACCAAGTTTAATGTAGCGTAAAGTAATGACACCCGTCATACTCGTAAAGATAAACGGTTATCAAGATCTGTGATACTAGTAATAGTCCGCGCGGAACTAGTTGGCCGCGCTTTAGTTGGGGACGGGGGTGAGGGCAGCGGGGTTGCCTAGTGTTCGCAACGCACGTACTGAGTAACGACAAAGCGCCTCCGTCCCTCCATCCCCACCGCTCACATACCTAAGGCGCGGCCAACTAGTTCCGCGCGGACTATAGTTAACTATAGGGCGTCTATTTATTTTAATTTTATTTTTAGCCGTTAATGACTCACTGCTGGGCAAAGGCATCCCTACTCTCTTTCCACCTCTCTCTGTCCAGAGCTGCCAAGGACCAATCTTTATCAAAGGAGTCCAGCTCATCCCGCCATCTCCGTCTAGCGGGCACTGGGTCGTACTTTGGCCCGTTGATCGTCTGACATGCGGTAGATGTGTCCAGACCAGCTCTTGACCTCAGTATCGCCTGGTGGAAAGCTAAATTGAATTCAAAACCCCTCCCAAGGAATCTAACATATCCTGGAACCAAAAATTCGAAGACATCAGCTTTCCGCGTGACATCAGTTATTTTAGTGATGGACCGGATTGTTGTATTCTTAGGCCGGTCCACAAGTTTAATACTCAGAATACTCCGTTTCATAGCTCTTTGGCAAACCTTTTGTTAGTATACCATTATTTCAGGCTTCGTAATGAATGACTGCTATAATGAGTCGTCATAAGTGTTTGCCTTAATAATAACAGTGTGCGGCTGTTATTTTTAAGGCAAACCCTTGTAATAATACGACGACTTGTCCATGGAAAGAAAGGAAGGAACAAAGGGAGGTTGACAGTCGTTACGGGTAGTCAGAAGCCCAAAAGTCTGACAACCAGTCTTACCAAGGAGTATCGTGTTACCCAGTAACTTCGGCATTGTCTCGAACGGTACCAAGAGCTCCCGCGCTTACACACACATTTACAGCGTATTTCTACACTTGGTAACCACAAGTCAAGCGCGCCTTGCTTCGTAAGATAAAAATACTATAGCTCTTTCCAAAATGAGTAAGTACCAACACCCTCAGTCACAAAATAAAGATCAAGGCTCTTCACCAACTCGAATACAGCAAACATCTATGTAGGTATTTACGATAACTGTCTCGTACAACCGCGGTGGTGGGGGTAGTGACCGTATTAATGGCATTAACGACCGAGACGTGCGAGCGAGCGGTCGCATGTGTGAGGATTATCACGTAGATTAGCTGCAACACTCGACAGCTGACGTTATTTAATCAGGATGAGGAAACTACTGATACTGGAATATACTACGTGTAGTAGATTAGTAAGGCTCTGTTTTTATTTGCTGCTCTTAGAAAACTTTCCCGTGAAGTTTTTTGTCGTGACATTTATACTGTGGTGTAATTCAGTAGTAGTACTTACTTTTTATAACAAGCAAAAGTTTTTTTTTCTGTTTTTATTTAAATATTTAATTGATAATCTTAATATAAAACAGTCTTGGACCATTGAGAGGGTTAAATGGTCTAGGAGACCAGTGGCTAGTTATTTTATTTCCTTAATGTTTGAAATCGATGCAGACGCAGATTCTGAGAAACTTATGAGGTCGGCGTTTCCTATCTGACTACTCTGAGAAGAAAGGCCGAAACAAACTCAGAGGTCACAGTCTCTTTTAAAGTCCACACATAATCTTGGTCAGGTTATATGAAGACCATGTAGATTGATGTCTGAGATGGTCTATTGAGGAAAGAAACACACAGATTGAGAGGACCTGTCCAGTCAGTGCACGCATTTGTCAGAAATCGTGCAGCTCAACCATAGATATCCGTGAGCTCAACAGCTCAACGATTCGACGAACAATACCAAAGAAAAAGGACATTTGGGTAGGCCGCGTAAATTACTCAAACTGCCAGACTTACTTACCTTACTTACTTACTTACCTTAACTTACGCTCTTTGCAATTTGCAGGTCAGTGTCAGGTTGTATGTTGATTAAAATATGATTTGTGACCGTAACAAATGAGGGTACCAAATTATAATCATTAGAATCAGCAATACAACTCCTGAATTAAATTGGCTTCAGATGTCATGATTTCATGAAATGGTCATACAATAGATAGGGTAATATAGAAGAAAGAAAGAATAATTTTATTTGCGGCAAAAATAAAAACACAAACGAAAAATAAAACAAAATAACAATTCGGGAGAAATTATGCGTCACATCTACGCAAAACGGCCATCGCTCAGCATAACGCTAAGACCCTATACGAGACAGAGTCCCAGCGCTGGTTTTCAGCGACAGCCGGCGTTGACGTGATACACGTCAGCCAGTGCAGCATACGATTAGATATTTAAAACAAAAACAACAATATGAACATAGAGAGATGTATTGATGATTTTTATGATTATAATTCTATAAATAAATATTTGTTACGCCCGAAAATCATATTTAGATCAACACAACCTGATACTGACCCTTAAATTGAAAAACACGTAAAATAAATATTGAATTTCGTGGGATTCCCTAACGCTTTCACCCTAAAGCTTGTATTCATTCTGTTATAATGTTTTATAAAATGATTGTGATATTTTGAATAGATTATGTTTGAACGGTTTTGAAACTCGTATTTAAATCCATCTCGTATTATAATCCATCTTGTATAAATATTTTCAAAACCGATATACTTAAATAAAATACCGAGTTAATTAAGTTTATTAGCTTAATCCATCAAACCGGTGCATCAATCATGCGTGTCTAAATATCAGATTGCCTTTCAGTCTTGCCACAATAGAAAATAAACGTTATAAATAAAGGTTTCTTCAGAGTACTTCAGAGCAGTGGTGGCCAAGTGGTAACGGACCCGACTTACGAGTTGTAGGTCGTAGGTTCGAAGCCAGACAGGCGCTTTACTTTGTGTAAATTATTTCATCACCACTGCTCTCAAAACGGCGAAGAAAAACATCGTGAGGGAACCGGCATGTCCTAGAACCAAAACTTCGAAGACACCATGTGATATCTACTACCAAGCCGCACTGGGGCCGCGTGGTAGATTACGGCCCACTCTCTCCCACCAAGAGGCCTGTGTCGCAGCAGTGGGAACATTATAGGCTGATTGTGTTTACTTTAGTACCTACTTCAGGGACTTAAACTTATTACTTTTAAAATTCCATAAAAAGTCTCAAGAATATTCTCTCCATACTTTTTAAAAAACGAAAGTAAACAAATAACTCAGCTTAAAACAGAAACAAGATTATAAGAAACGTAACAAAACAAAAAAACAATGATCTTAAAAACTTCGTCTTTGAAATAAGTATTATTTCATCCTTCGCGTCCCTTCGGAAGTTTGTCGTAAGTCCCGGCGAGACGGTCCGGATAAGTTTAAATACGGTTCGCTGTTTGGCAGGCAAGTTGTGTTTGTATAGACGGACACAGGGTAAGGCCCTTTGTAGACATATACCATTTTCTTGCCGTGAAAAACTACGGGTTATTCGCCGTGTGTAGACACGGTCGTCTGTGTTGTATGGGTCACTATAGAAGCTTGTTGACAGACTTGTATGTTTTTTCTACGGCGCGGCTTAAACGTTGTGCCGTAAGGAAACCGTGCGATGTACAGTCAACAGCTAAAGTAGTTGATCAAAATCAGAAATTCAATACTAATGAACGGAGTTCGCGTCAGAACTGTGTATCGTCGAAGTACTACTACTTAGAATACTTTTGAATCACTTCGACGCCACACAGTTTTGACGCGAACTCCGTTCATAAGTATTGAATTTCTGACTTTGATCATCTACTTTTGCTGTTGACTGTACCTGGTAACTAACGGTTTGCGTATGCTAAGTTTTTTGCTTGGGTTCCATTTTTGGTTCGTTTCGGAAAGGTTTTAAAAGTGTTAATGGTCAGGGAAATTATCATAAGTATTACTAGATTTGATTTAAAAGATTATCCTTGGAGGTTCTTGCTCGTTCTTCTCTAAAGGATTTGGAATGGGCAACTAGCTTCATCTTTATGACTGACCGACTCCTTGACAATTCAAAAGTTTAATAATTAGTAATTAATTAATTATTATTAGTAATTATTTGATTTCATTGAAATAAATGCATTATGTTTGAGTTTACGTTGGCGAAATTATTCAAAGAAGTTCATACAAATAGTATGGTATTTGATTATGCTTACCATTTAAAAAGTAGATTTTAAAATCTCATGAAACTATGAAATCAATCTGCTCTATGTTGGGGTTGGCTTCCAGTTTAACCGGATGCAGCTGAATACCTGTATTTTACATGGAGCGACTGCCTATCTGACCTCCACAGCCCAGTACTGGGTAATACGATACCCCATGGTACGACTGGTTGTCAGATTTTCGGGCTTCTGACGTAACGACTGTCAAAGATCTACGAATGACAGCCGGGGTCAATGGCTTAACGTGCTTTCCGAGGCACGGAGGGTCTTGGTATGTAAAGATGCTCACCCATCCTCGGACCAACCGTGGTAATCGTAGCTTAACCTGATCGATCGACCCGTGCGACTGTTATTACTTAGCCACAAGAAACTATGAAATATCAACATAATGGTAGAAGAGTGAATTGAGTAACACAACAATCATATTTGTGTTGTGAACATACAAACAGTAATTTATTACTATATTTAATTGTTAAAACTATTAAAATAATATATAAGATACCTAGTCGATAGAAATACGTTGGTAAGCAGTGAAGCCAATAATAATATCTACGTCTCTTTCTTTCCAGGTGACCAGTGAAATGGTGACCGAGTGATCATTCAAGTGAACAAGATGGCCGTGAACAGCCCCGGAGGTTATCCGCCCCTTTCTCCCAAACCACACACTCCAAAAAGTCCTCGCCACTTCATATTCCCCCAGAAAAGTCCATCCATTGCATCCAGCACTTCTTCATCAGGCTACTACACGCCCCAGTCTGGCTGCAGTTATGACAAGCACAACCAGCCCCCAAAGTCCCCATTAGCCCACGGGCACAGAAGCCCTATGTCTCCAAGGCACTTTAATTTCCCCCAGAAATCCCCATCAGGGCGATCAAGTCCTTGTGTGGATCGAACCAGCCTGCACTACACCACGTCTCTAAAGCACAGTCGCCGGGAGAAGTCCAGGTCGCCAAAACCGCCCCCCGTGCACATTCATACGAACCCTGGCTATGTGTCCCCTAAGCATACCAGAAAACTATACGGTTCTACTTCCACAGTAAGCTCACCGATGCTGGTGACGTCACCGAGCATAGTCTCCAGTCACACTGATGATTCTACAGACGCGATGCCTGGAACACCGTCTGCGATCCTACACGATGCGGACGATGAGTGCACGACGATTTCCTCGAAGATATGTCGAAAATCGACATCAGATTTAACGGACATGACGGATGATACTCCTCACACACGATCAACAAGTATCAGTAGACCATGCTCTCCGATGCGTAGAGGTTCCATGAAGGGCGGTTTGGCGTACTTGGCGAGCAGACGAGGCTCGAGGGAATCTACAATGTCGAATTGCGACTCTGTCGAAGACATTGGGCCGCTCAACTTTCAGAACACAATGAGGGGTCGACAGAGGAGGACGTCAAACTTTTTGGAGTTACCTGGTGAGTACCTTTATCTAATCTCTTGGCGCTTGATCGATCCATGAACGAAAGCTAGTTGTGACGCACCGATATGACTTTGATGAGACCCACGCATTGATTCAAACCTTCTTTCATATACAGGGTTATTTGTAAAACACCAGCAACCTCTTAAGACGTCATTGAACTCATCATTATGAACAACTTTTACTATGAGACCAAACCTGAAATCGCGAAAAAAAAATCAGCTGTTCCCTACATTTTGACGAGTTATACGAACATAAATGTAGGGAACAGCTGATTTTTTTTTCGCGATTTCAGGTTTGGTCCCATAGTAAAAGTTGTTCATAATGATGAGTATAATGACCTCTTAAGAGGTTGCTGGTGTTTTACAAATAACCCTGTATATAAGATTCAAATTGTGTAATTTTTTTTTAATATAAAAAAAAAAAAATATTCGTAACTGAATACACTACATACTAAATTAAATGACTAACTAACTTACTATAGAAATAAATACAAAAACTAAGGAGTCTTAGGCGTCGAAGTACTCGTCCGCATCGCTGTCATCCGGAAACGTGCCATATTAATAATTCCTTTTTATCCCTAGGGATAAAGGTATCAGATAATGATGGCGACCTCATTTTTTTGGTTGAATATTTTTGCATAATATTTTGTAACAGCACTTAAAGCAACACATAGCATTATCTTACTTTATCACTCACAAGTGATAAAGTAAGATAAAGTTACGTGACTCATGCATGCTGAAAAGAAATAAAGCGTAATTTAACTGTCATAAGTCATTATGCAGATCCTGTTTAACCGACTGTGGGTAAGTAGGGTATAACGTTATTCCGCTAAATTAATCACAAATCAGACACACGGTAGATTTAAGTATCTTATAACATGACGAGGACGGAGTCGAGCGTACTGCTCTAAACCAGGCACACATTCAGACTCCGGGCTGCTACTAAAAATGTTTTTTTGGAAAATCCCAATAACACTGCCCGACTTGTAATGATTTTTATTTACCTAGGGATATAATTATGCTAACGAACACATCTAATTACACGATTCCGATTCCGAGTATTCTGCATCTGCATTCTGCAGCATTGACAGCGTCAGCGTGAACTTACTTCAAAATGGCGGCCCAAATGTTTACGTTCCATGAGTCAGACGCGTTCCAGTACCACAAAATATTAGACGACAGCGCTTTATATCTCTAAAATATAACCCGACCAAGTGAAATTGCTCGTTAGTTTCGTATTACACGTATTTTACTTTGAGTTAATTGAATTTGGGATCATTTGTTGTTGATTGAATTGTCGCTACGTAACTTATTAGAAGTTCTTTATTTACAAAATTTATAGCTTCTTATGACGGATACTTTATTACACAAATGTACAAAGGCGGGCTTAATGCCATACGCATTTTCTATCAGTCAGCCTTTGGGTGACGCAGAGACAAATTAAATAGTAGTAGGTGGAATTTAGATAATTGGGAATTAATATTTAACGGCGCAGGTTAGCCTTTACCAGCTGTGTTAATCGTATTAGTATCTAGTTCGGCAGATTAAATATTATCAGGATTGTGCTGGAATATAGCAGTTCATTCGCTATGGCGCTCATTAGGGAAGGCCTATGTCCAGCAGTGGACTGCTATAGGCTGATGATGATGATGATGATAGCAGTTCGTCGTGGGTGTGGTACGACAGTGGCTTTCTGAGCTAACGTCTTCTGTCATCAATTCTCCTAATTTTAAGAACGTTCACAGTCTGATCTCGGTCTCAATCTGTCAAAAATACCTCTAATTTCCCTGGATTTTTTACAAGTTTTTGACATTGATTGTCGCTGATATGATATTGCGACTAGATTTTGAACGTTTTTCATTACGAGAATTGCTCCTCAGAAGACGGCCGCGAAGCAACCTTCGATGCGACGCTCTGCTTAGAGTGATTGTCACCAGCCAGTATCACTCTTATTTGACCTTTTCGGTGATATTCGAAGTCTGAACAATTTTGAAGGTAATTGATAATCATTACTCCATTTGTTCGAAAAAATTGCCTGCTCAACAACATGAATGACGCAATGAATGTTGTTGAACTGTCAAAATGAAAGCCGTTGCTACTGTTAGTGTGTTACGGAACTACCCCGCTGCTAAGGAAGGTAGAAATAATCCGCTTTTCAGAACTTGGTATAGTAGGTAATACCAAAAGTACAAGCAAATCGGAGTTAATAAGATTCTTCAATGTAAATCAATACCAAATCAGCTTTACGATTCAAATTGGATTTCAGATTAACTGAGAATCTCGTTACTGGTACATTGATATTGTTGTCGTTACGAAAAATTATTGAGAAATTGGAAATCCTCATAATTCAGTGTTAAAATTATGTTTTACTGACGTAATAGGAAGGTAATTAATCTACTAGAGTTGCATTTTTAAGGCATCATAATCAGCCGGTAATTTATTTATTTATTTATTACTCCAAACATACAAATATCCTTACAGGCTAGACCCAACTGCTGTAACACAGGCCTCCTCTCGGTGAGTGGGCCGTAATCCACCACGCGGGTCCAGTGCGGGTTGGTAGATGTCACATATTATCTTCAATTTTTTTGTTCTAGGACGTGTGCTCACGATATTTTCTTTAACCGTTTTGAGAGCACGGGTGATGAAATAGTTTACACAAAGTAAAGCGCCTGTCTGGGTTCGAACCTTCGACTTACAACTGGTACTCGTAAATCGTGGCCTTTAGCACTGGGCCACCACAGTTCTAAGTTTGCTACTGGTTTATGACACCATTACAGCTGAAATGCTTCACTAATCAAAACCGGATTTCTTGTACCATAGTGCTGTTCTATGTACCTTCAATCGCTCATTATTTTCCGCAAAATATCATGTTTCTTGGTTCGTTCTCTTCCATTTTAAAGCTAAAAACGTAGACAAGCAGAGCTCTCTCTGCCCAATTAATCGTAATTGGGCAGAGCTAGCTATGCACGCTGAGACATCTTCAAGTATAAATCAAAAAGACAAAGATAAAATCAATAGATTTGTCCTCTCCGTACTAAGTCACGCGAAAAAGTATCCATACTGAGAGTGAGCTCACGCAAAACTTAATAATGGAGTTTCCATGACGATTCAGTCAAGTATCTGCGACGTTGTGTGCGCAGGACTTGTCGAAAAGAAACAGAATCGCGAACATCTTTTGACGCGGTGAGGCGAATCTACCGATTTAAATATTTGTGTTGAATTGATTTTCCTGTGTAGGTACCGGCTTTGTATTGAAATCTAGACATGAGCTGGAACTGGTTTTTTCGTATTATATAATACAATATGCATGTAAGCAGCAAAAAAAAACACATACTATCAGTTTATTCATTTATAAAGGCACACCAGTACGAAACGTTAGAACAGTGGTGGCCAAGGGGTGACGGCCGCGACTTACGAGTTGTATGTAGGTCGGAGGTTCGAACCCAGACCGGCGCTTTACTTTGTGTAAATTATATCATCACCACTGCTCTCAAAACGGTGAAGGAAACCGGCATGTCCTAAAACCAACAATTCGAAGACATACGTACCAATCCGCACTGGGCCCGCGTGGTGGATTACCGCCCACTCCCTCTCACAGAGAGGAGGCCTGTGTCCCAGCAGTGGGAACATTATAGGCTGATTATATTAACTGTTTAATTCTAAAGCTTAACACCAGAGCAAATATTTGTACAAAGTATAAAATCTACACACAGTGCGAAATACACACAGTGCGAAATACACAAAGCTTCAAAACCTACCCACGCTATTTTTCTCATATTTATTTCACGTTGTCGGTGTCACGACAAGCAACAAGTCGTCCCCAGGTAAGGTCTCTTAGCTCGGCCATTACTCGTTATTATGGGTTCAGGTGAGAAATAAAAGTGCCACTAAAAATATCATATAATAGGGAGGCAGTAATCCGCTGTAAAAGCTTGTGGAGTGGAGGTATTGTTCCCAGGATATTAGTTGAGTTAGAAGTCAAACATTGACACGGGTTGAACGAAAATTCAAATTGTCGTTTAGATTCTAGGTCGTTTTGCTATTGTGATATAACTACGCAGTGGCTTTTGCATATTTTACGAAGATTGTTTTAAAACTTGTCACTCATGTAGGATGTATTCATAATATTTTTATCTCATTTTTTTTTATCTTTAAGTTGTTTTTCATGTTATTTTAAATCTAATTAAAATACATTTTGACACAATGTAAAAATTGTTAGTGAAATAAATAAATAAATGACCATTTGCGTTTAGATTTTTGTGATGCGGAGGGATTAATTTTTGTCATTTTATTTTTATAGTACTTGGGTAGATATACTTTCCGCTTGGGTAGAGACATAGGCAAGTAGTCTGTTATTATATCGTAATTTACATAAAAAATTCGTTAACATGTTCAAAAATACCATCATAAAATAATTATATGGAGCATTAGCTTTTGCCTGCGGCTCACGTCGAGGTCATAAATTATCCCACAGTAACGTACTACTGGGATAAAAAGTCATCCCAGGTCATAGTCCATCTGTGTGCACAAAGCGCCAAGTATTCATCGAAATCTGTTCAGCCGTTATGGCGTGAAAAGGTAGCAGATAGACTGACAAACGACGAAGACGACGACGGCTGGGACGGACTGGATGCGGAAGGCGGAGGTCAGGGTGTTGTTGCACAGCCTGGGAGAGGCCTTTAAAATAGAATAGATTTTTTCTAAAGTGACCAAGACTCAAACAAGATGTCCAGCAGTGAACTGCAATAGGCTGAGTTGATTGATTGAGACAGACAAACAGTACTTTTTTCCTTTGCTCGGATCCTTGGAGTCCTAACGTGATGTTAAAAATCAGCACCACTGATAACCCAACGTAGTGTAATAGCAGACTCCACAAACTTAAAAAATTAAAAATGCACAGAAATAAACAAAACGCAAAAATAATCAGCAAGTAAATTTAATCTATCTTTGTAACACCTACATACATTCCTCCCACGAACGTATCTAATACCGGATTTTGCGAGAAAAATAAGAATAGGTTAAAACAAAAGAATGATTAATTTCCTTCTAAGAACGTCTGTGTGTAATCATCTCGTCGTTAATCTGAGAGGGATCTGAGAGGGTAGAGAGGTAGTAATTATTTCTTGATTAAAGGATGATTTCCACCAAACAGCTCGCATCGCATCGGATCGGAAGGGATTTAGCAATCTTTAAACGATATTAAGGGGTTACATGACCTAAAGCGCGGTCACTGTCGGACTGCATAGAAAAGAAAGAGAAACGCGATGACACAACGCTGGTAAGTTATTGCAAAATATGAAGCAATTATCTAATTACATAAAATCTATTGTTTGGACTAAAAAATTAAAACACTAGTATTTTAGTATGTTGCTAATAGAATAATCTGACAAAAAATCAGAATGATTGTATGTTTATAGTATGTGTATTAGTATGATTTTTATTGTAAAAAGAAAGTTTTTAGAGGTATCTTTATGATTTTTTTCTATCGTTTCAAATTAGTTATATTATGTTTTCAACACACTATCTACCTAGCTTAAATCCTGAAGAATATCATATATTTTTCTGATTTTGTTTACTGTAGTTGATCATAATTATACTTTTATTGTTTCTAAAACTTGGGTTTTTTGTGTTTAGGTCCTGTAAGCCCCTTAAATTGTGTACACAGTATTTAAAGTCTTTAGTACCCAGTCGCGCACAGCAGCTTGACCGCGGGCATCTTCCGCGACACGCGATCGTAGCGGAAAGTATGCTGCGACGCGCGATCGTAGCGGAAAGTATGCTGCGACACGCGATCGTAGCGGAAAGTATGCTGCGACACGCGATCGTAGCGGAAAGTATGCTGCGACGCGCGATCGTAGCCGAAAGTATGCTGCGACGCGCGATCGTAGCGGAAAGTATGCTGCGACACGCGATCGTAGCGGAAAGTATGCTGCGACGCGCGATCGTAGCGGAAAGTATGCTGCGACGCGCGATCCGCGGCTCCGTTCGCCTGTCGTCGTATCCGATTTTTGCCATAAATCATCAATCCAAATTTTTCTTTTCCTCTTCTGTGTTTTATGATTATCTTCTTGTTCTTCTACGAGTAATGCAATAGCCAACAACACTACGTGAACTTCAACCATAAAAATAAAATAGAACACGTCAATATCGTAGGAATGAAACTATTTGACTAGGCGCAGAAGCGGATACGTTCGCAAGCGACGGTACGGAACCGATCGTATGCGTTGACATCCTGCCGGACGCGATCGGCTGTCGCTGCATCCGTTCGTGTTCTTTCCGATCCGATGCGATGCGAATTTCCATTTGGTGGAAATAATCCTTAACTTGATATGAGAATGTGTAGGAGAATATTTTTGAAAGGTCATTCGTTGGTCATTTGTTTTAATATGCGAGGTGGCAGGATCATGGATGCGTAACCTGGTACCATGAATTCAGTTCATAAAAAAAGAAAAATTGTTTATTCTACACAAACAAAACGCACATTAGGTACAAATAAAAAAAAAGACAAAAATATACACATTCAACGTAGTCAAAAGCCTCGTACTCAAGCTTACAATTAAAAAAAAAACAAAAATAATATCATGATTCTGTTCTTCATATAAAGGGAGTTGTGTTTATACAGGACGACGTTTATTAAGCAGTTTTATTAAAGTTTAACTTGGTTGTCTAAGGAGTTCTGATTAACTTAGACTTTTATTTATAATTGTAGAATGAAGTAGCGTGTTTGCATCAATATGAGAAAAATAAAACTTCAACATGGAAAAATTATCGTTGGAAGGAAAAAGAAAACTCGATATCTTTATAATATACTAGCAGCGCCCCGCGGTTTCACCCGCATAAGACTCGAACGCGTGGAAATATCGGGATAAAAAGTAGCCTATGTGATAATCCAGGGTGTCAGCTACTTCCATACCAAATTTTATCAAAATTGGTCCAGCCACTCACAAACTTTCGCCTTTATAATATTAGGTAGTGTGATAAAAAACTAGCCACTGCACACGACTTCATCTTGTTCTCCCGACCCACCCGTCACATCGCATCACCTGCCCGCGCTATTACTTATTTTTCGCTAAGTGTTTTTCCTGACTTTTTTTCGTTTTGCTCGGCTCTTGAGAGTCCTAGCATAAAGTCAAATAGCTTATAGCCTTCCTCAAGAATTGGGCTATCAATTGCAAAACGAATTTTTCAAATCCGACTGGAAGTTCTAGAGATTAGCGTGTTCAAACAAACGAACCATCAACAAAACCAACAAACTCTTCAGCTTTATTATTCGCAAGTGAGATACAAAAATAAAATAAAATCGTTCAACATCTTTCTAAGGGGCCGTCTCCACGACCGAGAGAATCGCGGCGATATTATCGTCGTGCCACGTATTTCTTTACACTCTCTTAGAACGTGTCTCCACACGGCGATATCATCGCCGCGAAAATTTTATGGCACGACGAGACTATCGCCGCGATTCTCTCGCTCGTGGAGACGGCCCTTTTTTTTTTGGGTGGGAAATCATCAAATGATCCCTTCCGCTCTGGGCGGAGCGGAAGGGAGTGTCAGACTCTTCCACCACCCGTGTTCCTTCAGTTGCCTGTGCCAGGGGCTACGGTATCTCTTTCGAACAACCCGCGACCCTGGCGGGCATCGGCCCTAGCGGACCCCGTCAGTTGGTGCTGACATCTCCTTGAAGCGCGCGTGGAACACAACGCGCCGTCGACCCGGGCCTGGTCCTTACCGGACAGCGAGCTTGGCATTTGCTCGCCGTCCGCAAGCCCGCGCCTACGGTGGCCGGGAAACGGCTATCGATTCCCGACGCCCAGGGCGTGGAGACGGCCCCTTAGGGTCTAAAACAGCATCGCACACACACACATTTGACTGCAAGCAATCTAAATTACCTAAGTTCTGTTTGCGCTAACTTCGACTTACGAACGCATGCGTCCAAGTTACAAGTTAATCTGTCTTCATATACAGGAGTTGTGTTTATTCAGGACGATGTTTATTACGAAGTTTTATTAAAGTTTAACTTGGTTGTCTAAGGAGTTCTGATTAACTTAGACTTAGGTTCTTATTTGTTTATAGCGTGTTTGCATCAATATGAGGAAAAACAAAAACTTTAACTCGATATCTTTATACATTATGGAAATAGGATTTTGGTATAAATTATACCACATACTTGTAATTGCCTTTTCTGACGATATAGAAAAAAATTAAGAAATCGGTTGAGAAAACAAATCAGCTGTTCCCTACATTTATGTTCGCATAAATCGTCAAAATGGAATGGAATAAAGGGAACGTGGTTGTGCGTCGATATTCCTGCCACCCAGTATACCATTCTTCTGTGTCTGTATGTCACTGAACACGCTATGTCACGCTTGCCGAGAACGGTTTGTGGATGGGTGACCATTATATTACATATCAAGACCCCTACTCCGTGCCTCGGAAAGCAAATAAGCCAATGGTCTCAGCTGTCATTCGTAGGTCTTTGACAGTCGTTACGAGTAGTCAGAAGTAAAAAATCTGACAACCAAGGGATATTGTCTAACCCTACCCAGTAATTGGTTGTAAAGGTCAGATAGGCAGTCGCTCTATGTAAAATACTGGTATTCAGCTGAATACTAGTATTTTAGTTATACCAGCATTAGGTTAGACTGGAAGCCGACCCCAACATAGTTGGGAACAGGCTAGGCAGATTATGACCACAAGTTTATTGGGCATCATAATCATAAGCTAAATTCAGTCCTATAGCAAAGTAAAATAACTTAAGTACAGCTTTTAAAACATTGTTGCAACCCCAAACCTTCATTTTACCGTACTGAATCATTACCTAAGCTAAACAACAACCGTCCTATGTTACAACCTAAGTGGATAACTTTGCAGCCCACTTTACAATTTGATTGGAAGTACCCTTTAAAATTGTTAAGCACTGTGATACTTTGAAACCGAAGTTTTCCAGTTATTTAACTTAACTCTAACTTAACTTTAACTTGGTGGACTTTGAGCCTGTGTAACTTTTACTTAGTTTGCTTGTATCGCATTTTTTATACGGTTTTGTGAAAGATGAAGCGGCTTTTCATCTGCCTAGCCTTTTCCCAACTATGTTGGGGTCGGCTTCCAGTCTAACCGGTTGCAGCTGAATACCAGTATTTTACATGGAGCGACTGCCTATCTGACCTCCACAATCCAGTTACTGGGTAATACGATACCCCTTGGTAAGACTGGTTGTCAGATTTTCGGGCTTCTGACTACCCGTAACGACTGTCAAAGATCCACGAATGACAGCCGGGACCAACGGCTTAACGTGCTTTCCGAGACACGGAGGGG
Organism: Oligia strigilis; assembly: GCA_951800025.1. Taxonomy (NCBI): domain Eukaryota; kingdom Metazoa; phylum Arthropoda; class Insecta; order Lepidoptera; family Noctuidae; genus Oligia; species Oligia strigilis. The sequence goes on from OX637562.1 coordinate 5,940,005, forward strand.
TCTCGGTATATAAATGAAGCGGCTTTTGTTTACTTAAAAAAAATCCTTTTTATATTGGTCGGGTAAAATATTATTGGGTTTACAATTAAGTACGAATATATTCACAGAAGCCCGAAGTTTGGATTTGTGTCTAGTTAATTACAATAAGCTCGTCCCCTATTAATAATAATAATAAAAAAATTATTGCATAAAAGGTGTTGCAGTAAATACATTAAAAACAGTTGCACTTTACAATGAACACTGGTATACAACATAAATGGTTGGGGTACTGTCCTCTTAGATAGGCTACATAATAGCCTGTAGTAAAGAGAAACAGCGCCGTATCCCTCAAGAATGGAGAAATCAATTGCTAAGTGTTACAATAAAAAAAAAAAATGATATTAGTTTTAATGGAATATGCCTGAAAGTATTAAAGTCTATATCAGATATGAGTAAGTGTGCTGTGTGGGTGTATGTGTGTGTGTGGGGGTGTATGTGGGGGTGGGTTCATGTGTGTGTGTGTTTGTGTTTTGAGAGTATGAGTGAAGCGAGTGTGTACACTTGAGAAAGTGTAGAAGACAAATGATTCAGTGTGGAAGAAAAGATTCAGTTTCGTCATACGTTTTGTCTAGTAAGAAGGAGCGGACTGCTGATTTACATTCTTGAACGGACAAACAATATACTGAAATATTTGCATTAATTTTGTTGTACAAGAAAGGACCAAGATAATAGAAAAATTTTTTCGTAAAGGAAAAGCGGGGCTGTGGAAGGGAACAAATTAAATCCTTACGTCGTTTTTTAAGTTTAACAAAGGGAGTAAGGTGATGACAAAGGGAGTAAGGTGATGATTGATATTACATGGGACTTCAACCTAACTGGTGGCATGTGGGTGTAGCCCGGGGACTAGTGCTGATAGTTTGATGATAGTTTAATTAAAACACATTGTTCAGTCGTAACACGCTCCATTACTGCCGTATCTACACAAAATAATTTTCATTTCTGACTACCCGTAACGACTGTCAAAGATCTACGAATGACAGCCGGGACCGACTGCTTAAGGGGCTTACATGACCTAAAGCGCGGTCACTGACGGACTGCAAGAAAAAAAGAGAAGCGCGATGACACAAGGCTGATAATTTATTGCAAAATATGAAACAATAATTGAATTACAAAAAATCTATTGTTTGGACTAAAAAATTAAAACACTAGTGTTTTAGTATGTTGCTTGTAGAATAATCTGACAAAAAATCAGAATGATTGTATGTATAGGTATTAGTACGGTTATTATTGTAAAAAGAAAGTTTTTAGAGGTAGGTATCTTCATGATTTTTTTCTATCGTTTCAAATTAGTTATATTATGTTTTCAACACACTATCTACCTAGCATATATCCTGAAGAATATCATACATTTTACTGATTTTGTTTATTGTAGTCGATCATATACTTTTATTGTTTCTAAAACTTGCGTATTTTGTGTTTAGGTCCTGTAAGCCCCTTTTTTTTTTTTTTGGTTGGGAAATCTTAAAATGACCCCTACCGCCCCTTGACCCGCTCTTAACGTGCTTTCCAAAGTACGAAGAGATCTCGGTTTGTAATAGATGGTCACCAATCTACGGACTACGTTACTTAACCTAGAAGGTGGGCCCGTGGGGCTGTTATTATTATGCTACGGGCCTCACGAAATATATGTAGGTCTGATAGAAAATATAGATGAAACTCCAACACCGCAAAAAAAAAAAAACGATTTTCTTCATTTCATATTATTTTCTATTAGATGTCAGATTAGATATTATTTGCCAATAATACAATTTTCTTGACTATAATATTTACATTTATTGAAACATTAATTTTGCGAAATCTTAGATGTCTAGACCGCTTTTTGCTAGAATATAAAAATTATACTGACTGGCTGGAAAAATATGATACAGCTGATGGACAATATTAAGAAAATATATGAGATTAAAGAATAAACTATTTATTTTCATACAAATTGGCGCCCATCCACGTGTTGTTGTTGTGGTGTGGTTTTAGTTTGGTTGTTGGTATTTGTGTAAGGTTGTGATACGTGTGATCAGGACCTAATATTACCCAATCATTCACTAAAATTGATCTTCATCATCGTTTATACATTTCAGCTGAAAGACGACCACTGCTGAACATAGGCCTCCCCAAAGCACCGCCACTTAGTTTGGTTCTGTGAACCCGCATCCAGCAGATTTCTGCGGCCTTCAAAAAGTCATCAGTCCGCCTTGTGGGAGGCCTTCCAACGCTACCTCTTTCGGTACGCGGTCGCCAGGTCAGAACCTTTCGGCCCCATCGGCCACCTGTTCTGCGTGCAATGTGCCCTGCCAACTGCCACTTCAGTTTGGCAATCTTTTGGGCTACGTCGGTTACCTTGGTTCTGCGGATCTCTTCTTTTCTGATTCGATCACGTAGGGAAACTGCAAACATAGCCCTCTTCATTGCCCTTAGGGTGACTTTTAGCTTTCTAATAAGGCCCATCGAAACTTAATAAACTTGAGCGACTTCAAAACTTTTGCATAAGATTTATATTTGATTTATTTTTTTTATCTTGTTTCAGCTCTACACTATTTTGTTTAATCCTAAAACCCCCACTTAACTTAAAGAACGTTTCAAGTTCCTTCATGACACACATAATAGATATCTGAGGTCATCGGAAAACCTGAGACTAGAGATGATTGCCGATGCATTCCACCAGTTTCTATGACAAATCTTTTACTGTTCAAGCAGTACGGTTATGGAATGACTTGCCCGTGTCGGTAAGGTGTGCCCAATCTTTGTCCACTTTTAAAATTATGGTTAAAAAGCACTTCCTCTCTCCGTAAACATCATCATTATTTTTATTTAAAATTTTTTTTTCTTTGTTCCTTTTTCATGTTTATTATTGTATGTATATATTTATTTAGATGAGTATAACATACTTGATGTATGTATTTAGTGTATTATGTAAATGGTACACCACAGACTACCTACAGTATTTGTCTGTCCTTCTCCTTTTTAATCCATCCAAAGGTTGTCTTTAAAAGATCGCTTTTAGCGATAAGACCCCCCATTGTGTCACCCTCTGTACCGTTTCTATAATTATGTTTGTAATTTATATGGTGTACATAATAAAGAGTATTCTATTCTATTCTATCGTGAGCGACCACATTTTAGTGCCAGAGATCATACACTGGTCGAAGACTTCTTCGTCTTGAGACCCTGCGGTATGTGAGACGAGAAATATTTGTACTTACTTGATATTGCGTAGCGAACGCTGCCCAGAGGAGTCGGATTGAAAAAAAATATATCTGATATTGAGTATTAAATAACAGATACGGCTGTAAGAAAACAATGTTTTAAAATTAACAAACGTTTTATAAATCAAACCTGTTGCCTTCGATTTACAACTCAAGAAAATTGTAAAACCGGAATACAATAGTTACCTTAGAAAATATTCTTTCCTCCAGTCGCCGTCAGGTACAGACGCCAGCAAATCAAGCTACTAAAATCTGTCAAATTTCTTTAATAGGTTTTCAACTTTATCTCTAAAGCATAAGGTTCAAAGTTGATTGGGAAAATTTGACAGCTTCGGGTAGCTTGATGTGCTGGCGTCTGTACAATCAGCCGTAGATTAGAAAGACCCAGTCGTGTTCGATTCCTGTCGCAATCCATTCATACTTCCCGAAAGTATTGATGGAATTTATTCAATGGCGCATTAGTGCTATTGTTATTAATGTAGAAGGTGATTGCTGGGATTATGAGTAAATTGTTGCTAACCAAAGCTGTCGTTTTGAGAAAGCTGAATCGGTCGTTAATGACTATAGCCAAGAGTCTCTAGTTAATGGCCGATTCCTATAATTTACGGACCGTTATGGGTTAGAATTAAGACTCTTCATCTTTACCAATAATGAAGCAAATACCTCATAGCTTTGCATAGTAGACCCTCCCATATGGAAGTAACTATCACAGGTAAAATTAGCTTACGATAGTTTTAAGGATTAGGTATTCACTCAATTATAAAATAATAAGGGCCAATTCAAGCATATCATACGAATATATTTAAAAATACGAATAACCTTTTAAAAATATTCTGCTAACAATAAGTTAAATAATAAAAAAATAATGACTATCTGTCAACCCTAATATCAGTCCCACAGATTAACGGCGCGAGATGAAGACAGACAGACGTTCATATAGAAAAAAGGAAATTAATCATTCTTTTGTTTAAATCTATTCTTATTTTTCTCGGGAAACCGGTACCAGGTACCGGTATCGGGTACTGTTAAGCCCGTTCGTGGGAGGAATGTAGGTGTTACAAAGATAGTTAGGGATTTTATTTTTTTTTATTTTTTCATTTTGTTTATTTCTGATTAAGCAGTTTTTACGGCAGTTTGTGAAGTCTGCTAATACACTACATTGGGATATCAGTAGTGATGATTTAATATAGTAGGTATTATTTAACATTACATACGCTGGGACTTCAAGGCGAGAGGGACTAGAGGCTAATTATTAACAGCCATACGGGTCGCTTGCCGCGGTTGGTCCGTGGATGGATGACCGTCTTTACATACCAAGCTCCGTGTCTCGGAAAGCACGTTATACCGTTGGTCCCGGCTGTCAGTCGCAGACCTTTAACATTCGTTACGGGTCGTCAGAAGCCCAAAATCAGACAAACACTCTTACCAAGGAGTATTATTATTACCCAGGTCTGGTACTGTTAAACTCGTTCGTGGGAGGAATGTTGGTGTTACAAAGATAGTTAGGGATTTAATTAACTAGCTGTTTATTTTTGTACTGCAGTTTTTTGAGGCAGTTTGTGGAATCTGATATGACACTACATAAGGTTGTCAGTGATTTGATAGGAATCCCGTTCGGAGTTATAGAACGAAGGTCTTCGGCTGGTGGTAGGAGTTGACTGGTAGAAATCGGCCCGTAACTAAAAAACGTCATGCACCCTCCATGCGACATTCTTATAAAAAACTGGAAAAGTGCGAGTCGGACTCGGGTTCCGTACAAATTTGTAGGTATGTAAATAGTTTATCACGGAATGTTTTTTTTTAATGTAACTACGGTTTTCGGATTTTTTCCTTAACTTGTGCTACATGACCTTGCTTCTAGCTAAATTTCATGATTCTAGGTCAACGGGAAGTCCTTACACATTTTGATTCCCTTGAGAGTGTCAAAATATATACGTTTTTCGCGGCATATACGGCCGTATCTTTTTTTTAACTTAGAAGTTTGATTTTTTCATAGCTTCTAGGGACCGCAGACCTGAGTATATGGTTTTAATTTCAACTCGATACATCCACGCGTTCCTGAGATAAAGGGTCTTGACAGACAGACAGACGGACAACAATGTGATAGTAGAAGGGTTCCGTTGTTTCCTTTTGAGGTAAGGAACCCTAAAAAGAAGTAGAAAGAAAGTGTCAATTTGGTTAAAATGAAAATTCAAAATGGCGGCTGCGAAAATTTTAAACTTTTTCATCATGGTTGTCGTTTTGCGAGTATCGCGTAAAAACTTCTTTCCTGACGGCGGCGGTCCCCGACCGCACACGTTTTTATGTTTTTTTTGCTGCATTTGCATAATCAGTCTATAAAGTTCTTACTGCTGGGACTCAGGCCTCCTCTCTGTGAGAGGGAGTGGGCCATAATCCACCACGGTATAGCTACATTGATTTGTTATAAAGGTCTTGGAAGAGGCTTAGGTACGTCCAGCCAAGAACGTCTTTCTGAATATGATGACAGTTATATGTTTTTGTAAGCTGTGTGTGCCGTCTTTCAGTTAATATGGTGACAGTTATATGTTTTTGTGGCTTTTGAACGTTGCCAATTTGTAGGGGCCATATGGCGAATTATTTCTATTTATAGTAAAAAAAAATATTCCCATTCCCATCTAAAGTTAATTGGGAATTTATTAGAGGTTGGCATTATGCGGGAAAAAGGCGGGGTTTTTGACATCTTACCTTTAACAATATCGATAAATTCGTCAAGAAGCCCGAAAGTTTGACAACCAGTTTTACCAAGGGGTATCGTATTACCTACGCAGTAGCTGCCTAAAATGTTCCCACTGCTGGGACACAGGCCTCCTCTCGGTAAGAGGGAGTGGGCTGTAATCCACCACGTCTCCATTAAAAGAAATAAAAACACATTTATGTACACTAATCTCAGTAAGTATCCACGCCAACGCATTGAATTGACAGTTTATTTACACAGGACGGAAGTTCGGAACATGATCGCAGGAAATGAAATCTCTTAATATTTCCTATCGACTTTGTACGTTTCATATGGCAATAAATCTAAGCTAAAACATAAATGTTACAAACAGCTGTTGTACATTGATATAATAACTTTCTTTTCCTGTAGGTACTGGGATAAACATTCTGGTTATCTAAATTTCAGCGAAAACAGATCTTAAGCAATGGCCACTAATACCTACCCAGTCAATTGAACCTGGGTTCGTAAAAATCCTATATTTATAATAAATATCAAAATATCCGATATTTGATATAATATCAGATATATAAAAAGTTTGGTTTTGATTATTTGAGGTTGTTCTGATAAAAGTGATCGACAAATAGTCTTTGATGAATAGTCACGTTGTATCTGTGCTAGTTGCGCGGTAAACTCCGCTTGTGAGATGCAGGATTTTGCGTGACGTCAGTATGACGCGTTGTTCGAATGTGGTGTTTGTAGATACCGCTACTAAAGTTTATGAGTCTGTTTGTATGTTTGTTACTTCTTCACGCACAAACGGCTGGACCAATTTTGATAAAATTTGACACAGATAGTTTATAACCAGGAACAATACATAGCATCCCGATAGTCATACGGGATCGAGACTTATGCGGGTAAAACCGCGGGGCGCTGCTGGTAATAAAAAAAATTAACATTATTTTTTGTAGCTGATCATAATTTTTTATTTCAGTATGCCACGTTAAACGTGGTTATTTTGGCAAGAGTTGGTAGGGTAAACGTTGAATCCGCAAAATTTATAGTTTTGACAATAAATATCAATTGATATATATCAGCGAACCCAGGTTGAAACTAATATTGTATGCTAACAATTATAGTATAATTAATTACTCGTTCCAATTAATTTGGTTTCATTTGGTCTTCCCAAACGAAACTAAATTAATTAACTGTGTTTTAAAAAGAAAAACAAAACAATAATGAAAATTAATTTTGGACATCTTCTTTGGGAACAAAATGTATGAAAGAGAAACATCCTACCTAACTTAATTAGGATATTCTTAAGGGCAAGACAAGACTGTATTCTGTTTTTTTTCTGGATTATTATCTTAATAATTTGATGATGAAATATAAATACCGTGTTGTGTCAGCCTACTTATATTAAAGAATGTATATTATAAGAAGCAGAGCCGACGGCTGTGTCCGCTTAATTAACAGTACTTACCTGCTTTCTGTTCAAGATTTTTTCTTATTCTTTGTTCTTAAACGCCTTTTTTTTCGGATGGGAAATCATCAAATGACCTCCCGCTATGGGGGGAAAGGAAGGGAGTGTCAGACTCCTACTGACTAAAACCCACCCATGTTCCATCCTTAGCTCTTTATGTTCCGGGCCAGCGGTAACCCTTTCGGACAATCCCGCTGACCCGGCAGGGTTCATAAACGCCTTATAGCTAGGCGATATAATATTATCTGTTTTTATATGTTTTTATAGTTGACTTCATAACTTTAAATCACTACAAAATTACATAAATGTATCGATTCTCAGTCATCTGCCTAGCCTTTTCCCGACTACTTTGTGTTCGGCTTCCAGTCTAACCAGATGCAGCTGACTACCAGAATTTTACATGGAGTAACTTCTTATCTGACCTCCACAACCCAGTTACTGGGTAATACGATACCCCTTGGGTAAGACTGGTTGTCAGACTTTTTGGCTTCTGACTACTCGTAACGACTATCAAAGAACTACAAATTACAGCCGGGACCAACGGCTCAATGTGCCTCCCGTGGCTCGGGGGGCCTTTTGTATGTAATGATGGTCACACATCCAAGGACCAACCGCGGCAAGCGTTGCTTAACCTGATCGATCGAACCGTGCGGTTGTCATTACTAAGCCCCTCAACTTTAAGTTACCACAAAAATGTTAATTGTGCAACTTACATAAAAGTATCGGTAATTGAGTAATCTCAGTATGGTTGTATGCCTCCAATCAATGCAAATCTATGAAAGCTAATGATCTATTCATGCATCTATCTACAGCCGCATTAGCATTCAAATGAAGCCATCAAGACATTATGTCATTAACATACAAGACTTGTTATTAAGTGCATTGAACCTATTAATTAGATCATGTCTAAGACTGTATGGTCATTGCACACGAGAGCTTGAACTGTGCATTACAATATCTTCTACACCTAATGATACTTTAGTATACAGGATGACTTGTAATTGGACATAATTCCTTCCATGACATGATAGTGTAACCCATTTGCAACAATTAAACACCCCATATAGATATGGTCACAAATGATTTCAAATTGGTACCCAATATATAAAATACTGGCCAAGTGCGAGTCGGACTCGCACACGAAGGGTTCCGTACCACAAGGCAAAAACGCCAAAAAACACGTTTGTTGTATGGGAGCCCCTCTTAAATATTTTATTCTGTTTGTATTTGTTGTTATAGCGGCAACAGAAATACATCATTTGTGATTTCAACTGTCTAGCTATCGCGGTTCTTGAGATACAGCCTGGTGACAGAGAGGGTTCCGTTTTTATCCTTTGGGTACGGAACCCTAAAAAAGAGTAAAAAATAATAACCTCCTTTTTTTTTAAGTCGGTAAAAATAATAATAAAAAACCATTCTTAAGTGTTATTTCGAACTAGCCGTTCCCGCGACTTAGTTCGCGTGCATGCCAGTAAGTGTAAATTGGATTTCATGGGTTTTAATTATTTTGCGCGGCAACCTGAGCCCCGTCAAAGTCGCTCCAGCCGTTTCGGAGATTAGCCGAAACAAACAGACAGACAGATAGACGAAAAAATTTAAATATATTTTTTGTTTATTTTGATATTACAAACAGACGCTTCAAGTTTATTTATTTGTATAGATATATTTATTATAAATTATCAGTTCATTCATCAATTCACTACAACAATTAACATTATGATCGAAGTATTCCAGTAAGCTAAGCGAGACCTAAAATAATGAGCGCTGTTGGATTTTCAACTTTCGGTGCTAAACCGAGAGTTGAAAATCCAACAGCATGCTTGTACAGGTTTCATTTAGGTGTAGTGAACACTGGCTTCAGTAGCTTTGATAAGGTTATTATCTTGTCTGTGTTGATATTGTGAGGGATTATTGGAATTTGGGATTTCAGATTTATCTTTGTTTATTAAGGACTAGCTTCCGCCCATGGCTTCGCCCGCGATGTATGTCGATAAAAACTATCCTATGTCCTTCCCCGGGATGCAATGTATCTCTCTGCAAAATTTTATCGAAATCCGTTCAGTGGGGGCTTCCTCATGTGTGTATCAACATACAGACAGACACAGAGTTATTTTCGAATTTTATAACTCGAGAACGGCTGAACCGATTTGGCTGAAAATTGGTGGGGAGGTAGCTTAGAACCAGGAGATGGACATAAGATTTTTAGGGTAGTGTAGGAGTAGCGATCGATCGGCCCGTGCGGCTGTTATTACTTAGCCACAAACCCTCATTTTAATGATCATAATGATTCACTTTTATTTATTTATTTATATAACAATTGCATGCTGCACTTACAGTAAGACACCAAAGCGCGCAGCAAGCCAAAAACATATACATAACATTTACTTAACTAAAAAACTTTATACAAACATTAAACACAGATTTACTGCTAAACATAAATAAATCGACTTCAGGCTCCTGAGCAATCAGGGCGTTCAGCAGATTGATCGCCTGGGTTGTGGGAGCAAAGCGAGCAGTATGGGTACGCGCTGGCGGCGCCGCGAGCAGGCACCGCGAGGCACAGGCGCGCGACCGCCGCAGCCGTTACCCATTACAATGCATCAATCTTCGAAACGAGTGTCCGTAAACGTACCTTCTTCGAAACGAGTGTCCGTAAACGTACCTTCTTCGAAACGAGTGTCCGTAAACGTACCTTCTTCGAAAGAAAGAAAGAAAGAAAGAAAAAGTATTTATTGCGACTCGTACAGGAAGATTACAAACTAAACTAAACTAAACACAGTAAAATAAAAATCCAAGATAATAAAAAAAAAAGTAACAAAAGGAAAATTAAACAGAAACTCCTATACGAGGCCAAAAGGCTCCTATCTCAGCATGATGCTGCGACATTTAAAACAAAGAAAATGTCACAGCGCTGGTATTCTGATAGGGCCCGAAACGAGTGTCCGTAAACGTACCTTCTTCGCCATTAAGCTTATTTGTTATTACACCGAGACGGTCAACCTAATAAATAACTTTATCGTTCAAGCAAGACGAAAGTACCGACCAAATTCCCATTCGGGTCTACTCGGGGTCATTCGGGGCCATTCGGGGTCATTCGGCTATTTTCGGCAGTCATCAATAAAACATTATGATGGAATACCTACGCCGAGATTGAAGGTAGTGATTCAAGATTACCTACTGTTTTCGTTGTGAATTACTTGTAACCCGCCCTGTGTAGTGTATATTCCTTGAAGAATATTAAATACTAGCTTTTGCCTTTGGTTTTGCCCACGTGATATTCAGATAATATACCATGGAAACGTACTACCGGGATAAATCCTATGACCTAATTCAGGTCATGGTCTACCTGTGTCCCAAATTTCATCCAAACCCGTTCAGCCGTGAAGACGTGAAAGGGTAACAGACAGAGACAAACAAAGTAACATTCGCATTTATAGATGGACTAGCTGCGCCCCGCGGTTGCATCCGCACAAATGTCGATCCCGTGGGAATATCGAGATAAAAACTATCTTGTGTCCTTTCCTGGGACTCAAACTGTCTCTATATCAAATTTCATCTAAAAAAATAATACAAGCACTGCGTAGCAGCTACGGCGTAGACCATTACTACGGCGTAGGCCAATGCTACGGCGTAGGCCAATGCTACGGCGTAGGCCAATGCTACGGCGTAGTTGGCTTATCATCGACCTAGACCGAGGCATTAGCACTGTCATAAAAATGTAAAGATTTCTTCAGGCCATGTTCTAGATTTACGGTAACAGCTTCTTAGATTGCAAACAAACTAGTACTGGTTACAACCATGGCCGAATAGCCTATAGCCCTTGCAGACACGAGTTAAAACAAATGATTAAAATGCAAATTTAATAACCCCCGATTAACACAAATGTACTTACCATGTAATTTTTACAATCAAATGAACAATTTTATTTTTATTATTTAATATCACTAGCTTCTGACGCGGTTTCGCCCGTGTGGAGGTCGGAGATTATGCCACGGGAACGTGCTATCGAGAAAAAAAAGTTGACTATGTTCTTCCACAGGATACCAATGAATTATCGTATCCCTAACGTAAGAAATGCTAGGTTTTCAAAATGGCGGAACAGATTTATGAAAAACTAGCTTCTGCCCGCGACTTCGTCCGCGTCAAATTTCACCTTCTTAGGGGTGGAATTTCGAAAAACCCTTTCTTAGTGGATACCTACTCTTCACAAAGAACACACCCTCCAAATTTCATGTCTCTAGGAGCAGCAGTTTAGACTGTGCGATGATATATCAACAATCAGTCAGTTTACCATTTTATATATATAATAATAATAATAATAATAATAATAAAGATAGCTTAAAACCACCCCTATTAAATTAGGCTTCTAACAGGCACAAAGAACAACAGAGCCGTCAAACTTGTAACACCCTTATGGCACTTATCATTTGCCTAACTTTTGCCAACTATGTTGGGGTTCAGTCTGACCAGATGCAGCTTTACATGGAGCGACTGCCTATCTGACCTCCACAACCTAGTTACTGGGTAATACGATACCCCTTGGGTAAGACTGGTTGTCAGACTTTCTGGCTTCTGACAGCCCATAACGCCTGTCAAAGATCCACGAATGACAGCCGGGACCAACAGCTGAACGTGCTTTGCGGAGGAGTCTTGGTATGTAAAGATGGTCACTCATCCTTAGACCAACCGCGGCAAGCGTAGCTTAACCTGTATTACTCCGTGCCATTCCAAATGTACCTGTGGAGGGTACTTTATTTATAGAGTCACTTACAAAAGGAGTGCTTTGATTTGATTATATCAATACTTCAACCCAAAATTCTAATCACACTAATATTATAAAGGCGAAAGTTTGTGTGTATGTGTGTGTGTTTATATGTTTGTTACTTCTTCACGCTCAAACAGCTGAACCAATTTTGATAAAATTTTGTACAGAGGTAGCCGACACACTGAATTAACATATAGGCTACTTTTTATCCCGTCACACTAATATTATAAAGGTGAAAGTTTGTGAGTGTGTGTGTATGGGGGTGTGTTTATATGTTTGTTACTTCTTCACGCTCAAACGGCTGAACCAATTTTGATAAAATTTTGTATAGAAGTAGCCGACACCCTGGATTAACATGTAGGCTACTTTTTATTCCGATATTCCCACGGGATCGACATTTACGCGGGTGAAACCGCGGGGCGCAGCTAGTAACTAACTAAAAATGCGTCACTATGTTTCGACCCTTACACGACACATCAAGCGAAATAATTACCTACGTGTCTGTTTGGGGAGCCCTCTACAGTCCTCTCACAACTAGTTTACCTCTGACAGCGCAACCCAAGAGTACCCTTATTGTAACGAGAATAAAGATCACAATGATTTTGACAGACTTGCCAACAGCAACCTTATCAGAATGAGAATAAAGATCACTGTGATTTGGACAGTGATGCAAAATCAGAGGGAAAGTAGCAGTGAAAGATTGTACTAGAGAAGTTCAACGTACTTACTTTGACATACTTGGATGGGTAATATATTAAATTATGAATACTCTAACATGAAATTGGAAAGTTTTGTTGCCTTTAGGTATTTCCCATCTTTCCAATGAACACGTACTGAACTTAGTTATGTAAAATTAACTTAACTAACTTGTGCGGGGATCAAGTATTCAAATATGAACGGTTCTGTTACTTCAAATAGTTATTAGTGATGAGATTAAATTTTTTTGAAAGTTGTGTTAATTTGTTTGAAGTTTGTTGTCCGATTATGCGAAAACGAAAGGATGGGTTTATAGTAACAATAAACTGTCAAACTCACTTTTGTTGTATTATTGTTTGTGTTTGACAGGTTGTTGTTTGTTGTAGTTTGTTGTTGTTGTTTGTTGTGTATTGTCAAAGTAACCCACTGGTTAACAGCTAAAGCCCGATTCCTTAATCTCACTCATATAATTATTATAGTCCAACAACGAATCGTTTTAACGACCACTCGACCAGTTGACCCGACAGAAGTTGTCCTGTTTTTGATTGGAAAGACACGTGGCGCCATCTATTATCATAATAAAGTTATTGTGGTTTTCCTTGGGAGCAGCACTTTTTTTCGGGATTAAAGGTACCCTATGTTCGTTTCTGTACACCTGACAACATATATGCAAAATTTCAGGATAAGTAGAATGGCCCCTACCAGATATCAATTGTAGTCTACGCCCTCCAGTTAGGTCGACCGATAACCTTAAAACGGTTGGCTGGGACCGACTGACTTCGGAAGACATAGGACTGACCGGCACCCTTATTGAGTAATACAATTGTTTAATGTTAATTAAAACGGTAACACCAATTACATTAATTAACATAAAATAAAATTAAAAAAACAGGTATGGTAGATATAAAATTTCAACTACTAACATATAATAGAGGACACCCTAGCATACTTATTCTCACAAAACATCAGACATACACGCATAATTCTACTCCATTCATCGGCAAACAGATCACATTCAGGATTGGTGTCCAGGAGGGCATTAAGCATCCTTAGAGTACGACACACTGGGGACTCAGCTCTGGCGACAGTTTTAGATGACGGCGGTGTAAACAGATTGTGTCGACGGCTTTGGCGATGTCCGATGTATTTGTCGGGAACAAATAGCCTACAGAAAAGATCGTGGAGTTCAGGACTGTCGATGCGTCCTCTGAGAGTTTTGCAGGCTACTGTTAGCTGTTGAAAGCCACGTCTAACCTCCAACGAGTTGAAGCCCAATAGACCTAGGAGGTAATTAGTAGGGTACATGAAAGGGAAGAAGTGAAACGCCTTTTTATGTAGAAATCTCAAAAAAGTTTTTTGTACCTTTTCCAACGTTAACGTTTGAGTCGCTGTGTAGGGATGCCCGATACAAGCACCAGCCTCAAGTTTAGTCTAGTAGTTTAGTCATCAACCACAATCTGAATAATTTTGAAGGATATTGCTAATCCATCATATCCATATGTTCGAAAAATTTGTCTGCTCATCAACGTAAATCACACTAATATTATAAAGGCGAAAGTTTGTGAGTGTGTGTGTCTGTGTTTATATGTTTGTTACTTCTTCACGCTCAAACGGTGGATCAATTTTGATAAAATTTTGTATGAAGGTAGCTGACTCCCGGGATTAACAACATATAGGCTACTTTTTATCCCGATATTCCCACGGAATCGACATTTACGCGGGTGAATCCGCGGGGCGTAGCTAGTAACGCTTAGATAAGAATGCTGATTGAACTGTCAAAATGGAAGCCATTGCTGCTGTTAGTGTGTTACGAAATTTCCCCGCGGCTGTTGTAACGCAGCTTAGGAGGGGTCTATGTCAAGCAGTGGACTGCGGTAGAATTAGCTGGTGTTGATTGAGGTGTCTTTTAAAGAGAGTCATTTTTCCCTGTAAATGTCCACTAAAAGTCAAGAGGGTGTGTAGATTAAGAGTTCAACAACTTTTGAGGGTCAAACCGGAACCCCAGCGACCCCCTGGTGTATAAACTGAGAGAATTTATAAGTACATTTATGTATAAATACGTAGTGTGTATGTTGAAACTGTTTGCACTCCCCGTCACTTGTCCCAAAAGGTTCATTTAAAAACCAGCGTCAGAGAGAATGCCTAGCTTTAATGCTGAAATGAACCTTTTTGGCGCACCCATGAGGCACACACTATTGTTGTTAAAACATTATATTCACTTTAGTTTGTATTTCAAGAACTGTGTCCAAATAAACTTTATTCTTTCTTTCATTTTAATAAATATTATATAAAAAGAAAAGACGAGATAAAAGATAATGTAAACTCGTAAACAAATTAACTTTCACGGAGGGTCGTCGAATACTCACACAAAAGAATATCATATTCCATTAATTTGGTATGAAAAGAGTGAATCCTTTCCAAAATTACTTCATAAGCTTTCTAACAAAGCCTTAGAAAAGAAACTATTATAGAGATTCAAGACAGCTGGCAGTATAAGACCACTTTTGATAATCAGCCCATAATGTTTCCACTGCTGGGACATAGGCCTCCTCTCCTCGAGAAGGGCTGGGCTGTAATCCATCACGCGGGCCTGGTGGATGTCACATTTCTTCGAATTTTTGGTTCTAGAGCATGCGGTTTTCCTTAACTTGAGAGCAGTGGTGATGAAATTATTTACACAAAGTAAAGCATTTGCCTGGGTTCGAACTCACGACCTGCAACTCGGTAAGTCGGGGCTATTACCTCTGGGCCACCACAGCTCTAAGAAACATCCATGGGAGTTTAATTTGAAGATGAAGCTATAGAGATATGGGGAACAGGGTGTAAAGTTCACATACTTTATAGAAAAGGGAGGATCCTCCGACCAGACTGGTGTTGTGTGTCTGGCGGGCAACTGCCCGATGATTCATGTCGGGCCGTTGTATATATGCTAGTTGCGCGCAGTGCCGTAATTAGCCTTTTATGCGCCCGGTGCGAGCTGCTATAACCGCACCCTTTTTTTTTTTGCGGATGGGAAATCATCAAATGACCCTCCCGCTCTGGGTGGAGCGGAAGGGAGTGTCAGACTCTAACTGACTAAAACCCACCCGTGTTCCTTCCTTATCCCTTTATGTTCCGGGCCAGCGGTAACCCTTTGGGACAATCCCGCTGACCCGGCAGGCTTCCGTCCTAAGAACCCTTTCTCGATACTGACATCACGCATGTCATCGCATCGGCCGCCACCTGATGCGACCTCCCCTGCGCTAGGACCAGCGTGTCGTCAGCGTAGCAAACCACGCTGACGCCATCAGGGAGGTCGGCCCGCAGCACCCAGTCGTAGCCGATGTCCCACAGGAACGGCCCCAGAACCGATCCCTGCTCACGACATCTCTCGCCGGTTCAACTCCCCGTCGCGACCGGTGTAGATGACGGCTCTGTCCGTCAAATACGCCTCGACTATTCGACGGAGGTAGGTCGGCACCCGGTGATACCGGAGTGCCTCCACAATGCAGCTCCGGGGCAGGGTGTTAAACGCGTTGGCGATGTCGAGTGACACCGCCACGACGACCCCACCCCGGGACACCGCGTCCCCCCCCCCTCACGCGCATGATGGCGTCCACCGTCGAACGCCCCTTGCGGAAACCAAACTGTCTGTCCGCAAGAACCGGCCCCGTCCTCACCAGGTGCCTGACGAGGCGGCCCGCAATCACTCTCTCAAAGAGCTTGCCGACCTTTTCGAGCAGCACGATGGTCCGGTATGCGGACGGAGAGCCCGCAGGGCGCCCTGGCTTCCGAATGAGGACCAGCTTCCCCGTCTTCCAACGGAGTGGAAACTGGCCTCTCTCCAAACATGCGCTTAAGAGCGCCTCCAGTCAAGGCCCGAGAGCCCTCGAGGTCAGGACCCAGGCTTTACCTGGCAAGCCGTCGGGTCCTGCCTGAGGTAACATTAAATTAGGTGAAAAAACGTTTATTCGAATTCAGAAATTATTTTATCAATTGCTTCATTTATATGAATTTTAAAGTTTTGTTGTGGGGTAAGATCGTAGCTGGCGTCTGAACTTTCTCTAAAGTCCTGTCTCTTTACTCGCTTTTTACGCTTTTCAGGAAAATCGTCTTCGATATCACATTCTTCACAAACTTTTACGATCTCATCGTCTTTAATATTGATAATATTATTTATTTGTAACATGAATATACGCGGATGCCGCGAATCCACACGTATAAATAAATAAATAATAGGTAGTGTTGGTGGCCCAGGTCTGGTCATTTCTGCGCCCCTCCAGGGTCTGCGCCCTGTGCCTGGGCACCGCTGGCACCGCCCTAGTTACGGCACTGTGCGCGGTAAACTCTGCTTGCGTGATGCAGGATTTTGCGTGACGTCAGTATGACGCGTTGTTCGCATGTGACGTTGTAGATACCGCTACAAAGCTATTGAGATTCTCCATCAATCACCCTGTTAAAATTATTGATCCATCTTCCATGGTACCTCTAGCAAATTATCTCGTATTTACTACGAACATTCAAGTGTTACAATTTCTGAGTTTTGAGGTTTTTCTTCGTCCTGATTAAGCGTGGGTTTTCCCGACCTGGGAAACAAACCCAGGGCGGGTTTGTTTCCCAGGTCGGGAAAAGTGTTATTGGGTTTTTCTATTAAGAATTTCTCAGTAACAGCCCAGAGTTTGGAAGTCAGCGGTGTGATACTCCGTTTTTCGGAAAGCACGTTAAGCCGTTGGTAGTGCGCCTGATCTCTCCCCGTTCGTATCGGATTGCCGTCCCATCGGACTAAAGGAGTGAGGGAAGAGAGAATGCACCTTTGTCTGCCGCTGATATTGGCTGCCATGATAGAAATTCGGCCTGGAGGACTATTATTATGACCTCATTAACCAGTTCCTTCTTTTGTTCACAGTGGTGGAACACTCACGTCCCCGCGTCTGCTCGCTACCGGAGAAGCCGTACAACCCTCGAGTGTCAGACGACCTGTACCGCCTGCGCACCTTCAGCATCACCACCAAGGGCAGCGTGGTCAACTGCGGCGACTCCATCTGCAACCGCCGGAGTCGCTCCAATACCTCAGTTAATTCTACTAATAGCAGGTAACAATTTTAAGACCAGAGTATATTAAAAAGCAAGAAAGATATATTTAATTTGGGACACGCACAGGAAAGATACGTAAAAAGATTAACGTTAAAAACTAACAAAATAATTTTAAAATTCCCGTCCACAAAAATTAAAATGGTTCCGGTTTACGCAAATCTTCAAGGTTTTGATTTGAACACGAACTGCGTCTTGTTGTTGTTCAAAATATATTAAACCACAGTCGGCAATCGTACGGTCGCGTGTTCGAAACTATCATGACTTGCTTCCGATGAAGGAAACCATTCTCAGTAATGACAGTAATTTCACGCATTTTACCCTGTTCAAAGTAAACCTATTTCTTTATAATGAGTAGGTATTTAAGATTCCGAGAGGATTTTATCACATAAAATTATATTAATTATAACTATGTCATATCCCTATGTATTTTACTATGTGTACATAAATTATGAAATAAATAAATAAATAAAATACCAAAATCATAATTATGTTCACACAGACAGATAGCCCTGTAGTTTATACAGGATGGTCAAAAAGTCGTGGATCAAACGAAATAGGGAGATAAAGGAGGTAATTTCCAACGCTTTTAAAGTGAGAAATAATTTTTGGTAACGATTCAAAATTTTTGGAAATAAGAAATTGCTCTTGTGGTACCTACCCAGAGCCGCAATAGTAATTTTGTAGTTCTGATACATTATCTAGTAATAATACAACAACATTTGTTTTATTGTTTTCTATAACATTATTTTTAATTAGTCTAATTGTAAATGACTCAGTATACAAAAATATTCATAACTTTTAGGGCAATTGAATTATGGCCATGATGTAGAAATATTTTTTGTTGGAAATGACCTCACTTATCTCCCTATTTCGTTTGATCCACGACTTTTTGACCATCTGTATATGGGGTCCAGAAAATGTTTCTTTTGATAATAATAATTCAAGCTTTTATGAAATGGATTGGTGATATAGTTTGTATCAGAGATGTGTGTTCATATTACACATAGGTAGGTACTTTAATAGGCCACATCTATGCATTTACTAGTAAGTAGTTATCATAATAATAATAATATACTGTGCTCGTCCTACAACTACTGATATACAGTTCGCGTCAAATAACGTTGCCGCTCTGAAGTAGGCAACAATTCACTGTGCAGTAGTCAATCCTATGAATACAACAGCAGCGCGCATGGCACGGATTGGCGCGGCTGGGAAAGAGCCTAGCTTCAGAGCGGCAAAGTTATTTGACGCGAACTGTACTATGTTCAATCATAGGCCAGGACGCTGGCACCCTAAACACAAGTTAAATCTTACTTTGGGTACCAGAGTTCATCGAAACCACTCTATCCCTTAGTTGTAACGCTGCATAGTGTTTCGATAAGTGTTTTTGTACAACTGGAAGTTAATAAAGAATTTTTTTTTATATTTAAGTGTGTGATACAGATCATAAAGCTGAACATCTTTCTTCATGGGACCAACATCGTAATAGCGAAAACATTATCAGCTGTCCCATACATTTGGTCCAATGACTTTAAGAAGGCCGCAGGAATCCGCTGGATGCGGGAACCACAGAACCGGTCGAAGTGGAGGTGCTTGGGGGAGGCCTATGTTCAGCAGTGGACGTCTTACGGCTGAAATGATGGTGATGATACATTTGGTCGGAGTATGTTTTGAGTTTGTGTATGGGACAGCTGTTTTATGTTGGCCCATTGTCATTAAATCTGTATTCAATGGTCAGAAATTACGCACTTTGATCAAAGGTCGATTCTTCTCTGTGTAAGAAAATTCTCTTACTTTGTAGTGGCATTCTGGTTTTGTATAAGTTACTACTTTTAAAATATTCTATTTCAAGAATCATTGTATTATTAAATCTTCCATTGAAATATCGTGCCCTTCAAAGGAAGCTACATTTCCCAAGTAGGTAGATACCTATACTACATCACCAATAAATTGTCCAATGAGATAGTGTACAACATCACGCCATGATGAGGGAAACCAAAGACAATGCAGTAGTCACCCACAAAGAACAGACGGGCGGTGTCTAATCAGATTAAAAGAGATTTGTAACTGATTACCGTGTTGCGTGACCGGGCTAGGGTTGACACTGGTCACCCATCTGACCAGTCATTGCGTATCACGCTATCAGTAGCAACGGCGTCATTTTGACAGTTAAACAATATTCATTGCGTTACTTGCGTTGTTGAGCAGACAATCTTTTCGAACAAATAAAGCAATGGATCCTTTAAAATGATTCAGATTGAGATTGATAGTGTGTTACGCAATTAAGGTGCTGGAATGATATGATTCGATATAAAACCAGAGTCGTTACAAAGCGTTGAATAAGCCAGTTATAGTAGTAATGGGCGGGCCATATAAACAAAGAACCGATTACCGCTGTGGTGGATTAAAAAAAAAAAATTATTGCTGAATGGGCCCGCTCTTGACCTCGATCACGCCTGATGGAAAGCGATGGATGAGGTCTATGATAGAACGAGCGTGCCCAGAAGATGCCCAAGGCACTGGAACTCCCACGTATCGACGAAACACAGCAGGCTGCTTGATGTCGGACTCCGGTGGGAGGATGGTCGTAACCAGGTGGGCGTTAGCCCTACCACCGCAAGGGAAGAATTGGCCAGTCAAATAAGGTGTTGGGTGTTTTTTCTAGAGCGGAGCCCGCGAATCGTCAAACAAGAGGAGAGACGATCTTAGATGAGTGGCTGAAGGTAAAAGAAAGTTGGTATGGGCTGAAACAGAATATAATTTTACTAGGGAGGTCATAATTAAGGAGTGCCAACGAGTGGCCTGCAATTGGAGATGTGTCTGTTTAGTAGACCAAAGACCTTCTCTAAAAGATGATGATGAATAATACAGGGTGGCGGGGACATCGACCCGCGAACTGTAGTCATCTGCCTAGCCTTTTCCCAACTGTGTTGGGGTCGGCTTCCAGTCTAACCGGATGCAACTGAATACCAGTATTTTACATGGAGCGACTTCCTATCTGACCTCTACAACCCAGTTACTGGGTAATACGATACCCCTTGTTAAGACTGGTTGTCAGACTTTCGGGCTTCTGACTCCCGTAATGACTGTCAAAGATCCACGAATGACAGCCCAGACCAACGGCTTACCGTGCTTTCCAAGGTACGGAGAGGTCTCGGTATGTAAAGATGGTCACCCATCCACGGACCAACCGCGGCAAGCGTAGCTTAACCTGATCGATCGACCTGTGCGGCTGTTATTATTTAGCCACGGACCCCAATTCAGCACATGATTCCAACGTAATTTTATTTGTCGGTTATTAAAAAAATATATCAGTTGTTTCATAGAAAAGTGCAATACGTCAAAATTTAAAAGCAATATGTTTTTTAAATACCGATGAAAAATTTCTAATTTTTTTTTATTTGTTTTGAGTAGTATGTGCTGAATTCATGGTTCAAGTTTGCGCGTCGACATTCCTGCCATCCCGTATAATGTATTTCACAGCAGCTGTTGAATAAATTGGATCATCATAATCAGCTTATAATGTTCCCACTGCCGGGACACAGGCCTCCTCTCTGTGAGAGGAAGTGGGCTGTAATCCACCACGCGGGCCCAATGCGGGTTGTATTCTATAGAATTAATTTTTTCCTTACATTGCCACCCCTACCCGCGACCTACTTACTCGTTCGCACCCCTCACTGATTAACGCGCGGTCACTGAGCAGCGCGTCTTGCTATGAAGAGTAATAATGGACTACATCAGTGTTATGTAGGACCTTGATAAATGATAATAGACTTGTATCGAAGGTCTGTAAGTCATTGATCAACAATGAGGTTGTTAAGTGCCGATTTTGGAGGGTGTTTGGACAGTGAAACTACTTAATGATTAACACGGTTTTATTAAATAACTGCAAGATGTGCCGGCCTGAGGGGCAGTGACAGCTTGGCACACAAACTTAACTAAATACTTAAAACTAACTTAATACAAAATAAGAAGGGCGCCAGGAGGGTTTTAGATAGATGGCGGTAGGAGCATGGAACCCTTCCAGTCCTCAGTACTGCCGGCTGCTGGCGTGAGTCTTCGCCACGGAACGGTAAACAAGATAGTGAAGGATATGAGAAATTGTAAATACGGTTTAGCTGCGCACTTGGGGAAATTTGCACAAGAATTCTCCAATGATTAAAGGGCGTGTCGGTATGCCCGCCCTTCCTTGTCTAAGATATTCACTTATGCAAACAAAATAGATTTCCCGAATTTATTTCTGGTCACAATATTTATTATTTTGACATGGCGGTATCTCAAGAACATTCGTATATAAAGCGACACACGTCTGTTTCTGACTAGTCTTAGCGCTGCTCTATGGCTCTGTCTCCAGTGTCTCCTTCAAACTCACCGCCGCCTTTTTAACTATTTCTTAATGTAGATAAATGATCTTTTAAATAATTGGAAATACAAAAAGACGATCCTGACGACGACGGCCGGGTTTGAACGTGCGACATATGACTTGGCAGTCCACAAGCAAAGCTTGTGTACTATCCATACAATAACATTCTAGGAAAAATTTAGGAATAGGTCATCTCTCGTCAAATGACGTCATTACAAGGTATTCATGGACAACGATAAACTAAGCATAGAGGTTAACGAGACTGTAGCTCGATCAAATTTCAATCTGTGCATATGTCACTGGCCAGTATTCTCGGCACGAATGTTTTGCTCGAAGGGACATACCTAGTCCGTTTGCAGTTATTTCACCTCTGTCCCAATCATCACTGTCTAAATTACAGTGATCTCTATTCTCATTGCAATAAGGTTGATGTTGGATTGCTGCCACTGATAGGTCTGTTAAAATCATAATTATCTTTATTTTCATCGCAATAAGGTTGCCGTTTGATTGCTACTGTCAGAGGTAAAATAACTGTGACGGACTGTTAGTGCTTCTTCTTCTTTTCGAGGCGATAGAATTTATGTAAAACGGTACAAGGATTTTTTTGGCGCGTGGCCGAAATCGGATATAATGCCGCCATCTTGTTTTTTTTTTCAAACTCAAATCAAAGCATTTATTTCAATAAATCATTTACAAGCAACTTTTGAATTGTCAAGGAGTCAGTCAGAAATATGAAGCTAGTTGCCCATTCCAAAGCGTAGTATAGACGCCAGCACATCAAGCTACTACAATCTGTCAAATTTCTTTAATAGATTTACAACTTTATCGATAAAACATAAGGTTTAATGTTGATTGGGAAAATTTGTACAAGTCTGTACAAGAAAGCTCGCATAGAGAAGAAAGGGCAAGAAACTCTATTGTTTATTCGAAACGAAATTGTTGATAAACATTATTTTGTCCTTTGTGAAATGTTTCGTGGAATTGTTTTGAAAAAAAACCCGTCAAGTGAGAGTCGGACTCACGCACCGAGGGTTCCGTACTTTTTAGGTATGTAAATACATAGTTTCTCACGGGTTTTTTTTAATATACCTACAAATTTACGGTTTTCAGATTTTTTCCTTTACTTGTGCTATATGATCTTGCTTCTTGCCAAATTTCATGATTCTAGGTCAACGGGAAGTACCCTATAAATTTTGATTCCCTTGAGAGTGTCGAAATATACGTTTTTGCGGCATAAACGGCCGTATCTTTTTTTATGTTAACTTAGAAGTTTGATTTTTTCAGTTTCAAGAGACTGCAGACCTGAGTATGTGGTTTTAATTTCAAATCGATATCTCCACGCGTTCCCGAGATAACGGGTCTTGACAGACGGACGGACAGACAACAAAGTGATCCTATAAGGGTTCCGTTTTTTCGTTTTGAGGTGCGGAACCTTAAAAACAAAATGGCAACCTTAGTTCCGATTGTAGTCACGCGCCAAAAGAACCTTTTTTATGAAAACTTTTTTCTCGATCTCGATCAAAATCAACGATAGCGATCGGGATTGCCGGTTTATAGGGTGCTTTTTAAAACTCACGCCTCTGAACAATGGTAGTAGGCAGAAACGACCGTCATTTGTGCTATGATAAGCAATTCTCTGCCTGTGTTCCTACAGTTTAGTAGTTTTTACAACTAAAAATAGAAAAATGCCCTGTTCACACTGTTTTATTTCTGTAGATATTTTTTTTTTTATTAGTGGTCTTCGTTTAAAAATAATCCGCCCACCTGAACCGTGGGCGTACAACAGAGAATAATTATGACATATTTCTTATGTCAGATGGCTGGACCACCACTTATGTTGGTACACTATTATGATTCGTGAACGGGCGCCGTCGCGTCGGTTCAGACTGGTCATCTCTTAACTGCCAAGGCTTATTTTTAATCTTATATTTTGAATTATTTCATCATTTGTGTTTTTTTTTACATTATTCTCACACATAGAAGCAACAAGAATAATATACCCAGGATTTTGTAATATCTTGATTTAAAAGAGTCCATGGAGTTTCTTGTCCGTTCTTCTCCATAGAGATCTACGTTTTGGAATGTGCAACTAGCTTCAACTTTCTGACTCGACCGACTATTTAATTTTGAAAATTCAAAAATGCCTTTACATGGTCTAATTGAAATAAATGCTTTGAGTTTGAGTTTGATTATTTATTGAGTAAATCTGATTATTGTGGAAGTAGGACAGATACTAATATTATTGCATAAAAATACCCATTAAAAATACGTTGAGGAACGGTAGGAAAACCGAATGTTAGGAAACCACGACAACACTCTGTCTAAATATCTAGAAGCGTTCCACACCGCGTACAAGTAAGTATACAATCTCCCCGATCCAATTCTCCCCTACCAAATTGGTTCACGACCTTCAAAATAATTCACACCTGAGCATAATTCCCAATTCAAACTTGGACAATGAACAAGAAATTCGAAATTCAAACTGGAACCATTCATTCAGTAAGAGTGTACGTAAGACCGGCCGTTCTTCGTTCCACGGTCATCGGTCATTATTGACTTTTAAATGCGAACAAGGGATGGCGCTATAATCCTTTTATAGCTCCATCTCGTTTTTGCACTGAATCAATTTATGTCTTTGAGATTTGTAAGGTCCCTGAGGTGTTAGAGCGGAGCTAAGCGAAGTCATTACTCGTTCCGCTCTGTGGTAAGGAAGGAAATGTGTGGTTTTGGTTGTAATGTAACCGTTTGAACTTGTGTGGAGGTGTTTGTTAGTTTTGTAATTAGTTATTTGTATCCATGTACGGCTGTTTGTAATAAGCCCCCTAATTTGTTAAAACTGGCCAAATATTACCAAGGTATCATAGGCCGAAGGAGTAAGTCAGTGATGGACACAGCTCGCCGATACCCATGTATGGAGTCGAAGCGTCTTTCGGCTGTAATTATGATGAGAAAAGTTTGATAAGATTCTCACTATTTTACTCACAGATGATGAACAGGGTTAAAAAAAAATGCATCATCTTTTTCCAACTACTAGTATGTTGGGGCCGACTTCCAGTCTAACTAGAAGCAGCTGTATTACAGTATTTGGCAAGGAGCGACTGCCTACCTGATCTCCACGAACCAGTTACTGGGTAACACGATACCACGATACTATTGGAGGTAGCTTAAATTATGCATGCTTATGCACTGGCCTGTGTGAATATCTAATCTTATTTACACATGTCTGTCACCTATTTATATTAAGCATAGTTACGTTTTTATTTATATTCTGTACATTGTCACTTGTGTGTAAAATATTGACCACGGGTGAATATAGCAACTACTAGCTGCACCCCGCGGTTTCACCCGCGTAAATGTCGATCCCGTGGGAATATCGGGATAAAAAGTAGTCTATATGCTAATCCAGGGTGTCAGCTACCTCCATACAAAATTTTACCAAAATTGGTCCAGCCGTTTGAGCGTGAAGAAGTAATAAACATATAAACACACACACTCACAAACTTTTGCCTTTGTAATATTAGTGTGATAATTTAAGGATCAAATGACAGTTCCATACTAGCTTAGTTGCCCCGTTTCCACCAGTGCTATGCTATGTGGACCATTGAATATGATTGGTGGATATCAATCGTATCCATAGCAACGTAGCATAGCACATTGTATCTCTAATGGAAAAGCAGCTTAAGTGCCCTATAAATTTAAAAAACACGACTGTAAAACCTTCCACTTGTAAGTTAGGTACAAACATTTTTTTTTTTAGCCTGTACTGTCCCACTGCTTGGCAAAGGCCTCCCCAAGTCCTTCCAGGAACTCTTTTCCCGCGCCACCTCAATTTTATTCCATTTATTTTTTAAGTTACAAACATTAATGGAATAAGAAATGTGGTAGAATAGAGTGGTGCCTCAAGACTCACGAGTATACTGTAGAAATGGGTCACAAATAAAGGCAACTAGTATTTACTATTTGTATCTGTAGCTGCCGGTTTAAAGTGTTATTGCTTGTAGGTTGACCGGTGACCTTTTGTTCGATTGAACGTATTTCTATGTAGGTATTTGAGGACCTTTTCAAACCAGTCTCATGGATTCGGTATAGTGCAATCTTAACGTAGTGTCGGACGTATATTTCATCACCACTGCTCTCCGGTGCAGGAAAACATTGTGAGGGATGTTGATGATGTCCTAAAACAAAAATTTCGAAGAAATGTGACATCCACCAACCCGCACTCGGCCCGCGTGGTGTATCACCGCCCACTCCTTCACACAGAGAGGAGGCATGTGTCCCAGCAGTGGGAACATTATAAGCTGATAGTAATGAAATAAAAGAATAAAATAAATTCAAACAGACTAAAAGTTGGTCAACACATTGGTTTATTGTTCTAGGACAGATTGCCATGGTGCCAGAAAAGAACAAAAAAGAAACAAACTTATTAAATAACTACGCTCTTCACATTTTCTATAGAACCTGCTTTCAAAAACTAATCTTGAAGGTCCTCAATCAACTCGGCTAATTGATTTCAGATTTCATTAGCTTTGGCTAGAAAATCAGTTTTCCTTTAAGAGGGATTTTCTCCCCCCATTAGCTAGGTAGACTTAATCTGATCTAAATGGGTTTATTGAAAATAAACTGCTCAAGAGAAATGTAATTGGTTGATTTTGTTACAGTCTAAAGAACCTTGAGCTGTATATTCAGGATGAAGTCTCTTTCTCCAGGTTTTCAACCGATCAATTTAAAAATTCATCACGATCGGTTTAGTGGTGTATGCGTGAAAAGGTAACATGCAAACAGACATACAGAGCTACTTTCACATCTCATCATCATCATTTCAGCCTAAAGACGTCCACTGGTGGACATAGGCCTCCCCCAAGCACCTCCACTTCGACCGGTTCTGTGCTTCTCGCACCCAATAGGTTCCTGCGGCCTTCGCAAGGTCGTCGGACGACCTTGTGGGAGGCCTTCACATCTATAATAATTAACTATCTATAAAAATAAAACATCTCATAAAGTATCCCCCACGCCGAAATTCGATCTAGAAGACTATTCGTCGTTGTAAAAAGACTTTTGAATTTCTTCGTTTACTCATAGTTTTTCCTCGAATGTCATTAATGCACTCAAAACAGTGATCTGAAAAACAACATGGATACACGATTCAAAGTCTTCCATTCTAAACCGTGTCAGTTAAAAATAAAACCGATTCAGTGGTTCTGCCTGAATGCCTTATTACGTATTTAGGGATGCCTGACTTCAAGCCTTTTTAAACACCATCTGCCTATTTTATAAGGTCTATTTTTAAATGGCCCAACGGCTTGCGGTTTAACGTCCTTCAGTGTTGAAGTAAATATTGGGATCATACCTAATTTAATTATGCATTAATAGGCAGTTTTCTTTGAGTTTCACACTGTACTTACTTTTAGAAATTCGGTGGACATACTTATCAAAGTCAAACTTAAAGCATTTATTTCAATTAAACATCACAGGCACTTTTGAATGATCAAAGAGTCGGTCAGTCAAGAGATATGAAACTAATTGCCCATTTTAAAGCGTAGTACGTTTCTATGGAGAAGAACGGGCAAAAAAACTTCATTGACACTCATAAAGTTGTTTGATATTCTGACATTTTAACTCTAATTCAAAAGATTTGATATTGATTTGTACTTAATACATGAAGGGAAATTGGAGGTATTTTTGACAGATTGAGACTACGATCAGACTTGAACGTTTTTAAAATTACGAGAATTGCCCCTCTGGTTTCCTCACGATATTTTTTCTTTGCCGATGTCAGTGATGACCCAGCTAAACTAAACTCAGAAAGTACCTACATATGTATCCAGGTATGAGGAACAGGGTGTAAAGTTCACTTAACCTCCATAGAAAAGGGAGGATCCTCCGACCAGACGGGTGTTGTGTCTGGTGGGCTACTGCCCGGAGATTGATGTCGGGATGTTGTATATGTATATGCAAGTTGTGCGGTAAACTTTGCTTGCGCGATGCAGGATTTTGCGTGACGACAGTGTGATGCGTAGTTCGCATGTCGTGGTGTAGTAATTGTCGCCACATATAATTGAAAAATTAACATTGGTACTCGCCTATTCATCTTACTGGCAGGACCGTCTTTTTTACCTATTGGAGGCCCTGGGCTCATAAGCAAAATTCTAAAATTATTTTTATTTCTTTACAATCACAATTGAAATTCACAATGTGGTGGCGCCTAACACCAAATACTTGGGCGGAAATATAAAGAAATTGTTTGCGTTTATCCCAGACGCTGGGAGCTGGATCAATTAAAATAGTGGACTGTATATTGCGGGGGTGAAAAGTACGTGGGTAGGTCTGACCTTGCAAAACACGACACGAATTAGGACGACGAAAATTGTACATGGAACAAGGGAATTGGCAGGAAAATGCAACACCACTGACCTGTATGTAGATTCACCATCAATCCTCCACGTCGGCCGGCCGAAGGTTCGAGCCTGGCTGGATCAGGGCGGCGAGAGGTCGCACAGACGCCTTTCACAGCATAAACACGCACTTTTCGTAGTGTTTTAGATAATAGTTCGTAATGCTTCGCGACAGTTCGCAACCGTAAATTGGTAATTAACAAGGGAGCATGTTATGGAACACTACTCTCGTTGAAGGCAACGCGGCAAGTGAAGAATTTCCTCACACCGTCACCGGAGATGGTGACCAGGACAGCGATAGTCCGGGGTTGCATGTGGGAAAAGGATAGGACACGATAGGATAGTGACGCATTTTGCAAGTCATATTAATTTCTACCCTATAATAAAAATAATAAACTAATACGAAATCCAACATCCCCCCAGCCTTGAAGAAACCCTTCAAAAGAAGGTTAAAAAATTAAGAAAATCGCTATATTTAGCAACTTCAAGGAGTAACTAGAGCGGAGAAATATAATGAAACTTCTAAATTTAACTTAACTAACATAAAATAAGCTAATTTAATACTTATGTGCGTAGAGTACACATAATAGAGATATATGACTATTGAGTCGGAAGAGGGCATAACCGCACTACTGGTCGTTTATAAGTACCGGTTTTAGTTTTTACTTCCGCTACGCGAACAACACCATCCTTACCAGGGTATACATTGGTAACAATTCCTAATGGCCACTGCAAGGGTGGAGCGTTATCTACATTTAACAACACTACAGTACCGACTGTAATCGGATTAGACGGAGTATTCCATTTTTCGCGTTGTTGCAAATTATGTAAATATTCCGACTTAAATCGCTTCCAATACGATTGAACTATCGAATCCATTAAAGAGAAACGAGACAACAGATCTGTTCGTTCGTCGGATAAGTCGGCTGCAGGTAAGCATTCTAGCGGAGTGGTAGACAAAAAATGCGCGGGAGTAAGTGCTAATGGCTCTGATGGATCAGAGCTCAAAACATAAAGAGGACGGCTATTTAGCAAATCGAAGCGAAAAACTGTAGCTTCCAGCAGCTTTTCCCAAGTGGAACACTCTGAAGCTAATTTTAAAAGCGGGTTATCATTACCTGCGACTTGAGTCACATGCGTAACAGTTTTTTCTTCCGGTAATGAAGACCGGTTGGATAAAAATTGTTGTATAGGCCAGTCTTGTCTAGGCAAGGAAAGCCAGAATGGACACTTAAACCAAAGCTCATGTTGAATGAGCTGCGAAGGCGTGAGCCCACGAGATACGCAATCTGCGGGGTTCTCGATGCCAGCGACATGATATAAATTTTTAGGTGAAATATTTTCCTGAATTTGTGAAATGCGGTTGGCAACATAAGTGTTGAATCTGTGTGGCGAAGCAACAGACCAACAGAGTGCTACTTCAGAATCCGAAAAAGCATAAATATCTTCAATTTTATGTCGTTTAGATAAAGTGTCATAAACGGTTTTAAGAAGTCGTGACATTAATAATAATAATAATAATAATAATATTCCACAACTATCACACAACGCCGTCTAGTAAAAGTATTCCGTTTAATTCCAAGCGTGCGAGAGTGATTTTAGGTTTAGCAGATGCGACACGTGATTTGGAGCACACGAGTGAAATAATAGGCGATTGATCGCCATTGACGACGTGTAAATAAATCACACAGCCGTATGCGGATTCGCTCGCATCTGAAAATGCGACTAAGGAAACTGTAGAACGGGTTTCTATACCTAAATGTCGTGGAAATGATAAATTAGATATTTGCGGTAATTCTATTAAATATTGTTGCCAAATTTTAACAATGCGAGAAGGGGGTATATCGTCCCAATCGAGCTTTAAAAGCCAGAGTTCCTTAATGATTAATTTAGCGAAAAGAATTATAGGGCCGACGAGTCCTAAGACGTCGTACAACCGAGCGGTTGCGGATAAAATGGCGCGTTTAGTACAAGCAGGTGGGGGACTTGATATTTCGAAAATAAAGGTATCCTGAGCGGGTAACCAACGCAAACCTAATATCTTAAATGTATTTCCATCGTCGAAAGAAATGCATTCAGATTGACGGTGCGACTCGGGAATATGTTTGAGCAATTCCTGTGAGTTGGAAGTCCATTTAACTAAGTCAAACCCGCCAGTTTTGAAGATCTGGATCAGATCGGTAGCTGTCTTGACTGCTTCCTCGAGAGAAGAAGCAGATGAAGCTACGTCATCCATATACATATCCCTCTCTAATACGGCTGCCGCAGTTGGCCAATTATGCCGTTCATCGCTAGCGAGCTGGCGTAGCGTGCGGAGCGCCAAAAATGGTGAAGACCGAAGCCCAAATGTGACTCGAGTGAACTCAAAAACCTCGAGTGGGTCGGTTTCTGAAAATCTATATAAGATTCGTTGATATTTGCGGTGCGGAGCATTTGTATAAATGCATAAATACATTTGTTTTACATCTGCACAAAAGGCAATGTAATAAACACGAACATTTAAAAGTATATGAAATATATCAGCCTGTAGATTGCAACCCGTATACAGGACATCATTTAGTGATAAGCCTGTATCGGTCTTGGCACTGCCATCCAGCACAGGACGAACTTTGGTTGTCGCCTTGTCGTTGCGCACTACAGGATGGTGCGGTAAATAAAAGCCTGCGGCGACTAATGCCTCAGGTGCGGTGCGGGACAGTATACCTTTATTTAGGTAATCACGAATAACATCGTCATATTTTAGTTTTAAACTAGGATCCTTAGAAAATTTCTTTTCTAAAAGTAGGAAGCGTTTTTTAGCGGTAGTATAAGAATTGCCTAGATTATTTGGGTCTTCTTTAAAAGGAAGGTTAACTGAATAGCTGCCGTCGGAGTTACGAACAGTGGTTGAAGTATAAATATTTTCACACTGCTGGTCGTCGGGACTTAAAAACGACTGCGAAGGTAATTCCTCGACTGCCCAAAATCTTTCGACAATCTGGTGTAGCGGGTCAGAAGTAAAAGCACACAATGTGCGGGTAGCGGGTTGCGGAGATATAATAGGAGCGTCACCTAAAATCAGGTAACCTAAAGTCGTTTCAAAGCCGGAGGGCATACCGTCATAAGGGGGTTTAATTTTATCAGTGAGTAAAATTTCACAATAAAATTTAACACCTAAAAGTATATCTATTGTTCCCGGCTGCGAAAACTCATCATCAGCGAGCGGTAAGTTACGAATAAATTCAATAGACGCTGTATCAACACAGGTGTCCGGCAACTGTGACGTAATCTGTCCTACTACCATCGGCCTTATAGAATATTCGCACTTATTATCAAAGCGAGACGTGAATTTAACAGAAGTAACACCGAGAATTTTTTGTGAGGCTCCTCCAATGCCTTGAACTTGCGAATAGCGGGTTTGATTAAAAATAGGAAGCGATAGTCGCTTACAACAAGTTGCGGAAATATAATCACTTTGAGAGCCAGGATCCACTAGACATCTCAAAAAGTGCGTGCGGTTTAAAGAATCAACAAACTTTACTTTTGCGGTCCCTAACAACGTAGTCGTTTGATAACGAGCGGTTCGATCGTACGAAACTGTACACACCGATGCATTATTTGCTATAGTTGTAGGGTCATTAGAAGCGGCGAGTGAATGAGTCATAGCGGACTCTGAATGACTGCTGGCCGGGGTAGGGCGCGGCATGTCATGAGCGGTAGCGGGAATAGGATTAGAGGTATTGGACACCACAGAACCAACGTTGCAATTTGTTTTATCATTTTGTGTTGGATTGAAATGTAATAAGGTGTGGTGTCGCTTTGAACAATGAGAACAAGTATGTTTCGAAGTACAAGAAAAAGTCTTGTGTTTTGTACTTAAACAATTGTTGCAGAAATTATTAAGTTTTATACAATTATATCTTTCTCGCGGGGTTAACTTATTAAATGAGGAACAAGAGTATAAATGTTCATGTTGTTTCTCATCACATAAAGCGCATTTATCGCTTACACTTGGACCACACCCTACATCTGTATTAACGAAAGACTTGGACGGTTTAGGGATGCGCTTAGTTTGACGCTGCTGTTTAGACTGAGAATGACTATCTATCGATTTACTAAGGTTCATAGAACGAGACAAAACTTTACTTTGCTCCTTTACAAATTCAATTAAATTATGATAAGGAGGTATTTTATCTTTACGATAGGTAATTTCAAATAGTTTAACTGTGTCTGCGTCCAACTTTTGCAGAGCCAAATGCAAGAAAATAAATTCAGTTAAATCATTAAGCTTCAATTGCTTAAGCGCTTGTACTGAAGAATCAAAATTATTTATAAATGAGTCTAACCCATCAGAACTAGCAATGGATAGCGGTGTAAACTGTAACAATTGGTTTAAATATGCGGATGCGAGTGAGCGAGGATCGTCATATTTTTGCACGAGTGCCTCCCAAATAATAATATAATTTTCTGCGGTTGGAGCCAACCCTGCGCAAACGCACGACGCCTGCCCAGTTAATTTACCTACTAAATAAAATACTTTTTCACTATTAGTGAGCGATGCGTTATCGTGTATCATGCTTTTAAATTGTTGATAAAACAATGGCCATTTCTTGACATTACCGTCGAATGACATCAAATCAATGGGCGGAAGGCGAGGATTCGATTTTTGTAATGAAGTTTGAGATTCAGGTTCAGTAAACTCGGTTTTATAATTGAGTAAAACCTGTTTTATAAAACAAAACATTTCTTCAAATGATAACCAGGAATCATATTCGACCTCAGAATCGGGGTTCAACTGTAAATTTAACATATTATAAGAATCTAAAACTTGTTGATAATCATTACGCAATGTATCAATATTTAAAGCACTAGAACAAAACGACTTATAATATTGTCGATCAGTATTTGTTTTCTGTGCAAGTTCGAAAATATTTTCTACGCGTTTGTAAATTACATCACGTTTGACTACGTATAACGATAACTGGTTTTTACTAGTACTGGTAGTGTCGAAGAACTGATCTGCATCACTTCCCTTCCTCTTTGGTTTAGTCATTGTGAACTACTGTAAATATGTACAATAGCGGCGATAAGTAGGCAACACGACTATGTAAACAAAGTAAATAAGCGGTTATTATCATAAAACGACTAACTTTAGTTGCGAGAGTAAAATAAATTATTGCGGGTAAGAGAAAAATATCAAATGTACTGGTATGCGTACGTGCCCTAACGAAGCGAGCCGAAGTTCACCGAACAATTACGAACGAACGAGTTATCTAAAGAACGACCGTATAGGAACCGATTCAAAATGGCGGAATACCAAAATGGAATGAATTTGGAAAGAAATAACTTTTACGTTGTGTTGTACTATGCGATGCGGGTGCGGAAATATAAAGAAATAGATGTCAGTGCGGGAAAATACAAAGAATAAACGACAATCTATTTATTAATTACGTAGTACAGTGACCGTTTAGTTATAACTGACCATGCGGTTTGAATTAAGAATGCGACCTAAACGACCATAAATGCGGTTCGAAGTGACCAAAAATAAATGGTGGCGCCTAACACCAAATACTTGGGCGGAAATATAAAGAAATTGTTTGCGTTTATCCCAGACGCTGGGAGCTGGATCAATTAAAATAGTGGACTGTATATTGCGGGGGTGAAAAGTACGTGGGTAGGTCTGACCTTGCAAAACACGACACGAATTAGGACGACGAAAATTGTACATGGAACAAGGGAATTGGCAGGAAAATGCAACACCACTGACCTGTATGTAGATTCACCATCAATCCTCCACGTCGGCCGGCCGAAGGTTCGAGCCTGGCTGGATCAGGGCGGCGAGAGGTCGCACAGACGCCTTTCACAGCATAAACACGCACTTTTCGTAGTGTTTTAGATAATAGTTCGTAATGCTTCGCGACAGTTCGCAACCGTAAATTGGTAATTAACAAGGGAGCATGTTATGGAACACTACTCTCGTTGAAGGCAACGCGGCAAGTGAAGAATTTCCTCACACCGTCACCGGAGATGGTGACCAGGACAGCGATAGTCCGGGGTTGCATGTGGGAAAAGGATAGGACACGATAGGATAGTGACGCATTTTGCAAGTCATATTAATTTCTACCCTATAATAAAAATAATAAACTAATACGAAATCCAACACAATGCTAATCAATTATTTTGTCATTGAATTATACGTTGAATGGAGAGAAAAAGAAAATTGGTTGCAAATAATGATTTTTAGGGGCAGGCCGGGGCCCCCCGTCAATCGCAGGGCCTTGGGCAGATTTTCCAGATTGCCCAATGGATTAGAGGGGCCTGCTTACTGGGCCATCACGACATTTTACCTTAAAAACGTTAAAATCAAAGACTGTTTAACCTACAAAACTAATCTATGGCACCTAAAAGATAAGCAATAACAAACGACTTGCCTAAAAGGTGCCACTTAAACCAGGTCAGTTCATTTACCTACTAAATGTCGCGAATTCTAATGCTAATAACTATGAAGGTGATCGATCGGTCATAAACCATGGTAAGGCATTCCCCATTTATGAAATAAAACTGGTGAAGTGCGAGTCGAGTTGTGTAATAAAGGTTCTGTAGGTATTGTAAGAGCTAAATCAATCTGCCTAGCCTTTTCCCAACTATGTTGGGGTCGGCTTCCAGTCTGACCGGATGCAGCTGAATACTAGTATTGTACATGAAGCGACTGCTTATCTGACTTCCACAACCCAGTTAGATACTGGGTAATACGTTGGTTGATTGGATGGAAAAGAAGAGACATGGCTATAATGTGCGTGCGCTCGGAATAAAACGACGATGTGCCAAAACGAATTTACTCTTTTTTTAAACAAAATAAATGAATTAAATTTAAAACTACTTTGAGTAAACTTTGATATGATAATTCTCTATGTTTTAAAGTAAATTCCATTGAACATAACTCTTAAGCGTTACGCCGTGATGTTGAAAAAAGTAAAAAATAGATATAAACTAGCAATTTTTTGGGTCGAGAAAAATTCATTGAATCGTGTATTCCTTTTACATGATACTTGACCAAAGAGTCAAAAAACATATACCAAAATGTTAAATCCCTATTCCACATACTTAACAAGTTACACGAAATAGAAAAACCTATTTTTTTTTCAATATATCACTTTAAATTTTAGTAACAGGCTTCTTACGAATTACGGTATAAAAGATAGGTAGGTAACATAGGTACTCTGGACGCACAGACATACGGTCTTGGCTTATACCTTCATTACACCTGTCCTCATATAGTTTTGCGACAGTGCTAAAAAATAGCACTTGGTAGGACCAAGATACAGACTGTCTAGTTTGGGACTCACCGGCAAATAATATATGTAACCTAGCTGTAGGTAATATTTCAATTTGCTGTTAAACAATTAACCTGCTTACCTACCTGGACAATAGATATTTTTCTATTTTCTATACCTACCAAGTACTCGATCAAGATAACTGATTCTGGTTTATTTAGACACTGCCACTGTACTGAGTACGTGTGATCAAGGCTTTAATAGGGGTCCGATGGCAACTCTCGGGTACGGAACCTTATAAATGTTCCCTACAAGTTTCACAGAGTGATCCACCCTGTATACAGACTTTTACCTTGACTAACGCTTTTCATAGTTCATTGACCCGTGACTTGCGAAAACGACGTCTTTAGGGAAATATTTTCGGTATTTTTTTTGTCGCTTGAAACTGGTCTAAATTGAATACCTTCTCTTTATTAGGATCGTAACAGGTGGCGTTGTGTAGTCTCCACCTTTTTTTTTTTTTTGTTTTTTTTTTGTCGGGGGGAAACCTTCAAAAGGCACTTGGACTTTGGGGAAAAAGACCAGGTAGTGTGGCATATTTACCTCACTAAAACCACCCCGGTGATCACCACCAGCATATAGGGGTGGTCCCGGTTCCTCTTAATACACACCACTATGGGAAAAAGGCATGAGTATATATTATATATTGCACCATAGAAATTTCAACTTGTAATCTTCAGAATAGGAGTTTCACATAACTTAACATCTCATCTGCCCTAGCCTTTTTCCAACTACGTTGGGGTCGGCTTCCAGTCTAACTGGATGCAGCTGAATATTAGTATCTTAAATGGAGCTACTGCCTATCTGACCTCCATAACCCACTTACTGGGTAATACGATTCCCCTTGGTAAGACTGGTTGTCAGAGTTTCGGGCTTCTAACTACCCATATCGACTGTCAAAGATCCACGAGTGACAGCCGGGACCAACAGCTTAACGTGCTTTACGAGGCACGGAGGGGTCTCGGTATATAAAGGTGGTCACCCATCCACAGACCAACCGCGGCAACGTAGCTTAACCTGATCGATCAACCTGTGCGGATGTTATTATTTAGCCACGGGCCCCTCCCCCCTCTCGGGCAAATAACATAACATCCATAAAAAAAACAATTTATTTATCAAAATTTTCATTGGAAAACAGCCATCGGTTTCTTCTAAACTTTAACTATTTATCTTTTGAAAGAAAAGAAGAAAGAAAACACGTTTTCGGTAAACATGACGTAGACAAAAAAAAAACTTCTACTTCTAACTAACTTCCAAAAAACACTACAAAGTGAAAAATAACTTTGATTTCGGAAGTCGGTGTCTTTGAATCTGTACCTATTTTAGTTTTTGCCACCGACTTCCGAAATTAAAGTTATTTTTCACTTTGTAGTGTTTTTTTGGAAGTCGGTTTTTTTTTTTTTTTGTTAAATCGTTTTTATTTCTCGCTTTTAAGTGGGTCTGTTTATAATGTGTCTAAGTTACAATAGCCTAATGTCAACTTGCCCAACGCCTTTTACAAAATATTGCTTTTGGTCCCAACATGCGTCACATCTACGCAAAACGGCCATCGCTCAGCATAATGCTAAGACACTGGGCGAGACAGCCCTAGCGCTACTGACTGTACTACCCGCCGTGTCTCGCCGAAATTAGATCTAACCTGAACACGCTGTAAACGTTCCTAATTGAATTAGATTCAGTGTCTAGCACAATTTACATCTGTGTCTGATGTTATAAAAGAAACGTTATTGTAACTGTTTGCGGATTCGGTGCTTTGTGTAGACTGCATGGGAATTGTATATCAGTAATTGGTAATCTTGAACAGATTTCGGTAGTTAGGTAGTGTTGCTGGCTTGTATTGTTCAGTTTGTTATAAACCAATTAGATAATCAACCGTATCTAAATTAATATCTACATTAAAATTATAAATCTGAAAAGCTTGTTAGTTTTTTAAACGACTTAAAAAAAAACTGGTCAAGTGGGAGTAGAACTCGCACACGAAAGGTTCCGTACCACAAGGCAAAAACGCCGAAAATAACACGTTTGTTGTATGGAAGCCCCCCTTAAATATTTATTTTATTCTGTTTTTAGTATTTGTTGTTATAGCGGCAACAGAAATACATCATCTGTGGAAATTTCAACTGTCTAACTATTACGGCTCATGAGCTACAGCCTGGTGACAGACGGACAGACGGACAGCAGAGTCTTAGTAATAGGGTCCCGTTTTACCCTTTGGGTACGGAACCCTAAAAAGAGGAGATTTTCAATACGGTTGAATATTTTTTTTTGGTTTGAACGCACTAATCTCTAGAACTACCTACCAGTCAGATTTGAAAAATTCGTTTTGCATTCGATAGCCCAATTCTTGAGGAAGGCTATTGTGAAAAAAAAATCATAAAGGATTAAGTTAAAAATATTTTATTTATATCCACATAACACTCTCAACGGATATCGTTCATAAATATGAAAACAAACGAAATAACACAAACAACATGAAACATATCGAGTTTGGTTAACTTCATAATTATTCATGTTTCTCAAAATATTGTTTCCGAATATCTATTTGAACTTGGAGGACTGTTTTCTGTCTAAAAGGATACGATATATGGATACTGTTGAGACCTACGTATAATACATTACAGATATAAGCCGTGACCTGCGGTTTTACCCAGGAAACGTGCGTTTTTCTGACATAAAAAGTATTTTATAGCTTAATCAAATTTGATGTTTATTAGCTACTAGAATTTTCGCTCTGATAGGGGCAGGAACGCATTTTCTTGACGCCCGGACTATATGTGAATAAAATTTAATTTAATTAATAGAAAAAAAACAGCTCATTTATCAAATTAAATTTCAGTTGACAACATTCAGTTGACATTGGTTTCTTACTAAACTTCAAGTATATCCGACGATCCTGCATACCTTTCTCTTTTGTTGACTGTACCTTACCTTACTTACTTACATGCCTTTTTAAACATTTGAACAGTTTAACTTTTTAACATTTTTCTTTAACTTTAAATGTATATAATGTTATTAAAATTAAATAATAAATAAAAGAATTACAAAATAAATAATAAATAAAATAATTATAAAGTAAATATAAGAGTATTATATAATTAAAAAAAAAATAAACAATTAAATTAAATTATTTTTAATTTTATTATTTTTTTTACCTCAGAGTCAGAGTCAAAATCTTTAGTTGCCCAATGAAGGTGAAGGTACATGCAGTGGTGGTATATGTGATCAAATTTTTAGTCACATATAGTTCGGGTGTCAAGAAAATGCGTTCCTGACCTAATAAAGATCAAATTCGCAAAACACGTTTTCGTTTGTATGAAACTGACAAGAAACTGTCGAGAACTCATTCTCTTGTCTGCCACACTGGTAGGTATGTCTACCTATGTAAAATTCATTAAACAGTCCGTTTCGTGGACTATGGTCTAGTTGGTCCTTTCAGTGAACATACCAAAGTTCTAGCAATAGAAATATTAAGAACGAAAAAAGTAATTTAAAAAAATTAAACCGACTTCAAAAAGAAATGACTCAAAATTATGAAATAACTTTAATTTCGGAAGTCGGTGTCTTGGGATCTGTATTTTAGTTTTAGTTTTTTGCCACCGACTTCCGAAATTAAAGTTATTTCATAATTTTGAGTCATTTCTTTTG
The DNA here is from genome assembly GCA_951800025.1 of Oligia strigilis. Classification (NCBI taxonomy): domain Eukaryota; kingdom Metazoa; phylum Arthropoda; class Insecta; order Lepidoptera; family Noctuidae; genus Oligia; species Oligia strigilis. The sequence continues at coordinate 5,979,648 of OX637562.1, forward strand.
AAGTCGGTTTAATTTTTTTAAATTACTTTTTATTTGGTAATTTTTAGTTGTTGCACTAGAATTTGACCAAGGTTTTGAGATGTTTTCGCTTTGACAGTACACCCGTAGCTCGTATCAATAAGCCAGGGCCGTCACACTTTCACGTCTTAGTCCATATCTTGAAAATTACTGAATCGATTTTGATGAAACTTGCACTGTTCCCTAAGTTGAAGTAAATGTAAGCCAATAAAAAAAAAGAATGGTCACGATCCGATTAATAGTTACGGAGATATGCGTGGACAAACATACATACATACATACATACGTCTATAAAATTTTGTATATTTGTTTGGAAGCCTAATAGATTGTCATATGTGAATATAATGCAATTACAATAATATTACATACATACGTATCGAATTGATAACCTCCTTTTTTTTTTGAAGTCGGTAAAAAAAACATAAAAAAATGGCCAACACCAAAACACGTTTGTTGTATGGGAGCCCCCCTTAAATATTTATTTTATTTGTTTTTAGTATTTGTTGTTATAGCGGCAACAGAAATACATAATTTGTAAAAATTTCAACTGTCTAGCTATCGCGGTTCTTGAGATACAGCCTGGTGACAGACAGACGGACGGACGGACAGACAGCGAAGTCTTAGTAATAGGGTCCCGTTTTTACCATTTGGCTACGGAACCCTAAAAAGTAATATTTGTTCTTACGCACAACAACACATCTAGGTCATAATAGCGGCTCAGCATGAATTTACACATAGTATCTGAACTCGACAAAACTTTAGAAGAATGTTCGGTATTAAATAAACAACGACCCGTGGCAACATATTTTAGCGACGAGACTGTAAGCTAACACTGAATATTATAAAGTTATTCCATTAGGGAAATTCAACAGGCCGATTTGGTTAGAAGTTTCAGATATAATAAGAAAATTCTGTATATTCACAATGTGTTTTATGGAGCAAATAATGTTTGCAAAAATGCCTTAAAAGCATTTACGCCGTACGGCATTTCGTACAAACTTTCAAGCCCTTGTTTTTCTGAAAACAATTTAATGAACCGATTTTAATGAAACTTCTTATGCATAAGCAGGATGCAAAGGTCTAAAAAGTTACTTAAGAACATTTTTGAAATGTCTTATTTAAAAAAAAGATAACTGGAAATCTCTGTTTCTATGGAAAATTTAAAATCGGTCTAATTTGGCTGTAACCATTGATATATCAATGACAAAAACACTATTTTTCGAAAATGTGAAATAAATTTATTAATTCCAAAATAGAACTTAATACCTAAATAAAAGCCTTCAGGCGTAAAGGGATGCATCAGCAATCTTCTTGCTGATTTCAGATTCCTAAAGGCATGGATAGTCTATAGTTATAAAAATAATACTAGTTGTTTGACTGCCCATCTTGTCTACCTATTTATCGTACAGACAAGGAAATTTATTGTCTATCAAATTGAAAAATTACGTAAATTTTCCGTGTTTCAGCCATTTCAAACAACTTTCAAAGAATGGCAGTTAGGTATGATTCGAATATTCGATCACTTAAATGGTCGTGATCAGACCGGAATAACTCGTATATTGGAATCTGATACAGCCAGTCTATAGGAAATTACTGGACTGGCTTTACATAGTCCAAAAGTCCGAAACCCAAAGTCTTTGGGCACCTGTCCCACCGACGGCGATTAACGAAAAGCGAGTAAAGCTAGCAACTAAAAACAAGTTGGCCAGCACCGAACGACGAGTGCACGACGGCGTCGAGTATATGTATATTGGAAACGTAACGTGCTTACCGGGGTCACGAATGTGAACAGGGGGTCTAAAAAGGTCACTTTGGAGAATCATAAAAGGATAACATTATGAATCGTAATATGGCGAACACAGTCCGTGTTTTTCTTTTCTTCGCTGCACTACGTAGGTATAATCAAAGAAATTGGGATTGGATTGATTAGTATTTTAGCACAAACAAAAAAAAAATAACTGAAAAATGCGTCACCAATGGGATTTGATACGATTAACTTAACGGTTAGCTGTCCATTATGTTATCCTTTTATGATCCTGCCAAAGTGGCCTTTTTAGACCCCCAGTAATAAATTATCTTGCCTCAAGCACAGATGATGATAGCATTCCGTGTTTTCATTATACCCTCGGTCTTTTTGACCAATGAGGCAGTAAAAATGGCCATTCAATTCGTTCTTTATTACATCCTCACTCATATTAAAAGCGTTTTAAAGACATGTGATTGGTTTATTGTTTGTGTTAAGCGGATGTGCCGCTTCGAGCCTCGTTTATCTGTACCCGGTTGACTGGGTTTTAAAGTTAATGTGTATATGTGCTTCGAGAAATTACTGAGATTTGTATTGCCAAGGGCATACACAACACTGAATCATTTATTTCGTTCCAAATTGTGTACCCACATAAGTGGTAACTTAAAATATAATGAGATCATTACAATAAATACACATAAAATTATGATTATTTCCCTATTTGATAGCTATAATTAAAGTCAAATGGGATTTTTTTTTTATTTATCTTGCGTGGCATACGTGTTCATGTATTCCCATTCGTCCCACTGATTTTGTTTGTGGGATCGTAGGGAATAATTTAGTAATTTAAATTTTAAATCCCATCGGTCCTACTAAATAATTTGAGTCTGGTTCAATGGTAAAATAACACATAATTGTCCTAACTAATAATATTTGTTAAACGAAAATGAGTTTGTTTATTTGTTACGCTTTTACGCTAAAACGGCTGAACGGATTTGGATGAGAGTTTGCATAAGGGTAGATCAAGAACTGGGTTAGGACATAGGATACTTTTTATTTAGCTAGTAGGTACGTTTCATGCATACAAGACGGTATTCTGTTTACGACACGACAAAAAGTACTAGGCTTGCATAAAATCACAATAGTATCACTATCAATCATTAGTATTATGCTTCTAATAAGATTTGGGTGAAATTTGGTACACAGATAGATTATCCTGAATTAACACATAGGATGCTTTTAATCCCAACGACGGCAGAAGGACGAACGGGAATACACGGAAGTGTTCACGAAACCAAAGTTGACAGGTGGTTGCGGTGACTCATGCCCTTATCAAAATCCCTATGGATAAAGAAGAATAAGGATAAATTTAATTTTTTTTAGGTATTGACTATTCACAAAGACACAAACATTACAATTTACAAGCTAACACTAATACGTAATACACACAACACTAATATAAGACTAATATACAATAACACTGATATATTTTTTATTACTTATATCATCTTCTGCCTAGCCTTTTCGCAACTATATTGGGGTTGGCTTCTAGTCTAACCGGATGCAGCTGAATACAGTATTTTACATGGTTCGACTGTCTATCTGACCTCCACAACCCAGTTACTGGGTAATAACCCCTTGATAAGACTGGTTGCCAGACTTTATAACTACCCGTAACTATCGGACTGTTTGAACACGGATTATTATTTGCAGGGAACCATACGAAGCCAAATACCATATCTTAATATACGTATTGATTCAGTTTTGAAACATTTCAGCATCAATCCACCCACAAAATTTTCTCAGGTATGACAATAAATAATCCAGCGAATTTTTACCACAAAGAAAGCAGAATTAACTTGTATGGTTTCCTTGTCCTCAGAGCTTCAGACCGGTCTCCATTCGACGGTTCCTGCTGCTCCGGCTACCGGCCCGTGGACTCCGCAAGCCTCGACACTCCTGATGAGGATGAAATGGATCCGGTGAGAATTAACATTTCTAAGCAAAGAATTGATCAGTGGTTGCCAAATGGTAACGGCCGCGACTTACGAGTTATAGGTCGCAGGTTCAAACCGAGAGAGGCGCTTCACTTTGTGCAAATTATTTCATCACCACAGCTCTCAAAACGCTGAAGTAAAACATCGTGAGGAAACCACAATGTTCTAGAACCAAAAAATCGAAGACAGGTGACATCTCCGCACTGGGTCCGTATGGCACATTATGGTCCACCCCTCTTATTTATTTATTTACTAGCTGCGCCCCGCGGTTTTACCCGCGTAAATGTCGATCCCGTGCGAATATCGGGATAAAAAGTAGCCTATAAGTTAATCAAGGGTGTCAGCTACCTCTATACCAAATTTTATCAAAATTGGTCCAGCCGTTTGAGCGTGAAGAAGTAACAAACATATAAACACACACACACACCCCCACACACCCCCACTCACCCCCACACACACACTCACAAACTTTCGCCTTTATAATATTAGTGTGATTTAATACTTCAAGCACATAAATGTACAGAGGCGGACTTAATGCCATAGGCATTTTCTACCAGTCAACCAGTCAGTCAGTCAGTCAGTCAGTCAGTCTCTTACAGAGAGGAGGCCTGTGTCCCAGGTGTGGGAACATTAAAGGCTGATTATGTAACTGTAGCCAACAGCTGCATTAGACTGCTTGAAAAGTGGACTAATGTTCCCAACATCCTTCAGTTTCGTAGAAACGAATACGTGTTTTGCGAATTTGATATTTATTAATTACTAGCTGCGCCCCGCGTTTTCACCCGCATAAGTTTCGATCCCGTGGGAATATCGGGATAAAAAGTAGCCTATACCTATGTTAATCCGGGGTGTCAGCTACCTCCATACAAAATTTCATCAAAATTGGTCCAGCCGTTTGCGTGAAGAAGTAACAAACATAAACACACACACACACCCCCACACACTCACAAACTTTCGCCTTCATAATATTAGTGTGACTAGAATTGTCGTACTAAGAGGTGTCAGAAACGCATTCTCTTGACTGGACTGTAGTTTTGAACTTTTTAGTTGCTCTCGAGGTTATTTTTTAGGGTTCCGTACCGAAAGGGTAAAAACGGAACCCTATTACTAAGACTTCGCTGTCCGTCCGTCTGTCTGTCACCAGGCTGTATCTCAAGAACCGCGGTAGCTAGACAGTTGAAATTTTCACAAATTATGTATTTCTGTTGCCGCTATAACAACAAATACTAAAAACAAAATAAAATAAATATTTAAGGAGGGGCTCCCATACAACAAATGTGTTTTTTTCGGCGTTTTTGCCTTGTGGTACGGAACCCTTCGTGTGCGAGTCCGACTCGCCCTTGGCCAGTTTTTTCTTATTTCGTAAGCGAACACGGTATGAAAATATTACTCTTCAGTATCAAAATATAAGACAAGTCAAATAAACATCACTTTCAGTGGGTATAGTAAGTGGTACGGACTTATTGTCGTAGCAGTGACGTGCGTAGAACAGACTCGTAGCGTTCGTCTGCGTAGCGTGGAGCTACGAAGCGTAGCGTTTGCGTAGCAAGAAATAGGTTTTGTAACAGTAGCTGTTTTATATGTTTACCTAGCATTAACATTGTTTTCGTCTGTTAGGTAGTAAAATTTGTGTTAAAGTAGGTTTTAATGAGTCATTCGTAGCGTTAAATTGCGTAGGAGTAGAGAGTCTGTAACAATAATAGGCACTCATTACATTTTAAGTAAACCAATCATCATCTCATCATATGCCTAGCCTTTTCCCAACTATGTTGGGGTCGGCTTCCAGTCTAACCGGATGCAGCTGAATACCAGTTTTTTACATGGAGCGACTGCCCATCTGACCTCCACAACCCAGTTACTGGGTAATACGATACCCCTTGGTAAGACTGGTTGTCAGACTTTCGGGCTTCTGACTACCCGTAACGACTGTCAAAGATACGTAGATCCATCACCATGCATTATAATATGAAACCTAATAAACATCAAACAATATAACATCATAATTCCTTATACGAACATGACGTAAATCCAATATACGTGTCGCGAACCCTTTTCAAGCGAATTTCAATTTTAATCCAAAGCTTTACGTGCCAAAATTATTTGACGGGAATTTCCATGACAGCGAAGAAGCTAATTTAAATTTATATTGAAGCAAAAGGCCTATTTATTCCGCTGTTTGGAAATCTGTTTTTTATTGTCGTAAAAAAGTCAAATTGTTTTTGCCGTGCCTGGAGGGGCTTGTGTCTAAGTAATGACAGCCACACGGGTCGATCGATCAGCTTAAGCTACGCTTGCCGCGGTCGGTTCGTGGATGGGTGACTATCTTCACATACCAAGACCCCTCCGAGCCTCGGAAAGCACGTTAAGCCGTTGGTCCCGGCTGTCATTCGTGGATCTTTGACAGTCGTTATGGGTCGTCAAAAGTCCGAAAGTCTGACAACCAGTCTTATCAAGGGGTATCGTATTACCCAGTAACTCAGTTGTGGAGGTCAGATAGGCAGACGCTCTATGTAAAATACTGGTATTCAACTGCATCCCGTTAGACTGGAAGCCAACCCCAACATAGTTTGGAAAAGGCTGGGCAGATAATGATGATGTTTTCGCCTTGGTTGTGTGATTTGATGAAATATAAATGTGTTTGTGTTTCCGAGCGCATACAACCCGAATTTCTTCAAAGTAAGAGTGAACAGGCTTCTTCTGGGTAAGCTCACTCCATCGTCGACTTTGTCTCTGTCACCTCTGACCTAGACAAGAGTCAAGAGCCAACCATTTTAAATAAAAAAAATATATATATCTCTTTAGTTTTGATTTACGTAAACATCATGCCTGTACTCTGCGAAGGGTTAGTCTGGGGCTGAGGGGTACCCCACATTTCGCCAGTTATGTAAAAGTCCCATGTAGAGGGGGCGAGCCTATAGCCGTCAACCGGGCACAAGTCCAGATTCCGAGCTGCTACTGAAAAAATCCAGATTAAAAACCTAATAACATTTTGCCCAACCTGGGAAACGAACTCAGGACCTCATGCGCAGCAGTAGTGCTTGCAATCGTTACACCAACGAGGCAGTCAGTATCTAGTTATAATTTATTTTTCGTAAACTCTAGTTTGAATTTCGTAATCCACAAATTCATTAACAATATTCGTTACAAAGGCTGGAATCGCGTGACATAATATTAGCATGATAAAAGGCTTGGTTTGACAATACGTTATGTCCTAACACCCTGTCAAATTATTATCATAACTACAACACTACGAGGTATTAGTGGCATGTGATCAAAATCGGAACTAACGTCGCCATTTTGTTTTGATAATACAACATACATACCAAAAAATGAACTTCAACTTAATACACACTAGCTAGAGGACCTAGAAATTATAAAACGTTCAGAATTTGTTGTCTTTTCTACTAAATCTTTTTTACCAGTGGTAAAACGTCTTCCCTTTTCCATAATCTTCTAATACTAGTCCTACACTCAAGAGAAATTAATATCATATTAATATGTAGTTAATAGGAACAAACAAAATGTCTTTTTTCTAGTATTATTCTGACAGTCTTTCTTGTTTGCTTTCTTCAAGTCTCTCAAACAGGGTTCCATTAAAATAGATAGTCAAATTTTAACACAGCAGCGCTTAGTAGGTAAGTCTAACCAAAGATATCCAAGCAAAAAAAAAACACTGATTAAAGTGATTTTATATTAACCTAAAATAATAAATTGCCGGCACATTAGTGTACTTTCGTTAGCTGATTATTTTTCTTGTAAGTATCTAAAGCGTTTTTCTTATATATTTTTTTACCAACTGTCTGTGTGGTAGTCTGAAAGATTTCTAAAAGTTTGTTCATCTATTTTAATGGGACTTTATATAGTTATCTAGGTTTCGTTTAATTTGTGATCGATACAAAAGTAAACATAAACAAAACAATGGCGATTTTGGCGAAAAAAAAAAAAAAAAAAAAAGACTGAACAGTGCTGCCATCTATGACGAGCTTTCAGTTTTAATCCCATTGAAGTCGCATACACACTTCGAACCTATCTCCGCCCGCGGGTGGAGTTTTGAAAATCCTTTCTTAGCACACCGCAAAGCCCTCAAAGTTGTAAGATGAACATCGACGAAGACATCAAACGGCTTCTCGGCCTTCCTCGAACGATCGAAGATCATCATACAATTTGGCACTCTAAGACAGTGAAAATAAAATACATTATTAAATGTCATCAGAAAATCCCCTGTTTTACGATGTGCCGCACATTCAGTGGATAAACTGTAGGTACCTACATTATGTTGTTTGTCAATCAGTCACTCAGAGATTTGGTTGCAAGAAAGAGATGGTGCTTTGCAAGAAAGAGAAGTTTTTTTTTTTAACTATGAAACGTCAGAAACTGGGTGCCGGGTTCCAATTGGTCGTTTCCTATGGAGAGGTGCCAGCAAGAAACCTCCACGATTACTCTTTTTAAAATAATTGGCTTTTATTTCAATAATAAATTAGTGTGTGTAATAGGTATGAGAGCACAGTGTAGACCTGTCAACAAGTACTTGCGGGGCTATTGCGTAACACACATAAACTGACAGTTGATTGCTATTCTTTTCATTTTGACAAATCAGTCACGTTCATTGCGCTAACCAATGAAGCAATGGTTTAGGAATTTCCTTCAAATCCCTCGGATTGGGATTCAAAGTACGTTATGCAAATATTAATCAAATTAGATAATGGTCTTTGTTTTGTCTACCCATAGATATGCGATGTCTACCTTTTTTTTTTTTTTGCGGGTGATGGTTTTTCTACCTCTATACCTCTTTCGCTGGTACAATAATAGCTGTACTACCCCCTACAGCCAGTTGTACACGTATAGATGGAACAGTTTCTGGAATAAATTGATCCATTAGCATAATAGCATAGGTCTATAATGTTCCCACTGCTGGGACACAGGCCTCCTTTCTGTGAGAAGGACCGTAACGTAATCCACCACGCGGGCCCGGTGCGGTTGGTAGATGTCGCATGACATGCCGGTTTCCTTACGATGTTTTCCTTCACCATTTTGAGAGCAGTGGTGTTGAAATAATGTACACAAAGTAAAGCGCCTGTCAGGGTTCGAACCTACGATCCTTCGATTCGTAAATCGCGGCCGGTACCACTGGGCTATCACTGCTCATTGATCCATTAACTAATTGAAATTTAATTGATTGTTCAACAATATCGAAAACAAAGAGATTTTATCAAATGCATTGTTTGTTGTATCAACAAATAATAGATAGTGGTTTTAACAAAAATGTTTGTCGGGAAAAATATTTCAATAGAATAGTATCTACTCGTATTGTTGTTGCTGTTGTAACGAAGTTTAAAATTGCACGAGTAGTTTCATTGAATTTAATAAAAATATGTAGTGTAAAAACAACTAAAAACACGCTTCGTGAATCTTCTGTGTATATATACAATACAAAGTCCTGACTGACTGATATATCAACGCACAGTCTGAACCGCTGGTCCTAGAGACATGGAATTTGGAGGGTGCCTGAAAAAGCAGAGTAATTATTATATTTTCTCCCCAGAACAGCGAGCCAATTTCACAGGCATGTGATCGGGAAAGTGGAGAACTGGTCTTCAAATATGTCTATTTTCGTAATGTATTTTCGTATCCAGCCCAATTTTTTTCCCCAGTGTCCTAAATTATTCACAACCACTAATGCATCTATTTTAACATATTTTTTGTTACAGATACCAAAATACAGGGTGGTGTTACTTGGTGACGCCGGTGTGGGAAAGACAGCTCTAGTGTCACAATTTATGACGTCAGAATACATGAATACATACGACGCCAGTTTAGGTGAGCCACACATTTTGAACATTAACAAACATTATCGAACACTCCCGAACTTTTCCTCCCATTTTTATTTTGTACCTACGATACAGTTCCTCCGGTTTATGCAGCCCTGGTACATCCCATTTTTGAGATGTTTCCCCAAACTTTTGAGATCATGAATTACCTTTATAATTTTTGTTTTTTGGTCCAGAAAATTAGTTTGAGAGTTTTTTTAATTACTTATCTTTTCAGAATTTCTCGAGATTGTGTTATTTTTTTTTCCTTGTAACACTGTACAATAAAATACAAAAAAAAAATCTATAAGTATCAGTTTTTAATCCTAAATTATACTAATTTACTAAGCTAGCATGAAAACTAGGAATCGCTTCGAAAATAAGAGTAGCATGTGCGAATTTCCAAACTCCAAAGCATGACATGAGCCAGCATTTTTTGCATGAAAATTTCGAATTCCTCCTATTCGATTGAAATAAAATAATTTTACCATAAATTCTCTATAGAATGAAATAGTTAATTCACTGATATTTTGTTTTAGATAAGAGGGACAGTAGCAAAAATAAAAATGGTTTGTAATACATTTTAAAATACTTATCTACTTCTTTTCTTTTTAAAGCATTAGTATTAGTATATTAGTTTATATGTATGTAGGTGTTATCTACTTTTCTGTTTCGTTTTAGGTTCTTTAAACCTCTTTGCTGAATTAACGCGTAATTTTAGGATGATTTACAGGTGATGAGATTGAACATTATTTTAAAAATATTATCTATTATTTGTTTTCTCGTCACATAGCGTAAATAAGTTTCAAGGTTTATTAAAAAAAAACTGGTTATTATGATGCTTTTAGGCTACGAGTATTCACGTAGTAGTCGTATTTCTAATGTCGCCTAATGAGCCAAAAAAGTAGGAGTAACATTCAATTAGTTTTGTAATTCCATTAAACCCTAAAAGGAAACAATTTTCCTAATTATTTTATTACGACTGAACGATGTCGATTTCAGCAAGTATTTTTTCAACCGAAGCCTTTAAAACCTTATGTATATTAACATTTGGACCTGTATTTTAGAATATAGTCATGCTTCTCAAATTAAAATAAAATATGAAATCTGAAAGTTTTGAACTAAAATTTATTATATGTATTAATTATTTATCTTTAAAGAACACAGTCTAAAACACTAGCTCAATATCATAACTATGCCTGAAATAAAAAGCAAACGCGTCAAAAACAGCGGTTGCCTTATTAGTGTGTTATCATTACAGCGAAATAATTATTATAGGTGTCGCTGACAGCTGTCAGATGCATAGCATGCGCCATTTTGTGACGTGCGACGCGTCATATTCGCGACTATTGTAGTGATTGTTACGTATTAAATTATTATAATGATACTTACCTAAATGACCATACATTTCATTAGCATTCTGGAAAAACGACATACCATGGTAAATCTATAAAATATATAAAGCAAACGCGTCAAAATCAGGGTTGTTCTTAATAGTGTGTCGACATTACAACGTTATTATGGGTGTCGGTGACAGCTGTCAGACGCAAGCCGCGCGCGATAGATGTGACGTGCGACGCGTCATATCCCCGACCATTCAATATAATTCAACTAGCTGCGCCCCGCGGTTTTACCCGCGTAAATGTCGATCCCGTGGGAATATCGGGATAAAAAGTAGCCTATATGTTAATCCAGGGTGTCAGCTACCTCCATACAAAATTTCATCGAAATTGGTCCAGCCGTTTGAGCGTGAAGAAGTAACAAACATATAAACACACTCACACACACTCACAAACTTTCGCCTTTATAATATTAGTGTGATTAACAGACCTAAACGCAAGTTTTAGAAACAATAAAAGTATATGATCGACTACAGTAAACAAAATCAGAAAAATATATGATATTCTTCAGGATATATTATGCTAGGTACATAGTGTGTTGAAAACATAATACAAGTAATTTGATACGATAGAAAAAAATCATGAAGATGCCTCTAAAAACTTTATTTTTAAAAATAAAGTTTTTAGAGGTATAAAAACCATACTAATTACTAATACAGATTTTATGTCAGATTATTCTTCAAGCAACAAATTATAACACTAGTGTATTAATTTGCTTCATATTTTGCAATAAATTACCAGCGTTTTGTGATCGCGCTTCTCTTTCTTTTCAATGCAGTCCGACAGTGACTGCGCTTTAGGTCATTCATAAATAATATGAGTATATAAGCTTAATATTTGGAAGCCTCTGACTAGAAAATGTGGTGTGGCAGTGTTTTAGGTTGTATGATGGTAGGAACGTAGACTGTAATAAAAAACCTTATACCTATTTTGATTTCATGTCTAAATATCAAGTAAAACTTTCAGTAACAGATTTCAGTAAGATTTTGAACAATACTCCTCACAGATAGTTTCAAGATACCTACTGTAGTTAATGCTGTCCATAATCTCACTACAAACTCCGTTTTCAAACAAAATTTTAGCCTGATTTTACTCAGATTCAGCAGTTTCATAACTTTATCATTATTACCACTCGAACACTTTCAACAAACAAAGCCTAATCTAATCTATAAAAGCGATAGTCCCCGCCGGCCATTTTAGTTTTCCTTTCACTAAATGAAAATAGACATAAATAATAATCAACACTCTCAGATGTTATCACATCCTTTTCACAACACAAAAGCCGTGAGAGGTTATTAATAGGCCAAAACTGATTTTATCTTCCTTTTATCATCTATAAGTGTTCAGGAAGTGGTTTTTGGCGAAGTACCACCATTCAGCCGTTTTCTGTTGAATTTATGATGTTGGCAGTACCTATGTTTAGTTCGTAAGGTTTTTAGGTTAAGTGCGGTCAGAATACAGTTTCTTTAGGATGGTCGTTCATGTTTTAGTGAGTAAATAAATGTTATTGGTAGGTGTTCTTAAGATGTTTTCTATAAAATTTTGGGCAAACGATCTTGGATGTCTTAAAATGGGTACCTAATAAATTGAGAGTGGCATAGAAAAAATGATGAATTTGAGAGCAGTGATCATGGACACAGCTTACGAGTTGTAGGTCGTAGGTTCGAACCCAGACAGGCGCTTTACTTTGTGTAAATTATTTCATCACCACTGCTCTCAAAAACGGTGAAGGAAAACATCGAGAGGAAACAGGCATGTCCTAGAACCAAAAATTCGAAGACATGTGACATCCACCTACCCGCACTGGGCCCGCGTGGTGGATTACGGCCCACTCCCTCTCATTGAGAGGAGGCCTGTGTCCCAGCAGTGGGAACATTCTAGGCTGATTATGGTATATAAAAATATGAAAAGGACAAAACCACACCCATATTGCAGATTCCCATAGGTGGCTTTTCATCATCATCATCAGCATACAGCAGTCCACTGCTGGACATAGGCCTCTCCTATTGCTCGCCATTCAACTCGATTTTCAGCAATTCACATCCAGCTGCTACCAGCCATGCTGCGGAGATCGTCGCTCCGCCTAGCCCGGGGGCGTCCTACCTTACGTTTGCCGATTCGCGGTTTCCACTCAAGAACACGTCTGGGTAGACGTGTTCTTGTTTACCGTTGGGATCAACGGTCATAGGTTCTATAGTTAATATTTCTGGCCTATGCCATTTCAGCTTGCTTATTCGTGAGCTATGTCGACAAATTTAGTTCTCTGCTGGATCACGTCGTCACGGATTCGATCCCTCAGAGTGACTCCAAACATAATCCGTTCCATAGCTCGCAGACCGACCTTGAATTTATGGACCAGCCGTACTGTGAGTGACCACGTTTCGGCTCCGTAAGTCATAACAGGCAGGACGCACTAATTGAAGACCTTGCTTCCCAAACACTGCCCAGCCCAGCTGAATTCTTCTGTTAGCCTCCCTCTCAAAGTGGTTCTTACCAAACTAACTGGCTTTTACCACTTAAAAAGAATACTAAAGAAGATATGATTTGAGAAACAGACACATTTCATACATTTCACATTTTTCTGATAAAAATTCATCCGTACAACACGTTACGACCATGTTGCGACTGGCAAAATACCGGATATGACACATCTACGTTACTGCCTGAGTACCGGAAAGGACGTGCTATCGGCAGGCACGGCCTATAATGACATCCACTAATAAGTATGTGATAACGGGAGTGATAACACGTTATTAGTTTTGACTTTTATTATACTTGTAACATAGGATGAGCTATCGATCAAAATTGACATGAGTTTAAACCAAAAATAATGGGATTGACCACAGATATATGGAGATTATACACCTAGATAACGCAAAAGCAACTACTTCTCGTGCCCAGCTTACGTACAAATATCGTAAGCCGCCACTTTCGCGCTCAGTCCTCAGTACTGCTGGCTGGGTGAGCGTGAACGCTGGTGCTAGGCCCCGGGGGTGGGGCAAAACGGGTGTCACACGCGACGGCGTCTTTGTATCGATTTGATTTTCCCATCACTAAATAGGCATGTGACGTCATAGTAGGTAGTCGAAAAATGGCACACTTGGTTTTCATACAGATCGTGATACTTGCGTTATCTAGGTCTATCTATGTCTGTAGGATTGACTGATTTAATTTCATCAGCTATGCTAAGCCTAGTGATAACTTGATTAGCAATTTACATACACTTACATGAACTCACCCCTTTGTCCCATGAGGGTAGGCAGAAACTAGAGAACGCCACCTGCTACGATCCTAACATACTCCTTTTGCTTTCTTTACGTTCATACATCTGCGGGGTAACCTGGTCGATCGATCTTGCCGCGGTTGGTCCGTAGATGGGTGACCATCTTTACATACCAAGACCCCTCCGTGTCTCGGAAAGCACGTTAAGCCGTTGGTCCCGGCTGTCATTCGTGGATCTTTGACAGTCGTTACGGGTCGTCAGAAGCCCGAAAATCTGACAACCAGTCTTACCAAGGGGTATCGTATTACCGAGTAACTGGTTTGTGGAGGTCAGATAAGCAGTCGCTCCATGTAAAATATTAATATTCACCTGCATCCGATTAGACTGGAAGCCGAACACAACATAGTTGGGAAAAGGCAGGCAGATGATGATCTGCGGGGTAGTAGCGTAACACACTAACAGTAGGAATTAATTTCATTTTGACAGTTCGACTACGTTCATTGCGTTATTTACGTTGTTGATGAAATTTTTCATACTAAGTAGGTAATGGATTAGCAACATCCTTCAAAGTTATTCAGTTTGTGATTGATAGTGTGTTACGCAATTTAAGGTGCTGGTCATACACGTACGCCGGTTAAGAGTACCTACTACGCACCTGACCTTTGTGAAGGACGTTACCAATAAGGTTTTTCCACTCATGTCTGCCTTTAAATACCTTTTGTTAGTCGCCTTTCAGTTTCAGTCATCCTCCTAACATGACCAACCCATCTAATTATTATTATTTAATTAATAATTCAAGTTACAAAGACTCAACAATATTATAAAATTCAATATAATACATCACACATACATCAAATCACATACATCATATCTAAGCATACTCTTCTCAATGTTTGTCACTACATCTTCTTTGATTAGCAATTTATGGGCACAATACCTACTTTTTTCATTACAGTTTATAAGCAGTCCGGTTTATAAACCACCTTAACAACTAATCACAACATTATCTAAGAGCCATAAAGACAGGTGCGTCTCGATTTTCCGTGTTCAGTAATGACCCGACATACCTTCGGTCATCTTTGGTCACCATCGGCGCTCTTCGAGTAATTGAGTGATTACCACGTAATTGTTAGTTCAAAACCTTCAATTTGCGTAGATACAGGGTAACCGTAGCATATTGGTAATAATTATTTTAATCGCTTGCGTTAATTAATTTCATAGTGTTGTTGTGGTTACCGGATAGTTTAAGGCTCATTTTAACGTTTAGGACCTTTTAACACTTCCCCCGTAATTCCGCTAAGAAACATTACGACATTATGTTGCGATTTGAGTAGCGGAACATCATGAAAGTTGAATTGTAGCAATCGGAACAAAATGTCTTCTTTTAAATAAAGTATAGGTCTGATTCGGGTCCTCTTAGGCTAGTTTTTCCGTAAAATCAACATCCATTTGACAAAAAAATTGATTTAACTGCCATAGATACGTGCGAAACCAACACGGCACCGCAACAAAATAGCAGGCTGAGCGCGGAGGTTTAACTGGCTTCCGAGCAGATCGGCGAAATCACACGGGAAAGAGATAGAGAAGCAGAAGAACAAGCAGTTTCGCTTCTGTTTCGCTTGTCGTACAGCACACAATTCATTGCGGAACTACAGCGGTTTCGCGTCGGAGATGTGATACCCGCCTTAATCACAAGCGACGTGCGCAGTCCCAGTCCGCATTCCGTGCGATATTTCCCTCAGTGTGTGCGAGCTTAAATGCAACACGTAGGTATAGTAAAATAGTTGTCAATTGTCGACCATCGCGATGGTCGACAATTGACAACTATTTTACTATTCTACGCACGTCGCTTGTGATTAAGGCGGGTATCACAATCGGTAATGTAGAAATATTAAACGGATAATATTTTTGTGTTCACCAAAAATCTAAAGGTACATCTATGTCTGCATTTCTAAAATATTATTCTTCCCCGAAAAATACTGATCGTGCACCAAATATTACAAAATATTTGTAACTTACTATTTTAATTTTTTTGAAATGGACATTATCGAGAACCGAATTAGTTACGAGGTTAATTATTTAAAAAAAAATGCTTAGGTTAGGTTAGGTTAAAACTGTGACCTCCTACGCACGAGCCGAGCGAGCGAAGCGAGCGGTGCCGCGGCAGCGGCCGGCGAGTGACAGAAACGACTAAATTTTAAAGAAAAAAAATATGGAAAAAGAGATTATTTTTTTTAAAAATTATTATTATTTAAAAAAATAAATGCTTGTTTTTAAAATTAGGTGTATTACTATTTTTACAAATTTGCAACAGTTGTTAAATAGATGCTCGTTATGACATATTTTAATGAACATATTTTGGTGCACATTCAGTATATTTGGTGGAACACAGGCAAAATTAGGTAAATGAAATGGGAATAAATTGAAGTACTTTTAAATACCATCCATATTAAACTTCTCAGAAAAATATCACAAATCGCCTATAGTACTCTAGATTTCCCGATAAGAAATATGTTCTTATTTATCTAATATAAGCGACCCGCTAGACATAATAAAACAAGAAAAAATAAAGTAACAATAAACTCTCGCGTAAATTAAGTATACTGCGACCCAAATCAGCCATTTTGGAGGAAACTTTTAAATCTATTACTTATTTCTTTATCCATTTACAAAAGAACCGTTCGCGACCTTTTTTTTATACAAATGGATCCAAGAAAATTTCAATTTGTCTGAAGTAAATTACATTGTAAATTTTCTATAGGTGCGTAGGTACAGTTTTGCTCAATTGTTCGTCATCATTCTACTATTCACCAGATTACCATCCCTGCGGTATTTAGGTATTTTTAAAATATTGCAGCTTTATGCCGTGATAGGAGCCTTTTTGTCCTCGCACAGGTCTTTTTTTTGGTTGATCTTTATTCCAATTTTGTTAGTTTTAAATGCTCCTTTTTACCATTTGTATTTATGTCATCATCATCATCTAGCCTAGCCTTTTCCCAACTATGTTGGGGTCGGCTTTCAGTCTAACCGGATGCAGCTGAATACCAGTATTTTAATAGGAGCGACTGCCTACTTGACCTCCACAACCCAATTACTGGGTAATACGATACCCCTTGGTAAGACTCTCGTTGTCAGACTTTCGGGCTTCTGACTACCCGTAACGACTGTCAAAGATCCACGACTGACAGCCGGGACCAACGGCTTAACGTGCTTTCCGAGGCACGAAGGGGTCTCAGTATGTAAAGATGGTCACCCATCCACAGACCAACCGCGGCAAGCGTAGCTTAACCTGATCGATCGACCTGTGCGGCTGTTATTATTTAGCCACGGAGCCCTCATTTGACCATTTGTATTTATGTGTGTGTCTAAAATGAAATATTTTTATAGGTATCTTTTCATTCTCCTCCCCTTATTCCAATTTATTTAGTGTCGACGCAACACGTCTTTTTCTTCCATACTTCTCTATTAGTCGTCATCTCGGTAGTCACCCCCTTTCTAGCTATATCATCTTTCACACCCATCAGTCAATCGTATCTTTTCTTGCTTGATTGTTATCAATCGGTAAATCACCATAAATTACACTCACGCCTTCTTACCATGCGGGTAGGCAAAAACTACAGAACGCTACCAGCCACGATCCCTACATACTCCTTTTACTTCGTTGATGTTCATACATCAGGTAGCCTAAAAAGGCCACTTTGGAGAATCATAAAAGAATAACATTCTGAATTATAATTTGGCGAAGACAGTCCGTGTTTTTCTTTTTTTCGCTGCACTACGTCGGTACAATCAAAGAGATTGGGATTGGATTGATTGATATTTTAGCACAGACAAAAAAAAAATATTGATCACTCACCAATGGGATTTGATACGATTAACTTAACAGTTAACTGTCCATTGTGTTATCCTTTCATGATTCTGCCAAAGTGGCCTTTTTAGGCCCCCTGGTCATACACGCACGCCGGTTGCGAGTACTAGATACGCACTTGACTTTTTTGAAGTAGGTACATCACCAATAAGGTCACTATGTATATAATATGTCCTTCTAGGGTGTCCCCTGCCGGCTTTTTCACTCAAATCTACCTTGAAAATATGTAAATACCTTTTGTTAGTCGCCTTTTACTTGATGTTGGAACTAAAATTACCACCTTACTAATAAAGGTATTATGATCAGTTTCAGTTTCAGTTCAGATGATCAGTTACACACTGATTTCTCTCTTTCAGTCGTCAGTAATTTGACTCGCTCAGAGAACGATTTAAATTAAATGCGCACATGATTGACAAAGGAACCCATTGGATGCGAGAAGCACAGAACCGGTCGAAGTGGAAGTGCTTGGGGGAGGCCTATGTCCAGCAGTGGACGTCTTTCGGCTGAAATGATGATGATGATGATTGACAAATGTTCGCTCAAGTGGCAGGGTCGCCATATAAGGATGGGACGTTAAGGAGAATGAAACATCTCAGATGCCGAGTAAATACTGATTATATTTGGTGTGTTGATAGGTCTTATAATGTACTCACACTGGTAGAATATAATATACTTATCGACTACATCACAAGTTCATCCACATTTCTCCAGCTATGTTTAAGCCCTATGTAATAGGGGGCGAGCCTATTGTCATCAACCGGACATAAATCCAAAATAAGACGGAAAAACCAATAACACTTTTCCCGACCCGGGAATCAAACCCAGGATCTCATGCTCAGCGTTAGCGCTTGCGACCACTACACCAACAAGACAGTCGGTTTATAAAATAAATATAATTTCCACTGATCTTTACACGACTAAGGGCTGATTTTTCCAACGCCAGATAATTTTATCCGAGGAATAATTTTGAATTTTTGACAGTTCTTTCATACAAAAACTGTCAGACGTCAATTTTATTCGAAGAATAAAAAATATCTGTTGATTGAAAAATCAGCCGTCACTAAACCATTTGCCAGTCATAAACGAACTTGTAACGAGTTGTATTGACGGAGCTTTAATGCTTTTTGCTAATTAACAGAGCGTTTCCTAGACATTGAAATGAGTAAGACTTTGCCTGTCAATGGAATGAATACCGACTTACTGGGTATTCAGTTAATTAGGTTGAAAGCACTTATTCTCTGCAATGAAATGGCGTCGGGTGTTTTTTTTATTTCTCGCGTAAGTCAGGCTTTTGATCCGTCTGAAAAGCATCATAATAACTATAGTTTTATTTATTAAAAATTAAATCAGAGCGGGGTAAAATAATTGCGTGAGACATTCACAATCCCAATTTTGACATTTCAATAATATACATTGCTTTGTTTACTTTGTCGAGTAGACGAAGTTTTCAAACATAAAAAGCAATGGTTTTCGAATTTTCTTCGGATTGTGATAGAAAGTTATATGCATCAGGTGCAGTAACCGCAACACTATTTTACGCAATATTTTTTACGAAGGAACTTTATTCAATATTGAAACAGCGTAATGTAACGTAATGTTCACCTTATTACTTTACCGTATAGGTCTTTATCGAAATAGGATTTATCTAAAATTAAAAGTAGAATAGGTATGATTTACCATGACATAGGTTTTTGTGAGGCAAAAGGAGTCTTTATTACATAATTATTATTTATGTAGCTGGCTGGTTATGTATAAGCTTTACTTAGTATGATGTGGATGAGAGCAGACTTTTTTTTTTAATTATTATATAAATACCTGAAGTAAGGCACTTGTCCCTCCGCCTGCGATTAACGAGAAGCGAGTAGAGCTATTAAGCAAAAAAACGCAAGTTTTAGAAATAATAGAAGTGGATCGACTATAGTATACAAAATCAGAAAAATATATTATACTAGCTGTGCCCCGTGGTTTCACCCGCGTAAATGTCGATCCGACATAACAACAACAATGCCGTCGGATAAGAACTACGTCGACATAGGATGCAAGAGCGAGAGAAGGGCACCCCGAGGTTCGGTTTGGTTACAATCTAAGTTACTACCCACGTTTATCCGGATCGTACAGTAGTACGATGCGGATAAACGTGGCCCGCCTTATTGAAGAACGTATCGCAATGACAATCCGGCTAATCGTTGAACCGCCGCATTTCAGAACGGCCCTGTTTTTGATAACGGCTAGCCGTAATGTAATATGGCGGATTATACAATCCGACTGCGACATATCCCTTCGCATGTCGCGTGTACAGGGTATGTACCGATAACAATAGAATTTCTATTGTGTCTGCTAATTGGACATGCAACGGGATTTACACCAAGCGTGAATCTCTCAGCGATTGTTCTGCCAACCAAGCGAACACTATTTTTGATAGTTCTTGTCGCTGCAGCAAACGAATACCTACTATACAGTCAGCTATCAACTTTTGAATATAATGATCTGTTTTACTTACAAGGGACCAAGAATCCTTTGTACGTTCCTTGTGCGAGAAAATCGTTAAAACATCAAAATGGCGGCTCAATTCAATTATTTCTTGCTGAAATTGTATCTTGGTAGGCGGTACGCATTGAGATCAGCTAACAAAACAAATATAGAAAAAATGATTAGCGATTTTTTCTAATTAACGAAATTCTAAACGTTTCGCTAATTACTATTTGTCTTTTACTTGGTTTGTTTACCTTGAGTGTATAATGATGTACAGCATTAATATCTTACTTTGGACAATATGCTCGGCAATAATATCGGAAATCATGATTCATCCATTATTATATGACGGCAAATATATGTGATGACTAGCTGCGCCCCGCGGTTTCACCCGCACAAGTGTCGATTCCGTGCGAATATCGGGATAAAAACTATCCTATGTCCTTTCACGGGACTCAAACCATCTCTATACCAAATTTCATCTAAATCGGTTTAGCGGTTTAAGCGTGAAGAGGTAACAGACGGACACACTTCCGCATTTATAATAGTAATATGGATGGATTTGGACATACACGAGTAGCAGTGCAGTGAGTGTCCAGTGATTGCCCAGTGGAAATGGTCGTGACTTACGAGTACACAAGTCTCCTCTCTGTGAGAGGGAGTGGGCCGTAATCCACCACGCGGGCCCAATACGGGTTGGTGGATGTCACATCTCTTTGAATGTTTGGTGTTTGTTTGTTTGTTTGGTACAACAGTGGCACTCCAAGAGTGTCGACAGAAGTAAAAAAATGCCCAACGCGCATAAAGAAATTTTAACTTCAAAAATGAAAAAAACATTGATCTGAACTGCTTTCAACAGTTCCATATGAGTCTAAAGTTCAAAACAGTATGTTTTACTGATCCGAAATCAGTTAAAGCTTGAGGAAAAATGTTACCGTCATGACAGTAAACTTTAACGTTTTAAGTATCTAAAATGTCACAAAATTAACTGTTTTATTAATTTGGTGATATCGGTCAAACCATTGAAATTTACTTACATTACAGTAATGGTGGTTTTCCTTTGTTTTGTTGTTTATTTTCAGTAAATAGTATGTACAATCGTTTTGTCTTTTACTGTTTTACAAACATTTCTTCTTACTGTATAAAGTCAGTAAGCTTTAGATAATGTGGTGTAGTAAGAAATTATTTTTTCAGTGTAAGACATTTTCCCCGAGATGTTTTCCTTCACTGTTTTGAGAGCAGTGGTTAGGAAATAATTTACACAAAGTAAAGCGCCTGTCTGGATTTGAACCTACGACCTACAACTCGTAGGGTGCAGCCGTTACCACCTAGGCTGCCACTGTTCTCCTTTAAATAATTTAGAGACACAACATCTAAAACCCATTTAAATAGCGTTAACCTTAACAAATATTCACAAATAAGTTCGATCTCAGACGGCCATAATATTAATTTGTTTGTATTTACAAAATGTAATTAGATTCGGAGAACCGACCCTTTCATTGAATGGCCAATGAAATCGAATTCTAAGAAATTCTGTCTTTGCTAAGCAAAAGTTTTTTAAGGGTTTTTTGGGATAACGGCACTCCATATTGTGGTTCGGTTAAATATGAGAGTTGATTAACTTAGAAGTTTTTTTTTTTATTGCGAATTGGGCCCGCTCTCGACCTCGATCTCGCTTGGAGAAAAGCGATGGATGAGGTCTTGATGGAACGAGTAAAAAAATACCGATTCTTTTTAACAAAATATACAAAAAAACTGGCCATGTGCGAGTCGGACTCGCACACGAAGGGTTCCGTACCACAAGGCAAAAACGCTGAAAAAAACACTTTTTTTTTTTTTTAGTATTTGTTGTTATAGCGGCAACAGAAATACATAATTTGTGAAAATATCAACTGTCTAGCTACCGCGGTTCTTGAGATACAGCCTGGTGACAGACAGACGGACGGACGGACGGACAGCGAAGTCTTAGTAATAGGGTTCCGTTTTTACCCTTTGGGTACGGAACCCTAAAAAGTAACTCTTCAACCGAACAAATTATATGAGACTTATGTACTGTTTGGTGATTTGTTAAATAAGCAATACTTTTTTTCGTATAATATATGCAATACCCACTTCAGCTGGGCTGGCCACGTCTGCCGTATGTATGATCATTGTGCTGTGGGCCAAAATAAGCATCACGTGGAGCCCTGACACAGCTAGAAGGCGTCGCGGCAGACCCCGTAGAAGATGGCGGGACGAGCTGGACAAAACAAACGACCAGTGGTCCACTTTAGCCCTGGATCGAAAGAGCTGAAAGTGGGGGTGAGGCCATTGCGCAGCAGTGGGATGATGCAAGCGAACAGTAACATTAAATTCAATACCAAAAACTTATTTACATTTTTTTTCTGTTTGAAAGCTACCTCCCTTATGAAATAGCAACATTCTCTTTGTGAAATAGGTTCCTTCTAACATTTTTAGCCAGACATTTCTATATAATTTTGGATAAATAAGTAAATTAAGTTCGGCTGGAATTTAAGTAAACCTCGTCTATTAGTAAGGCAGGTCACGGTGGTCCATGACCTTTTCGTATTCAATTATGCTGAGTATCATATTCAATACGAAAGTATATTATTTATAGTCAGTATATTAAACAGTCTGACCCTGATATTGGCCAGACAAGTTACAATAATATTTCATTACTTAATTATTATTATTAGGTCCTTGTACATACACGTTTTTCTTGCCAAGAAAAACTACGGTTTATTCGCGTGAGTAAGTACGCTCGTCAGTGTTGTATGGATCACTATGGAAGCTTGTTGACGGACACGTTATTTGAGCGCTTTTTTATGCGCGTTGGGCATTTTCTGAGATGGGAAAAAACCATTGAACTCGCACCACTGTTACCGTAAGCGACATGCGGATGTATTCGGCTGTCCTCGGGATGTACTCGGTTTTAATATATATCCGATATGTCAGTGAGTGATGGCAAAGTATTCCGTTTGTTTTCACTTCTGTCGGCACTCCCGAAGTGCCACTGTTTTTTTTCTACGGCGCGGTTTATACGTTGTACCTGTGGCTATACCGTAAAGAAACCATGCCGTGTACGAAGGGCCATAAGCCTTGTTCGTTCTTCGGTACACTTATCTGAAATATATTTGTTCCATTTACGGAACTGTCGGCCATCTTGATTTTAGATTTTTGGGCCGAAACGAGAGAATAGTTATAGCTATACATATTATGTACAAGCTAGACTTTCGGTCTACTCTTAGTAGTAGAGGAACCGAGGGAGCTTAGACAGTCGGAGTCCGTCATAACATATCCCCCTTTTCCCCAGACGGGGGTATCCATGAACCTACTCACAAATAAAGGTTCACGTACAATGAATATTGACATTGTTTCACTCAAACACCTCAAAAATGATTCTAGGTAAAATAAAAATATAATATGTATAAAGCATAATCAAATCTTGTTTCCAATTGATGTTATTTACACATGAGCAAACTTCAACTTTATTTGATTGTAAATTAAGTTGATTTTAGAATGATTAGCACTATTTAAAAGATACAGTCATATCTGGTTGAAGTTGCAGCGCAAAATGAACCTTTAAATTTGTAGTTTTTAAAGTTATTTTTCCAAATACACATATTTATTTACAGTATTGGACACTAAGGTGCGAACGCCGAATAGTAGTAAAATTTGATTAGTGCCTACGTTTTTATGACTTACAACTTACCAACACCGTTTTTCTCGTTAAAAAAAGATCTGCTCTCATCTTTAATCAATAGTATTTTTTATAATAAGCACAAACGTGGCTTGTAGCTCTTCTGTAAATAACATAACTTCTTTTTGCTGCTTGCATCTGGTGAAGCTAAACGTGGTAAGTGTGTGTCACCCCTTATTATAGTGTGTAACCTTGCCTTTACATCCCGCTGTCAGCGTTTGTGTGTTGTGTATACCTATATTTTTTTTTCACCCTGTGTAGAAAATAAGTCATGAAAACACAAATAAGTCATGAAAACACATGTTTTCATGACTTATTTTCTATACAGGGTGACAGGGACATCTACGCACAACCTATTACCATTCAGTACAGATAATTCTGAACCCCCTAGCATAGAAGTTATCCGTCGGTTGTCAAAAAAAAATCTGCTGTTTCTTAGAAAAGTACAAAAGGTCAAAATAAATGGCGGAGCAAATTTTTTTTGTATAACCCACGAATTTTCGGTTCGGAATCGTGTGCTGAATAGGTATATGGTAACTAACAGGTTGTGCTTGCGTCCCTGCCACCATGTATATTTATGTTTGCTTGGTTTGGAGAGCAATGACCCCAACTCTGGGAATCAAATGTCATTTATCATACACTCATCATTTATTACATCAGATTGAATATTCTGATAGTGGCCCACCCTACTATGACCATGAACTTTGTCATATCACTAATACGGAATACCCTATCGATTCTGTGGTCCTGGTACGTTTTACTAACAACAAATACGTTTATGTAAAAACATAAACAAACACTAACTAACTTTTAACATTAAATACCTATATGTTTATTTGTAGGATAGTAGCTTTGGAAGGCCTCCCACAAGGTGGTCCGACGACCTTGTGAAGGCCGCAGGAACTCGTTGGATGCGAGAAGCACAGAACCGGTCGAAGTGCAGGTGTTTGGGGAAGGCCTATGTCCAGCAGTGGACGTCTTTCGGCTGAAATGATGATGATGATAATGGGCTAGTGTCCGCAACTCCATATCTAAGCGCGTATTTTGCGTTCGTTAAAAATGTAAATAATAACAGCCGCACAGGTCGATCGATCAGGTTAAGCTGCCCTTGCCACAGTTGGTCTGTGGATGGGTGACCATCTTTAAATACCGAGACCCCTCCGTGCCTCGGAAAGCACGTTAAGCCGTTGGTCCCGGCTGTCATTCGTGGATCTTTGACAGTCGTTACGGGTAGTCAGAAGCCCGAAAGTCTGACAACCAGTCTTACCAAGGGGTATAGTATTACCCAGTAACTGGGTTGTGGAGGTCAGATATAGGCAGTCGCTCCATGTAAAATACTGGTATTCAGCTGCATCCGATTAGACTGGAAGCCGATCCCAACATAGTTGGGAAGTATCACGATCTGTATGAAAACCAAACGTGCCATTTTTTGACTACCTACACTAGCACTATTTAGGGATGGGAAAATCAAATCGATTCAAAGACACTGCCGCGTGCGGCACCCGTCTCGCCCCACGGGGCCTAGCGACAGCGCTCACGCTCACCCAGCCAGCAGTACACAGGGCTGAGCGCGAAAGTGGCGGCTTACGATTTTTGTACGTAAGCTGGGCACGCGAAGTAGTTGCTCTTGCGTTAGCTAGGAGTATCTATGTCTGTGGTCAATACCTACAGTCATCATCTTCCTGCCCTTGACCCTTGTTACTTGAGGTCGGTGCAACATGTATTCTTCTTCCATACTTCCCCTTTCTACCCCCTTTTTAACCATATCATCCTTCATACAGTCCATCCATCATTTCTTTGGTCTTCTTCTAATCTTATAGCCATCGAAATTTAAACTCAACACTTTTCTTACGACATTTTCCGTATTCCTTCGTATCACATTTCCATACTATGTTTCCACACAGGTTTTTACTTACTGGTGCCACTTTCAGACAACATTACATAAGGTACTTGTTGACTATTATTTTACTAACAGTGACCGTGGAAAATACCGTTAAATTTAGATATTATAGCACATTTAATGCGTACCGGTAATGTTAAAACATTAATCTATAAATGTCACAGTTATTTGCAAATGCCGTATGTTTTGAATGTTTTAGAGTAATGTTCTACAGCTTCAGAAATAATAAACTATAAGTAGGTACGTACTACAGGGAGTTTTGTAATTCGTGTGTCCAAGTTCGTATAGTATCATAATGTCCCATATTTTTGAAGTGAAAACTTCTTCAGGCGCGTTGGGCAATTTTTGAGATGGTAATAAACCATTGAACTCGCGACCATGGACGTAATATATGTATGGAAATATATATATTACGTCCATGCTCGCGACACTGTACCGACACCGCGCTACATTCGGATGTGCTCGGCTGTCCTCGGGATGTTTTCGGTTTTAAATCCTATATGTCAGTGAGTGAGTGCGAAGTATTCTGTTCGTGTTTTTTTTTCACTTCTGTCGTTTTCACGGAGTAAATACGAAGGTCGTTTCACACTGTTTCTTTGTGTTACAATCTTTTTGGAACGAAGTTCTTTATCACGCGTTATACTCTGCACACTTGGCAAATGAGAGCTAGTTGGCCGCGCCGTGGGCGGGGCCGGGGGTGAGGGCGACGGAGTTGCCTATTTTTCGCAACCCACGTACTGAGTAATGACAAAGCGCCACCGCCCCTCCGTCCCACCGCTCACATACCTAAGGCGCGGCCAACTAGTTCCGCGCGGACTATAGTCCGAAAAAAGTGTAACATTTTGACAGTCACGACATTTTTGGTACTTAATGTTGCGCGCCACAATTAATGCCTGGTACATGGTGACATTAGGTACCACTAGCGCCATCTAGTATCGAGTAGCAGAACTAGCCGAGTCACGATCGTTCTAGAAAATTCGATACTAGAACTTTGTAGAACTTTCTCGAACTATCTGCGGCACTATATAAGGCCGGGATGCGCGACGACCGACACAGTTTGGATAAAGCGACAAGAGCGAAAACATCTAAGCGATCTTCAAGTGCGAATTAAGAGTGATCAGTAGTGTGATTGTGTTCTTTTAATTACTGTTCTGAGTTATAATTAGTGTTGTAAAATAAATTGTTATTTTTGGTTATTAAATCGGCAGTTTTTATTGTCACGAACCCGAAGCTCGTAACAATTGGTGTCAGAAGCAAGGATTATGCCGGTTTTACCCAAAGACGACACGGAGGGTATCCGTACCCGGAGTCAACGACAGCAAGAGACGGACCAGAGGCGATTTGGTGGAGCTACGCCACAGAGGTCGGAAGGCCAGCTACCGACCACGGAGGCCGGCCCGTCCACAGCTGCTCCAGCATCATCAGCACCAGATTTGGCTGCTCTGATGATGATGCTGCAGGAGCAGGCCCGCCGACAGGAGGAACAAGCTCGTCGGTTGGAGGAACAGCTCCAGCGGGATAAGGAGGAACAGGCCCGTCGACAGGAGGAACAGGCTCGTCGACAGGAGGAACAGTCCCGCCGACAGGAGGAACAGGCTCGTCGGCTGGAAGAACAGCTCCAGCGTGATAAGGAGGAACAGGTCCGCCAACAGGAGGAGCAGGCGCGCCGCCAGGAAGAGCAGATGCTCCTTATGAAGGACCTTCACGCTACCTTCGGGAAAGACATGAAGGAGGTGAAGGATAAGGTTGCTCAATATGACAACCGCCTGTCGGAAGCGGAAACCCGAATCGACCAAGTTAATAATCGGGTTGACAACGTGATGGCTGACGTGAAGCAAACCGTGATGGCTGACGTGAAGAAAACGCTGGATTACCTTAAACTTGGTGATGGAATCGCAGCTCCCGTAGCTACAACACCTTCGCTACGGGGATTCAAAGTGCCACCGTTCGACGGAACTTCTTCCTGGTCGGCCTACAAAATCCAGTTTGAGGCTGTCATGAAGGCGAACGGGTGGAATAAAAATCAGGCCATGACTGCTCTCACCCTAGGCCTACGCGACCAGGCCTTAACTGTTCTGGAAGCTCTCGGTAAGGAAGTGACTTACGAGCAGCTCCTTGAGGCATTGGAGGCTCGGTATGGCGACGCTCACCTGGAACACGTGTTTCGTGCGCAGCTCAAGGATCGCGTGCAACGCAGTAATGAAAACCTGCAGCAGTGGGCCCTTGAAGTGGAGAAGCTGGTTCGTAAAGCGTACCAGTCTGTACCTGCGCTTATTGATGGGAACCTGGTGCAGGCATTCATCGACGGCATCCGCGACCTTGAAGTGAGAGTTGCTGTGAGGCTCGGTCACCACGGGACGCTTAAGGACGCCTTGGCCCATGCACTGGAGGTGGAAGCTGTGCGGCAGGATCATCGTTCCCATCGTGTCAGGGAGGTTGCAGCGGCTACAGTTCGCGACCGCAATAAAGGGTACAGCCCTAGGTGCTACGGCTGTGGGGAAAGGGGCCACCTTCGATCTAGTTGCCCTAAGCGAACTGCAGAAAGGGAAGACGGCCGATCTCCAGAGGGCAGTGCGGCTAACAGCACCGCCCAGCACCAGCAGCAGGGAAACGAGTAATAGCCAGGACTGCGGGGCGGGTGCTGGCTGATGTTCAAAGAGCCCCAAGGGTTTCGATCACACAAACCCATGACGGGAACAGCCTAATCATCAAGGGCGAGGTCAACGGAACGCCGTGTAAGCTGACCATAGACACTGGAGCCTCTCGCACGGTTGTCAGTTCCCAACTAATAAGACGGTCCCTTGGGGACTCCGCATACAACCGAGAACGCATTAATTTGGTAACAGCCACCGGTCAGCGCATACCCGTCCATGGAGAGAAGAAGATGGAGTTGAAGCTAGGCAACAGAATCTACCTGCATAATGTCATCGTGGCCGATATAATGGACGATTGCATCCTGGGCCTTGACTTTATGAGGAAGAATTGTTGCGAGATTGACGTCAAGCAAGGTGTTTTGAAATGTGGACAAGAGGAACTTTTCGTGGAAGGGGCGTTGCCAGGTAATGTGTACAGCCTTAAGAAGATTGTTCTTCCGCCGAGATCGGAAACGATTGTGCCTGTTAGTCTTCCTCGGAATCCTAGGCAAACACATCGTTGTGTACTCGTGGAAAGGGTAGACAATGACCTTCCATGGAAAGTGGCACGAACTTTGGTCAGAGCCACCGACATCTCAGGGGTACGTGTGCTGAACCTTTGTGATCAGGAACAGATTATAGAAAAAGGCACACTAGTCGGTACTTGCGAGGAAGTGGATTGGTTGCGTCGATGCCAATATCTATCGACTGGGACCCTCAGCAAGGATGCACAAACGAAAGTGACCACACTTTTAGACGACTGCCGCAGCGCTCTGTCCCAAAATGAAATGGTCAAGGCGAAGAAGATGTTACTCAAGTACGCCGATGTTTTCTCGTCAAACGATGCTGACATCGGGAAGACTGGCTTAGTTCAACACAAAATAAACACAGGAGAAGAACTGCCTATCCGTCAGCGGCCAAGGAGATTGCCGGTAGCACGTGAAAAGGAAGTGGAAACCATGATTGAGGGAATGGTGAAGGATGGTGTCATTGAACCTTCATCTAGTCCATGGTGTTCACCTGTAGTGCTGGTAAGAAAGAAGGACGGCAGCATGCGGTTTTGTGTTGACTATCGTCGTCTGAACGACGTTACGAAGAAGGACAGCTATCCTTTGCCAAGAATCGATGACACGCTGGACATGCTTACTGGAGTAAAGTGGTTTAGCACGCTGGACCTGAAAAGTGGCTACTGGCAAGTCGAAATTGATCCTAAGGACAAGGAGAAAACTGCATTCTCGACAGGAAAGGGTCTGTGGCAATTTAAAGTCATGCCGTTTGGATTGTGCAATGCTCCGGCAACGTTTGAAAGGTTGATGGAACTTGTACTTACCGGACTAATTGGTGATGCCTGCCTGGTCTACTTGGATGACATCATCATTGTAGGCCGCACGTTTGAAGAACATCTTCAAAACCTGGAACGCGTGCTCATGAAGATCCAGAGTGCCAACCTCAAGTTAAGTCCGAAGAAGTGCTCACTATTCAAACGACAGGTTAGCTTTTTGGGATATGTAGTGTCTGAAGAAGGTATCCACACGGATCCAGAGAAAATCGCCGCTGTCAAGGATTGGCCAGTTCCAAAAGACAAGACGCAGGTCAGAGCATTTTTGGGTTTGTGCTCCTATTATCGGCGATTTGTCAAGAACTTTGCAGACATAGCCAAACCCCTGCATAAGCTAACCGAGGAGAAGCGACATTTCTGCTGGGATGAAAGTTGCGACATCGCATTCCAGGAGCTAAAGGACCGTCTGTGCAAAACACCTATTTTGGGGTACCCTGATGCGAGCAAAGAATTTATAATTGACACAGACGCAAGTGACATAGGACTTGGCGGTGTGTTGTCTCAACGGAATGGTGATCAAGAGGTTGTGATAGCGTACTTCAGCAAGTCGTTGTCAAAGCCGGAAAAGAACTATTGTGTCACGAGACGGGAATTGCTTGCTGTGGTAAAGTCATTGCAGCATTTTAGCAAATATCTTCTGGGGCGGAAATTCCACGTACGAACTGACCATGCTGCACTGAAATGGCTATTGCAGTTCAAAAATCCAGAAGGACAAGTTGCGAGATGGATTGAGCTACTACAGGAATACGACTTTGAGGTCGAACATCGCAGCGGAAAATCTCATGGCAACGCAGATGCATTGTCAAGAAGACCTTGTCCTGAAGAATGCAAGCATTGTACTAGGCAAGAGGGCAAGGAAGTCGTACCTGTGAGGATACTCAAGACAGACCTCAGCGACGAGTGGAAGGAAAGCCTACAACGTGCACAGCAGGAAGATTCGGACATCAAGCCGATTCTGGAGTGGATGCAGGCCAGAGCTCCTAAGCCCAGGTGGAGCGACGTCTCAGCGATGAGTTCGATCACAAAAAGCTATTGGGCCCAATGGGACAGCTTGGTGATTCAGGATGGAGTCCTGTGCCGTAAATGGGAAAATGCTCGGGGAGACAGCTGTCATTTACAAATGGTTGTCCCTAAAGCTCAAGTACCGGATGTTCTACAGCTGTACCATAATGGTTGTTCAGGAGGTCATCTGGGAGTAAAACGGACTCTACTGAAGATACGAGAACGGTTTTACTGGGCCCACTGTCGGGACGATGTCGAGGACTGGTGTCGCAAATGTACAAGTTGTGCAGCTGTAAAGGGACCTCAGACTCGTAGTAGAGGTGCATTGAAATTGTACAATGTTGGTGCACCATGGGAGAGGATAGCCCTTGATGTTGCGGGGCCGTTTCCGGTAAGTGAGAGTGGCAACAAGTATTTCATGGTTGTGATGGATTACTTCACCAAGTGGCCGGAAGTCTTCGCCATTCCAAACCAAGAAGCTTCGACAGTTGCAGATAAGTTAGTTCATGAAGTCTTCTGTCGTTTTGGAGTACCTTTAGAGATTCACAGTGATCAAGGAAGGAATTTTGAGTCCCAAATATTCCAGGAAACTTGTCGAGTTATGGGTACTCATAAAACGAGAACAACTTCTTACCACCCACAATCGGATGGAATGGTGGAACGATTTAATCAGACATTGGAGAGGTACCTAGCCAAAGTTGTGGAAAATCGGCAACGAGATTGGGACAAGCACATACAACCGTTTTTGTTGTCATATCGAAGCGCTGTTCACGAAAGTACATCGGTGACACCAGCTTTCGCAAACTTTGGAAGAGAATTACGGCTGCCTGCAGACCTGATCACCGGAATACCACCTGATGCCCCACGCAGTATAACCGATTATGCGAATGACTTGCGGAACAAAATGAATGACATTTATGAGCACGTCAGACAATCGGGCCAGCAAATGTCTGAAAAGATGAAAACCCGTTATGACCGCAAAATGAACAATAAAGGGTTCGACGAAGGTTCACTAGTGTGGTTGCACAATCCAGTCCGCAGCAAAGGGAAATGTCCTAAGCTTCAAGCTAAATGGGACGGACCGTACCGGATTGTGACAAAGATCAATGACGTAACCTACCGGATACAGAAAGGTGCAAGAGGTACTCCTAAGATCGTCCATGTGGACCGACTGGCGCGTTATTATGGGGCTGATAATGCTCGGGACGAGCATGTCTTAGGAGGGGGCAGTGTTGCGCGCCACAATTAATGCCTGGTACATGGTGACATTAGGTACCACTAGCGCCATCTAGTATCGAGTAGCAGAACTAGCCGAGTCACGATCGTTCTAGAAAATTCGATACTAGAACTTTGTAGAACTTTCTCGAACTATCTGCGGCACTATATAAGGCCGGGATGCGCGACGACCGACACAGTTTGGATAAAGCGACAAGAGCGAAAACATCTAAGCGATCTTCAAGTGCGAATTAAGAGTGATCAGTAGTGTGATTGTGTTCTTTTAATTACTGTTCTGAGTTATAATTAGTGTTGTAAAATAAATTGTTATTTTTGGTTATTAAATCGGCAGTTTTTATTGTCACGAACCCGAAGCTCGTAACATTAACATACTCGTAAATGAAACAAAACAAGACAAATAACACCAAATCCTTAATTTTGGCTGCAGTTACGGGCGTTTCTTACTGCTTATCACCTACGGATATAAAATTACTTCGGGGCCCGAAGAATAAATCCGGCACCCTAATTTCCTGACACACTATCAACCTCAATCTGAATCATTTTGAAGGATATTGCTAATCCATTGCTCCTTATGTTCGAAAAATGTGTCTGCTCAACAACGGAAATAACGCAGTGAATGTTGTTTAACTGTCAAAATGAAACCCATTGCTACTGATAATGTGTTACGCAATTACCCCGCGGGAAAGTTAAGATCGGGATCAGGGTTCATTCCGATGAATGGAAATACATTCGGATGGGCCCGTATCTTAGTTGACGGAATAGAGATTAGGCCCCCAGGAGCAAAAGGAACTCCGTTCCGACCACGTGTCCCACGACTCCTCCTGTCTGTTTTTCACTTCCTTTGTTATTTAAAGCTTATCAGGTACCCAATACTTACATGTAGGTATGTAACTTGACTTGACTTTCACAAGATAAAGATAAATGGCAACATTGGTTTGCACAAACAAACACACATCATCACATACCGTCTCCGTACCGTCGCGGGTAAAAATAGGTATCTCGTGGGTAAAAATAGGTAAATAATAATAAATAAATAATAAAACCTTTATTGTCAGGCTACTATGGCCCATAGATACATACCTTACAGACTAACATATATATTATAATAGTACAATGTGTGTTAAAATAGGTAATCTAAATGAATCCCCTTGCAAGATTATTGTATAGCAGAATACATAATTTAAGAAATTAAATTCAGAAACAAACTATTATTTACTAGAAGCCAGCACAATAGTTACTAGGAAAATAAAATTAGGTGCCAAATTCCGAACCTACGCAGTTTCTTGTTTATCAAATTATAATAGTGTCCTTCCTTCGGAGTTTGTGTACTTATGTAAAATTTAATGCCAGCTGTTAATTCAATTCAATTCAATGCATTTATTCAATAAAAAATTTTACATCGTGTCTGAATTTCTATAACTAAATAATTATATAAGAAATATTTAAGAAAGTTATCAATCTTATTGACTTTTAGAACAAACTTTCCC
Source organism: Oligia strigilis (assembly GCA_951800025.1). Lineage (NCBI taxonomy): Eukaryota > Metazoa > Arthropoda > Insecta > Lepidoptera > Noctuidae > Oligia > Oligia strigilis. Next base: position 6,013,474 of record OX637562.1, read on the forward strand.
ATAACATAACTAATTAACTATATAGTGTGGCAGGACCATCGAGGTGCAACCTGTACCTACGGATTCAGCATATGATTCAGCGAAAAATTTCAACGCAGGTGTGCGTCGAAATTTTTCGTTTATTTAAAAAAAAAATCTGTTTCATACATTTTGACTGCATACGTTTTGGAATTTTGTAAGTCTGACAACCAGTCTTACCAAGGGGTATCATATTACCCAGTAACTGGGTTGTGGAGGTCAGATATGCAGTTGCTCCATGTAAAATACTGGTAGTCAGCTGCATCCGGTTAGACTGGAAGCCGACCCCAACATAGTTGGGAAAAGGCTAGACAGATGATGATGATGACATTTTGGAATTTTCTATGCAACAGCTATTTTTTTTATAACCTGTGGAAAAGAAGATTAACTGTTTCATACATTTTGACTGCGTAGGTTTTGCACTTTTCTATAAAACAGCAATTTTTTTTATAACCGACGATAAATTTCTACGCTCATAGGTCTAGAAACATAATATGCTGAATTCATTTTTAGGGTTCCGTACCCAAAGGGTAAAAACGGAACCCTATTACTAAGACTTCGCTGTCTGTCCGTCCGTCTGTCTGTCACCAGGCTGTATCTCAAGAACCGCGGTAGCTAGACAGTTGAAATTTTCACAAATTATGTATTTCTGTTGCCGCTATAACAACAAATACTAAAAACAAAATAAAATAAATATTTAAGGGGGGCTCCCATACAACAAACGCGATTTTTTTGCCCTTTTTTGCTCGATATCAATAATGGCAACAGGTAGGCACTTGAAATATTCACAAAATACTCAGTTGTATTTTTACTTTAATAATAAATAATGGAACCATATGCTTTAGCGATAAAGTTGAAAATCTAGACATTTGACAGATTGTAGTAGCTTGATGGGCTGGCGTCTGTACATTGGACAGGACGAAACTACCCTTAGAAATGTAAAAAACATATATCTATGGACCTACCAGTCCATTATTATCTGACCAGTTTGTCCCCCATCCTCTCTGTGGGGCAGCACTTTACGAATAACGTCGACACCCTCGGGGCCATTTTATCCAATTACATGATGAACACATTCGTCCGGATGTAAATACATTATTATAGATTGTATATATGTATGTTGCTGTATACTTATAGCTGAGTAAATAAAGAGATAACTGCTTGTTATTACGTAAAGGCATGTATTAAATCGTATCATTGCTACTTTCCTAAAAAGATTATCGAACGCAGTAAAACGGCGTTCGATTTACGTTCTGTTTCTGGTTTGAAATGGGATTTGGAAATTCTTCAGTGATAACGCATATATATTCAAAAGCACTTCCATACATACGTAGACAAAGTAATCTATAGACTCATGGTATCCGTGTCACCGAAAGGGACAAAAAATTCCGACAATCTTCATCATACTATCATTTTTACAGCTTACTACACTGCACCTTACCATTTTCACAGTTGCTCAAATGTACTATTATTGAATTATGCACGAAAATGATGTTATTTTCCGTTTAATCGCGGTGAGTTTTTTATTATTTCATTCATAAACGTCAAACTTGTTGTGCACATTGATGTGCTTAGCCGACACGCAGTAAAGGACAAAAATATTCCTATTCTGTCTCTTTTCTTTGCTAGTGAAGTTAATATATTTCTCTTTTTCTCGTGCGAATGAAAAAGAAGATATATAGGTATAGCAGTCTATAGTTTACTCGGTCTACGCATACATAACTAACCTACCACAGATTGCATAAAGCATTGAATAAAGTACTTCTCCTTAATACATGCTATTTTGTAGCCAAGCTGGGAGGACAGAGCTTCATCCATCCTATTGTAGACTTTATTCTGTTATTATTTAAGTAAAAAAGTTGTAAATCCAGAATCTGTTTATTTGAAATAAAAAAAATATTATTATTATTATTCAAATAAGAAAAAACAACCACAAAAAAACAAGAGGGAGAAAGATATTCATTCATATCTGTCTTATAAGTTTACCAGGCTGCCAAATAGCCCCCGGGTGTCGTATAAAATTGTATGAAAGTTTTTGTGGAATCTAATTTGAGAACTTTGATTCTTTTTCGAATAAAAGGTAGACTAGAAGATTAAAAATGTAGTACTTACACCATGTTGGTTATGAAAAGTTTATTGAGAAAAACCACAGTCAGGCATCATCATCAGGCGTTGTGTGATAGTTGTGGAATATTATTATTATTTATTATTATTATTATTATCTGTCGGGCATTAAGGCGCTGGCGCTACCTCGAAAATAAAAATAAATCGTACCGACTGATCTAGTCGGTACGATTTTTTCGAGGTAAGCGAGCGAAAGTGATGCAATTACTTTTGAAATGCAAAAGAAGAGAAAATTTCAACTGTCTACCTATTACGGTTCATGAGATACAGCCCGCTGACAGACCGACAGACGGACGGACGGACAGCGGAAGCGTAGTAACTGTAGTGTATGCGGAAAGCATTGACAGGTCAGTCTCTTACCGGCCGTAACCGACAACAGACGTCCCTGGTTTTCGTTTATGCTACCTTACCTATGTATCTGTCAAAGTGTGTTTTATTAAGCATCCCAGCGAACATCACAAGTGGCGACGAGGATAAAAGTAAGTGCTGAAAACATTTACCAAAAAAAGAGGAAGAATGCAGGCTGAAAAATAATGCACGTTGATAGTTGTTTACGATCAGTTAAGCGACTATATTTCGATAAGGATCGTTAATAGTTGGATACTAAAGTAAAAACAGAACGTAGTCACGCTGTACCTACCTACCTACACGTAAATAAATCGTTACCAAGGTAAAAGGTTACATCTAATGATTGCTTTGTTACCTAAGTTTCGTATGATTAAGTTACGAAAAATAAATTCTGCTTCGATTGATGTAAACAACTTATAAGCGTAAATGCAATGATATTATAAAGGAAAGATACGCTACGTTCATACTGAGCGACGTTCTGTATTGTTGCGTTGTTATTACAAAGTAGTTACTGCGATAGACAATGCGGAACGTATGACACAGAAAGAGATAGCTATATGTATTGTGTTGCTTGCTGCTATTAGCGGACTAAATGAAACTACAACAATATTGTCTAAATTTGCCTGCAACAATTTGCGCCCGCTAGTATATCTACCCCTTGAATATAATATCATTGCGTAAATGTTACAAAGGCCATGCAGTAAGTGTTGGTTACAAGTGTTACAACAAAACAAAGGGCTATGCCTGAATAGTACGCAATTATTTCAATGTGCTGTAATGCAAACAGTAAATTATTGTTATTGGGTAAGTGTTCTCATTTAAATAACAAGATAATTGAGTTATTTGCACGCTTCTTATTTTAAATAAAAATAATAACCAATTATTATCATAAATCTTGGACATACTTAACTTTTCTGTTGTAAATAACCTACATACCCACCTATTGAAAAAATAAAACAAAATCATTGGATACTATTTTAATCAGGTCACTGGTTTTGCCAGGATCAATTGTTTGCATTTCGACACAGAAATATCAAGGTCACGCAAATACTATTCTCAATACGACCATGCATAACGGATAAATGTGAGAAAAGACCGGGAAATGTTAGTGTAAGCATCAATAATGGCTTCAATCAATCAACTCAGCCTATCGCAGTCCATTGCGATAATAATGGCTTAATTACTAGCATATTTACTGCCAACCAGTTAATAAACCTAATATGTTAATAGATAAAGGTTATTATCAGTCAATTTCCATAATAATAGTAAAGTAACGCTACTGAATAAAGTTATTCAGTATATTTAGTTAGTCATACTTACACATAAGTCAAAGGTCATGCTGAATCCGAAATGGTCTAAAGGCCACGCATATACTAACAGGTACCTTATGTCTACGCAGTAGTGTTACTGTTATCTATATAAAAGATAAAAGGCCACGCAAATACTAACAAGTACCTTATGGCTACGCATACTGTTATCTATATAAAAGATAAAAGGCCACGCATACGAGTCTCAAAATCCTGTTAGAGGTAGCCCCAAAATAAAAAAGACTCACGCAATAAGTACTTACAAAAATATAATAGGGCATGCAGTTGTAATACTGTTACTGTTATTTTCAGTAAAAGCCACGCAAAAATAAGAGTCAATACATTTTAATGCAAGCTGCAAAATGACTCATGCATCATTCACACTTCCCAACTAAAACCATTTTGATTGCGAAGGCGATCCGACATCTGTCGGCACTAGTTGGAGGAAATGGAAGAGGGCACTTGAAATTTATGAAACGAGCTACTCTTCTCCATGTTGGGAGAATTACCCAAACGAATGTATTCATTGTAATACCTATTAAACATAAACAATGCAAAAAAAAAATGGGTTATTATACTCCATTTACAATAGCATTAGACAGAAGTAAAAAAAGACTCTTTTAGGGGCACACTTTGTAATAAAAGTACAACAAACATTATTACAGTCAAAATTGATGTGGAGTTAAATATAATAAATTTAAGTAACAGCTGTCACACTTATTTGTACTTATTTAACCTATCTACCTTCTGAAATTACAAGGCTTTCATTTAATATTATTTAGTTTTTACATAAAATATTGTCGTGTCAAGGTTTAAAATCTAAAAGAAGCAGGGGAGGACAGGACCCGGAACGTTTTTCATGTCACTATAACTCTACCAAATCTAAAATGTTACATATTCCCTTCTAAGTGGTGGCAGCATGTGTTTTTTTATTTTGTCGGTTTATGATATCATCCGTCCATACGTCAAATTGCGTAAATAATCTGCAGAACAGTTGTCAAATTGTCATTCACTCACTTGTGGATACTTGTTATTGCTGAATTTTCGTGGTTTAGTTGTTATTTGTTACTGTTTTTCTGTTGTTATTGTTTTGTTATCGTTATTAGTGTTAGTTTTGTGTTGTTCGTACAAAGCGGTACGTTTTGTTGAACTATGGACACGGACGATCCCGGTGTAGGCCCGAGTGGCTTGCAAGCGCAACATGTGCGCTCTGGAAGTGCTAGTAGCGCTGATCAGTGTCAGCAGCGAAAAAAACGAGGCCCCAAAGTAGATCACGATGTTAAAATATTGTCTCCTAAGAAAAATAGAATAAAGCAAACACCGCTTCGTTCTACAGAAAAAAGAATAGTGATAAATATTTATGAAGATGTTAAGGGGGCCCGAAGGTACTCCTGTTTATAGAACGCAGTTAATTAACAAAACTGCAGAAATTGCGGGTAAGGATCATAAAATGATTACCTTAAAAAATAAATTCAGTAATAAAAAAAAAAAAAAAAAAAATGTATTTGAAAGTAACATGCATTTATAGGCATATCTCGTGCAACAGTCTATAATGTACTCAAAGAGTACAATACAGAAGGTCGCCTGCAATCATCACCTCCTCGCCAACGGAAATACTCAAAATCTGATGATTATGATGATATTACGTTAAGTGGAATACCAAGAAAAAATAATTCTTTTTTATTTGATAATGAGTTACCAACGTTGGACAAGATTCTGCAAGCTAACTGGAAAAGGAAGGCGGCTTATCATTGGCCATATTGGTAAAACTTGATTTATATGTATTTTTTTTTTAATTACTTTACCATTGTTACATAACAAATCATGAATAAAATAATCTCTCCGTTGTCACTGAAATTAAGTCTTAATTTAATGCCTCCCCTCGGAGAAAGATGTTTATGGGTAGATTCTGGGTTTATGGTAATAGATTTACCTGTTCAAGGACAGTAATGATGCAGTCAATTTCGGTTGCTATTTAAAGGTTGAGATCTATTTCCAGCAGTCAAGTAATCTATGCCACCGGTGCACAATTATTGATTTGCTTTTATTTCATTTCACAGGATCTACAGAAGGGTTTTTAATGGATGGTGAATTAATATTTGAAGCCAAAAAGGGTGATGGAGAGTACCATTCTGAAATGGATGCACACAATTTTGAAAAAAGTGGTTCAAGTTAATATTGTCAAAAATTGAGAATGGTGCTGTTATTGTTATGGATAATGCGCCATATCATTCGAGGAAAGTGGAGAAGCTGCCAACTACAGCCACACGAAAGGCAGATATTCAAGAGTGGCTAAAAAACAAAAATATTCCTTTTGAGGAAAAAGACTTTAGGGCCACTTTATTAGAAAAAGTGAAACAAATAAAACATTTGTACCAAAAGTTTGCTGTGGATGAGATGGCTAAAGAAAAAAATATATTAGTATTGCGCCTCCCCCCTTACCACTGCGAGCTCAACCCAATAGAATTAGTTTGGGCTCAAATGAAGGGGTATGTAGCCCAAAACAATAAAAGTTTTAAATTAGAAGAAGTGAAGCGGCAAGCACTCATAAACATAACTGCAGAGAAATGGCAATCTTGCATTGCTCATACAATTAAAGAAGAGGAAAGGTTTTGGATAATGTTGTAGAAAGATTTATTATTAACGTTGGTGAAACTTCTTCATCATCATCATCAGAGGATGATGAATAATTGGGAATGGAACATCTATCATCTCCATTATATCATTAAGGTAGCAAAACTTTTTCTCTTCTTTAATAGCAATAAATCTCATCTCGCACTTCTATGTCTCTGGAAATTGTTTTTATAGTTGGTATTTAGCTTGCGAAAGTGTATTTTTGTTAATCCTCTGGCATTCTAAATTATCATAGTTAAAATTATGACTTGTCACCATCAGTCAAGTAGCGTTTTGTGTCGTATTTATTTGGTTTGTTAAAAACATAATAAGGACATGCCATTGTGATAAAGTTGTTTTTAATAAACTGATTGTTACTAAAAATTGTTTCATTTTATGTACCTATCCAACCATTGTGACGAGTAGATGGATGGAATATGCTTTATTGTATGCCATACATTGTTACTTACAAAAAAGCACATACATTATTTATTAAAATCGTTTGAACTTAACTTGAAAATAAAAGGTTTCGTACTCCTGCTTCTGCGAGCCTCTTTTTTCTAATGCTATTATAAATGGAGTATAGGTACTTGATGGTAGTAAAAAGTCTCATGCTACGTTCACACGCGCGCGTTCAACTCGACATTCAGCGTGCACATTCGCGTTCACGAGCGTGTAAACGGTACGCCCGAGCCCGTGAACGCGCCTGTGAGCGTGAGTGCCGCGGACCGGGCGTGCTGACTGACACGACGGCGTGCGTGTGAACAGCTTGAATGTTCGCCGACCTGGGGCGGGCTGCATGCCGCGCAGCCCGCCAGGCAGCCCGCCGGGCTGCACGGCGTGCGTGTGAGCATAGCATTATATTGTAGACCCGTTCCACAGAGGAAAATTTCCTGCGTGTAGGAATAACTAACTAATGAGTACTACTGATAATGCTTAACATGTGTACCTGAGTTCTAGGGTGACATAAATACCGATCTAAATTTAGATCGGTATCAACAGACTATGGGAAAGACAAAAGCTATGTAATTGTTACTATAATTAGGTACTAGTACCTACCAACCAGTTAAAATAATAAGTATACATACTTTGAAATAAAATAGGGGCAAAGTGAAAATAAAAAGTCACAATAACAGTAAACTGCTGTTTGATGTTATTGCAATGATTAATTAATAATAATATAATAACAACAGAAAGCTGCCATCTTAAACACCTGCAGAATAGTTAGGAAATTCATACAGTTAGAGGAAGAAAACACTCTAATACACACCATACGCTGCATTTACTTGACTTTGGCCCGTAAATGTAGCTAAAACCAGCCTAAGAGGTGAGAAAAAAAAGACACTCAAAATAATAATACTAATGTTTATTTCCAGTAAAATGTTCATAAAGGTTACAAGTACAGTAATATGGTACAACATAAAGTGCATTGAGTATTATCTCCTGGCACCCAAACTAGGTTATAGCCTGTGACTTGGGGACCAGTGATTCCATAAGGGTAGATAGATGAACAAAATGTTTAGTAAAACTGTTTTCACCTGTAACATGAATTAGTATGACATAATATTTTCTTATGATATGATGAATCGGTAAATCAATTTTGTTTGAGAAGAGAAGTTCCCTTCTTCTGTTGGAGTTTTGTGGTACTATCAAAGGTCACTAAGTTACAGGTGCCATGTATCATTATGTGAAACCAAGACAATAATGTACTTATAACAATAAAGATTGCTTACCTATTCAAACATAGGTACAGGCGTGATGTGGTTATGAGATTATAATTCTTATTTAAGTATCACAAAGTTGATAATACTGCCTTAGGTGAGGTCCTGTTACTAGTATCACAATGGTCTGTGTGAAAGTATTGATACCTTCAGTATGAGATTGGCACCATCTTTTGTATTGTTTGTCACATTAGAAGTCAGTCTATATTGATGGAAGATTAGTTAAAACTCAAATTAAAATATATTTATTTGTACACATAGATATACCATACTGGCCCATGATGGGAAAAAATATGTCACTATGTGCTGCCTTGCCAGGCGTACAAGTATTGCTTACGCAGTAGGTAGTAGGGGTACAAGTAGGCCTAAATAATAACAGCCGCACAGGTCGTTTGATCAGGTTAAGCTATGCTTGCCGCGGTTGGTCTGTGGATGGGTGACCATCTTTACATACCGAGACTCCTCCGTGCCTCGGAAAGCACGTTAAGCCGTTGGTCCCGGATGTCATTCGTGGATCTTTGACAATCGTTACGGGTAGAAGCCCGAAAATCTGACAACCAGTCTTGCCAAGGGGTACCTATTGTATTACCAGTGGCTGGGTTCTGGAGGTCAGGTGGGCAGTCGCCCCATATGAAATACTGTTATTCGGCTGCATCCGTAAGAAAGTTGGTTAGGATGCAGCTTTAAAATAAAAAATAAATAAATAAAATTCATTTAATTCAGGCAAGACCCAAATGAAATTAAAATATTACAATGCCTACTACCACAGAATAAAATTTCAATGCATAGAAATAAAACAAATTAACGAATACAAAATTAAAAAGGTAATGGAATTAAAATTAAGATAATAATGTCAATGTCAATTAAAACTAAGTGCACTGGCTATATATGTCTGCTACAGCATTTCCTAATGTAGGGGCAGTCAATTCGCTCAGCGATCATCACCAGGACAACCCAGTATTCTAGAACATGATACGATTATAAATTATTTTGATGATTCAATGTTATGGTAATTAACTAACAAACGTAAATAAATAATATTTTACCAACAGGCAAAAATACAACTTTTGTCAGACTAAACTTCTTGAACTACCTACCGGAAATGTTGTCAAGTAGTACCTAATAGGTATTGAAGTGGTTAAAAGTACCTAATGATACTACTAAATTAACAATAACCCAAAAAAAAAAAACACATTGACTCATAAATATCTTCTAAATCTATTATTGTTCAATCGGTAAAAAAAAAAAAAAAAAAAAAAAAAAAAAAAAAAAAAAAAAAAAAAAATAATAATCACAGAAATAGGTAGATACGCGCTGTTGGTAATTCCGTGGACTACTCAATAAAGTACCATATTAGACTCCAAAATATATTGTGCATCCGCACAGGCAAACGATCAGAATTACAAGCACGTTTATGAATGTGACATCTGTCTAGAAAAATTATTCTATAAATACTGGGACACATATACAAACTCCATGATGTGTATTAGGCACATGCCAACATCATTGTTGTCATTAAGTTAATACCAACACTGGCCCTTGAACCAATCTAAACTCAGGTAAATCACATTACACACATTGAACACTATAAATAAATCTAAGCATAGACACATCCGCTGTTTAAAAATAATAAAACATTACAACAGCAAAAACATAGCAAAAGTATAAATTTGTCAAATTTTCCGTCACTTAAAAACAGCAAATATTCAAAACTATGTGATAGGGATCTCAAACAAATTATACTTCTGCAAGTATACCTTACCTACTGCTTAGAACCATTATATTATCTATTTAACGATATAAATAAACGATGTTTGGAGATGGCTTAGTACTGGAATACTAAGTTACTGTAGTACCTAGTTATATCGAAATATGGGAAGCTCTTTAGTACTGTTTGGATGATCTAATCAACTGAGTAATTAGAAGTCTCAGTATATTCGAATTCAGACTCTCAGATAATTATCAATTTTGGGAACACAAAACTTAATGTCATACCTTCATGATAAGGTTCAAATTCCATGGCAATTGTTGGGACCATAATATAGAAATACAAGCGTTGAATCTAAAGGTAGGTTCTTGAATATGGAAAGAAACGAAGTAAGATATATATTAGGTAGGAGGTGTAAGGACACAACCACAATGACAGATGTAAAATAATAGAAGATCTCAATAATTATTGTTTACCAAACAAGTTAAGTTGTGTCAGATCAGTGTGATTTAAATTGAACGACTCACCTACCACCTATAAAAACAGCGACGGAAACAAATTCAAATTCACTTATTTCGTGAACACAGGGTACATAAAAAAGGTGTTATAAATACATAAGATCCGAGCTGTGCCCCGCCAAAAGGCATACAAAATATCAAAGGTTCCATAATGTCATGTGAAAAAAAACATACAACAATACTCAAAATTATTTAGTATGTCTTAACATGAGCTTATATTAGATTAAGTTAAAAAGTATAATTAAAATTTGTCATTTAAATATTGTCAAAAGAATAATACACCTTGCTATTTAACAGTTTGAACAGACAAGATCACTCACCATGTCACACGTAGGCACATACACATAATAATAGCATTTAATTTCAGCACAACCGTGGTGATGGTCTAGCCCGACTAAGTTCGTGGGTTTGAAACCAGGCAGGCATTTTGTGTATTTTCACTCATCACCACTGTTCATCAACGGTGAAGGAAAACACCGTGAGGAAACCGGCATATCTGAGAACCAATACTTCGAAGACATGTGATTCATTAAATTGGACGCAATGGGCATCCATTAAATTGGACGCATTTGGACATCCATTATATGGCGAAGGAAAACATCGTGAGGAAACCGGAAAACATCATGAGGAAACCATATGTAACACTCCATTAAATTGGATTTATCAAAGCGAAAGTTCTAGGAAAATCATCTACTTTTACAATATTTGTAAATATGTGAGCACGATGTATCTATCACAGAATTGAGTGCATCGTCTTCACATATAATTAAATATTATGTTTATAAGAACTTGTAAAACATTTTAAAAGAGTAACGATGGAGTTTCTTGCCCATTCTTCTCCATACGAAAACTACCTTTTCGAATGGGCGATTAGAATCAATTCAACATTTCAATTTAATAAAAATAAAGGAGGGATGTAGTGTATGCGGAAAGCATTGACAGGTCAGTCTCTTACCGGCCGTAACCGACAACAGACGTCCCTGGTTTTCGTTTATGCTACCTTACCTATGTATCTGTCAAAGTGTGTTTTATTAAGCATCCCAGCGAACATCACAGTAACAGGGTTCCCTTAGCGCCCTTTGGGTACGGAACCCGTGAACGGTATCCTCAGGGAGAGAGCCTCCCGATCAGGACCAGGCCCGTGCCGGACGGCGCGTACGTGTTCCACGCGCGCCTCAAAGAGATGTCAGCATCGAGGAGGGGCCCCATAGGGCCGAAGCCTGCCGGGTCAGCGGGATTGTCCGAAAGGGTTACCGCTGGCCCGGAACATAAAGGGCTAAGGAAGGAACACGGGTGGGTTTTAGTCAGTAAGAGTCTGACGCTCCCTTCCGCTTCACTCTCAGAGCGGGAGGGGTCATTTGATGATTTCCCATCAGCAAAAAAAAAAAAAAGTACCTCACAACCGGTAACCGGTCCGGTTTTATTTTTTATCATTGTCGTGTATTTTATTTTGATTCATTTTAATATTTTCGTCTTTGTCATACTTCACCACTTCCTAGTGTTTTAGCAGGGAAGAAGAAATGGCGCAATAAAATCCCCAGCAGCACAGCTATTTGTCACTCAAATAACACATATATTACTAGTATATAGTGGCAAAATGAAACAGTAAAGTGCTTTCAAATACGTCGTGTCCCTTTCGCGCAAAGTGTGAAAGTAGAATCGTTTTGAAATGTCTTTGGAACACTTGAATTAATTCTGTTGACACTACGCCGTCAGATGAAAAAAAGGTTTCGTGTACTGTCCTCATCAGAAGTGGCCCTCAAGTCGCTTCACTTTTCGCACGTTATACTCTGTATATAAACTTAGAAAATGACAGCTAGACGTCATTCGCTAAGAGCGTCATTCCGGAACATAGACATCCAGACAAACGGACAAAAATATTCTAAAAACTATAGATATTTTCGGCACGAGAATCGCTCCCACACCTCGTACCAATTTTTTACCGACTTCAAAAAAAAGGAGGTTATCAATTCGATACGTATGTATGTAATATTATTGGAATTGCATTATATTCACATATGATGATCTATTAGGGCTTCCAAACAAATATACAAAATTTCATAGACGTATGTATGTATGTATGTATGTATGTATGTATGTTTGTCCACGCATATCTCCGGAACTATTAATCGGATCGTGACCATTTTTTTTTATTGGCTTACATTTTCTTCAACTTAGGGAACAGTGCAAGTTTCATCAAGATCGATTCAGTAATTTTCAAGATATGGACTAATACGTGTAAGTGTGACGGCCTGGCTTATTGATACGAGCTACGGGTGTAGTGTCAAAGGGAAAACATCTCAAAACCTTGGTCAAATACTAGTGCAAAAACTAAAAATTACGAAATAAAAAGTAATTTAAAAAAATTAAACCGACTTCAAAAAGAAATTAACTCAAAATTATGAAATAACTTTAATTTCGGAAGTCGGTGGCATAAAACTAAAATACAGATCCCAAGACACCGACTTCCGAAATTAAAGTTATTTCATAATTTTGAGTTAATTTCTTTTTGAAGTCGGTTTAATTTTTTTAAATTACTTTTTTTTTTAAACATGCAATGAACAGTTTTGACTTCGCTACTATTTTATTATATGAAGGTACAGGTAGATACGCAGAAGATACATAAAAACGTTTTCAAAGGTCATTTGTATTTCCTGGTTTGAGATGAAGGACTAGCTTGGACATACAATCTCTTTTTATAAACGCAGCTTAAAGTTGAGTAATGATTAGCGCCTGTTTAACCATTTTACATTTTTTACGTTTCACGTCAAACATCACAAGTAGCTTAGTACTTACTTAAAATTAATCCTCAACTTTAGCATATAGGTATTTATTTCAAAATTAATGCTGTGGTATTTTCGACATAACGGAGGATCATGCTAAGCCATTTGCGGTAGTATAGGCTCTTAAGTGGCAGTGGGCGGGGAATATTGCTCGCAGAACAGATGGCTGATGGGGCCGAAAGGTTCTGAAGTGGTGACCGCGTACCGGAAGACGTAGCGAAGGCCTCCCACAAGGTGGTCCGACGACCCGGTGGATGCGAGAAGCGCAGAACCGGTCGAAGTGGAGTTGCTTGGGGGAGGCCTATGTCCAGCAGTGGACGTCTTTCGGCTGAAATGATGAGGTTAACCTCATATTCAGTGCTAATGAGACACAATTGATTTTCTATTGTAATGGAAACTACAGAACAACAGAACTATTCTATTCTTTTCTATTCTAATGGGCCGATATCACCCCGCGCTGAACTGGAGTGGTTATTATTCTGTGAAAGCTATTCCTTAGCAGATTAGCATATCCGGTTTATTATTTCATGGTAAAATCTTAGATAGGTATTCTATTTCTGTAGCTATAATTATATGATATGACTAGCTTCCGCCCGCGGCTTCGCCCGTGAGGTATGTCGATAAAAACTATCCTATGTCCTTCCCCGGGATGCAATCCGTCTCTCTGCCAAATTGTATCGAAATCCGTTCAGTGATTTAGGCGTGAAAAGGTAACATACAGATAGACAGACTGAGTTACTTTCGAATTTATAATATTAGTATGGATTTATTATGATGTTACAATTTGCTTTACCTACAAACATATTTAATACATATTTACAAGTGTAACGAAGTTCCATGTAGCACGTTATATGCTTGCTTTATTTTTGTGCTACCTGTTGCTTCAAACTTAATACAGTAGGTAAGTTAATAAACTGTGCTTTTTAGAAAGTTATGAGCTTTAGAAAACTATTCTTGTTATTGTTCTTGTTTCTTCTAGTAGTATTTATAGTTCATTTGTTTGTTTATGGCAAAAAGCTTATACTTACTCATACACAGTTTTCTATTAAAGTATATTTAGTAGTAGTGATTCATAAATTGTGTGTTTCGAATGAATTTGTAAACATGTCTATGGACTGTTTCACAGCTTCCGGATGAAATTCTGTTAAATTGTCTGGCAGATAATGTCATTCAAATTCTGGTAGATGCTAAGTGCTACTGCTTATCCGGAAACTGCAACAGGCCCTTACACTTTTAAATCAACATAATCTCACACCTCCATACATTATTCCAAGTGTGTTTTAATCTCAATTAATAATACCTTTTTGTTATTGAACAAAAGAGTTATTTCATTGGTATTAAACTATACATATACTACATTGTTTCAGATGACGAGTTCGGAGAGAAGTCAGTTTCCGTGTTACTGGATGGCGAGGAGTCCGAAATGATATTCATTGACCATCCTAGCGCTGAAATGTCTGTAAGTTTTAATTTATTTTACGAAAAGAATCACAATATCCAACTAGGGGCAGCTGTTGCGATAGGTGTGTAGCGGTATCTACAACGCCACATGCGAACAACACGTCATACTGACGTCACGCAAATCCTGCATCGCGCAAGCAAAGTTTACCGCGCAACTAGCATAGATACAACGGCCCGACATGAGTCATCGGGCAGTTGCCCGCCAGACACAACACCCGTCTGGTCGGAGGATCCTCCCTTTTCTATAGAGTATGAGTGAACTTTACACCCTGTTCCTCATACCTCTATACTGGTGACCCCGACGTGATCGTCAGCGCAGCCTTCGTGCACCTACTCCAGCGTGACGTCATCATCACTTCCGCAAGCTTTAGAGCGGCGAGTCACCCAGCCAGCCAGCACGGCTTCAACGCTAAAATTATAAAACTTTATTTATCTCATCATCATATTTACAGGCACTGGTTAATAAAATACACAATCATAAATAGAGAAGGATTTCTGAAGTAAGAGTCCTGAGTTATAGATCAGACATGTCCTATGTAAGAGAGACGGGTAAGCACTCTTAGATAGAGCATTTTAATAAAGCGGTGTCTTTTTTTTTTTTTTATAAGTCGGTTTGTACAAACACTTTTACACGTCAATCATATTTTTTTTTAAACTAGATGAGGTCGGCGTTTCCTAACTGACTATTCTGAGAAGAAAGGCCGAAACAAACTCAGAAGTCACAGTCTCTTTTAAAGTCCAGACAAAAACTTGGTCAGATCGTGTGAAGACCATGTAGATTGGTGTCTGAAATGGTCTTTTGAGGAAAGAACCACACAGATTGAGCGGACCTGTCCAATCAGTGCACGCATTTGTCAAAAATCGTGCAGCTCAACTCAGAACTTGAGGAGCTCAACGATTCGACGAACAATACCAAAGACAGGACATTTGGGTAGGCCGCATAAACTACGTCAAGATAGTATATAAGAAAAGTCAAAATTTCCAATTAAATATAAGCAGAACCTACAAAAAATTCTGATATTCACTAAAAGAACCCCATGAGTGACGACAATTTGACGAGGTACGCCGCACTAAATTTATTTAATTTAATTTAGTGTAATTCACTGTCGGTCGCGCTACCAATGTTTGTTTGTTGTTTATTTTTTCACAGCGGTATGGGTTATAATTTATTCTCATATACCAACGTAATACAGGGTTATTGGCAAAACACTGATATCCTTGCAGGACTGGATTGCTAACATCATCTTAAACAACAACTTTTGTTCTATGATTTCTTACAAAACATAATACACTAGGAAAATAAAATTAGGTGCCGAATTCCGAACCTACGCAGTTTCTTGTCATTTACCAAAAACAAACCTTTAAGATTTTGTTGTTCTATCCTAGTAGAGTAGAGGGAGTAGTGGTGGCCCAGTGGTAACGACGGTAGGTTCGAACCCTGACAGGCGCTTTACTTTGTGGAAATTATATCATCAACACTGCTCTCAAAACGGTGAAGGACAACATCGTGAGGAAACAGGCATGCCCTAAACCAACCAAAAATTCGAAGATATGTGACATCTACCAACCCGCACTGGGTCCGCGTGGTGGATTACGGCCCACTCCCTCTCACAGAGAGGAGGCCTGTGTCCCAGCAGTGGGAACTTTATAGGCTGATTATGTATCTTACCCCCGCTCCCCTTCACTAAATTTTGTACTAGACACGGCAGTTTGTTTACCTAACTAGCGCTTTGTTTTGCTTCGCGTAGAGTTAGCGTAACAGAAAATCGAATATTTCAATTCGTTGATTCGTATTTTTATTTTTGTATATGAAAGTCTGATGAAGTAATAAAAGTCATAGAACAAAAGTTTTTGTTTAATATAGTCCTGAGAGGTTGTTAATGTTTTACCAATAACCTTCAGACTATTCTCGACCTCGTAAAAGTACATCATGGCAATACGAGATAGGAAGAATTGCCATTATTAGTTAGTTAGTTAATATTTTTTTATATATTTTTGTTACTATAATGTTATTAGTCTGTAAGCTTTCCTAAAATAAAATAAATAAATAAATATTATGATCACGCTTTTCAAAGTAATTGTTGACCATATTTTGAACTGATGACCTGGTAGTTGATCTACCTAATACAAGACGATAACCCATGCCAATTTCAACTTAGGTACCACTTAGGTCAAGTCCATACGTCATAACTTTGTCGTAATGTGTTAGTGACATAATGCATCATACCATTGACGAAGTTGAAAGAAAAAGAAAATTAATCAAAATTGGTCTAATTGTCACAGAAATACTTGCATTTAAAAAGATAGTAAGTTAATTCGAATAAAAAAAGAAAATCGATCTATAATCACACAACAGAAATAAACGGCATCTGCACTTCCTGAGTGGAAAAGTATCATACCTACTCCTGTTCTCATAGTAACCCCGTCCATTTCTACCACAGGTCGAGAACTGCCTCTCAACCTACGAGCCTCACGCCTGCGTGGTGGTCTACTCCGTGGTGGCCAAGAGTTCATTCACCCGCTCAGCAGAGCTCCTGGCTTACCTCGCCAGGGAACAGTTTACAGTGGAGAGGACTGTGGTGCTGGTCGGGAATAAAGCTGATCTAGCCAGGGCTCGGCAGGTCTCTACTAATGGTAAGTGAACAAGGAGAAAGAATCCTGATGTTTATTTCATCTGCATTCGCCATTTAATTTGCAAACAAGTAAACAGATACTCACACATAAAGTTCATTTGCGTTACAACTTAAAAAAAAAAGACTTTTTTAATACAGTTGCTCAAAAAGTGGTGTATTGCAGGGACGTATAGCGTTCGGGATGTGGGCTATTACATACTAGTGCTTTTTTTTTTACCTTTCCCGAACTCGTGCGTTCTCTTTCCCAACTGTCAAAATAATGTCTATTAAAAAGAAAAACCAACCATGAAGTTTTTACTAAAGAGTTTTTGTGATTCATACAAATACGTATATTTCTAAAAAGAAGCTACTAATTTACTTCAATATCAGATTTAATGATTTAATTGAATGAGTTAGGTTAGGTTTCATTTCATTTCATCTCATTAAATTTCATTTTCATATCAATAAAAAAAATATACTGAAGACTAAGCTGTATGGATTGTTCCCTTTGCCTACCAAAATGAGTGAAGAAAAAAAAACTCTGCTTATATTCTACGGTTGGCGCCATTTTCCAGAAAAAATGATTAGTTAGTTGAGTTTATTGTGTTTTTATTATTTTATTAAATTGCTTCATTTTTTCGCAACTGTATTAAAAATAGTCGTTCAGTACACCTGCGGAACCGTCATTGCAACTTGTTCCGACTGTCAACCCTCGCCTTCGGCTGCGCCTCGGCTCGGGTAGACATTTGTCGGAACTCTTTGCAATGACACCCTTTCCGCACTTGTAATGAAATATACTATTTCAATAATAAATACCTACTAGTCATTCTAAAATCAAAATAGTTTTCACAAACATAAAGTTGATATTTAAATAATAAGTATTTAAATAGACCTTAACAAAACCTATGTTTTGGAAACAAGTAAAGCTTCCTCAATAATAATTTGGTTTGCTACTGGGAGCAAGATCATTTAAATAATTCAGTGGAGTAATTGAATTACTAATTAATCAATTATTTGAGTTAACAAACACACAATTGTTTGATTAATCAGTAATTCAATGGAGCACCTACATTGTGTGTCTTTAAATTCATGGTACAATCCCAAAACAAGCGAATCCGAAAGAAAATTGGTGTTTGAATTGACGGCAAATTAGACTGCCTCGTTGTTCTAGTGATCGCAAATACTACTGCTGAGCTTGAGGGGGTTCGATTCTCAGGTCGAGCAAAGCCTGTATTCCCGTTGTCCCCGTAGGCCATGTCCCCGTTAAAGGGAACAAAGGGAATTTAATAAAATAATTAAAATTACTTCCCGTTGTCTCCGTACGCTGTCCCCGATATAGGGGACAAAGGGAATTTAATAAAATAATTAAAATTACTTCCCGTTGTCCCCGTGCGCTGTCCCCGTTAATTTATTGTAATATATACTTTTCAAATTATGTCCGTTGTCCCCGTTGCGTTAAAATTACAAGTGAGTGTTATTGGATTTTTCATCAGGAATTTCCCAGTAGCAATCTAGACTTGTGCCCGGTTGATGGTAATAGGGTCGCCCCCTATTACCTGGGGTTTAAACTTGATTCGCGATATGTGGGTGTACCTACTATAGGTACCTACACATCTGCCTTACCCTTCGGGGATTACAGGCGTGATGATGTTATTTTATAACTAAGTAGGTATATATTTAATGTTTACAAAATATTGTAAAACATTTTAAAAGAGTAACAGTACAGTTTCTTGCCCATTCTTATCCATACAAAAGTACCTTTTGGAAGGATTGACCAAAATTCATTCCATTTTATTGTAAATTTTGACGTTCGAAAATGTATTTTATGTGCCAACCAAAGAAGAAAAAAACAACAAAGTATATTTATTTTTATTTATTTATTTATTTGGTATCATAAGTATACAGTATACAAACATTTGTGAATCACTGGTGCCTGTGGTAGGTAATGAAAACCTGTATTACAGGTCACCAGGTTTCCAACTCTCAGAAGCTTTTATACAATAGCACTGTAGGGTACCAATATATTAAAAGGTGAGAAAACAAAAAAATTATAAAGGAAAAACAAAGACAAGCAAATCAAGTACGTATTATACGGTTACAAGAAGATGCAATAGTAGGTGGTGTGATGATATGTTGTGTGTAAAGGATGTGAATGGTGAGTGTGTGTAGGAGTGTGTGTGTGGATGTGAAGTATGATGATGATAACTATCAATTATTTTGTGTTTCACGAACTGTGTCCAAATAAACATTATTCTTTCTTTCTGTACAGAGGGCAAAAGCCTAGCCACATCTAGAGACTGCAAGTTCATAGAGACGTCATCAGGGATCCAGCACAATGTGGACGAGCTGCTGGTAGGGATCCTCAAGCAGATCCGACTGAAGGAGAGCAGAGACAAGAAGCATGCCAAGAAAGTTGGGAAGCAGGTACGGTATCAACTGATACCTTAGAAATGTTAGAGATTTTGAAGGGTTGAACTTGAAACTTCGCTCGGATGACGTAAGCGCGCCGTACTGAGGCATCGATGGCGAGAGCAGTAACAACGCGGGGCTCAGGAGGGGCCTCTAGGGTCTCAAGTTAACTCTTGTGGGTTGCAATATGAATATTATATTACTGTAGCGGTATCTACAACGCCATATGCGCACAACGCGTCATACTGACGTCACGCAAAATCCTGCATCTCGCAAGCAGAGTTTACCGCGCAACTAGCATTTAAACAACGGCCCGACATGAATCATCGGGCAGTTGCCCGCCAGACACAACACCCGTCTGATCGAAGGAACCTTCCTTTTCTATGGAGGATGAGTGAACTTTACACCCTGTTCCTCATACCTCTATAATTGTTACCCCGAACATGAACGTCAGCGCAGCCTTCATGCACCTACTTCAGCGTGACGTCATCATCACTCCCGCAAGCTTTAGAGCGGCGCGCGCGGCGAGTCACCCAGCCAGCCAGCACCCACGGCTTCAACGGGTATCCTGACCACCAGCATGCAGCGACCGCGCATACCTGGTCATCACCCACGGCCTTAGGCCTTTTGCACATTATAAGAAACTTTCTTGTGTCTTATGAGAAATGTCTTATAAGAAATTCAGTCGCAATGATTGTTATATCAGACCATGCATATTACAAGATATTTTTTCTTATGTCGGATAAGACACGCGCATACTAGTCATTTTGTCGGCTGCATGTTCGATGTCGAAAGTTTCTTATAATGTGCAAAAGGCCTTATACCGCTATATTACTTTTTATTAACTTTAATTGAAACAGTTAAAAACCAATTGCAATAACTAAAGACACAGGTGCACATAAAAGAGAAAGTAGAAACTTTCATGAATCTCTCTCGCAGTCCTTCTGACATGCCAATAAAATCTTCGTCCACTCATCTGCAAACAGATAGTTTCTTGGTGATTTGCACTGTTTCCAAATAGTGTCATATAGTTTGAACATTTGAAAAGATAACGACGTAACTTTTCTTAACGCTTACGAGTAGGTAATAATATAGATGAAAGCTATGTGTTTTCCGTGATGTGTTTTACCACTGTGTTAGTGCTGTCAAGAAAGTCTTGGAATATATCTAGACAAGATAAATAATAATAAAAGCGTTGAAATTTTTCGTCGGTTATTAAAAAAATATTAGCTGTTCCATACATTTTGACCACGTAGGTATTCCACTTTTATAGGAAACAGCAGTGCGATTCTGTAACCATCTCACCGTGAAAATTTAGGTGAAGACAGCGTGGAGTGAGCTGTCAATAGTGTCAATTCCTAGCAAAACAAACTCGCTTCACCGTGAAAACTTATCACGGTGAGATTTTTACAGAATCGACCGGCAGATGTTTTTTTTCCTGTCCCTGCCAGCCTATATATTTTGTCAATCACTTACTACAATACATAACTTATTCTCCGTCTAGTTTCTGATATTGATTTTAAGTCACATAATAAAATGTTGTTTGATTAAAGTAGTAAAAATATCAAATTGAAATACAAGAACTTATACACAATGACGAAACGAATCATTCAGTTCTTGAATAGCAAATCGAGGCATTAGCGAGATACCTTAGCAGTCCTGAAATATGTATAATTTTCGTGTTCAATAAAACAAGACAGAAAATTAATGAGAAAATGTCTAATAGCTTCAGGGTGAAAAGATACAAAATGTTTTTTAAAAGATAAAGACAAAAATAAGCTCACATGTAGCCATGTCTCAATATTTGCGTAATTATTGACAAAATAAAAATAAAATATATGATCAAACGGAAGAATTCATGTTCCCCTTCAAATTGAAAGGAAATCTTTTTGCTCCAAGCCGTTTTCGTATTTTGAACGATGTTTTATATCAATTATTTTGTTTTAGGAAGCAGCGAAGCAGCCTAAACTCGCGAGCTCTCGTACGCACATATCGCTTAGCATCGCTCGGGAGCTACTACAGAAGATATGTATCAATGACATTTCCAAATCAAAATCTTGCGAGAATTTACACGTCCTGTAAACTTCTGGGCTCCTGGTAACATATAAATATCTATAAACGTTTTTCTTATTGTTAATGTATAGAGGATTCTTCCTTCTAATTCTAATGTCTTGATTGTTTTTTTAATCAATGTTTGACTGGATATAATGTTAAGATTAATTTTGTTGAGTATACGATAAGTGCTATAAGTATCAACTGCTGTATCATCTGCCTGTTTTGTTACTGGAATGTTCATATCATATTTATTAAAGTTTCTCGAATCCACGTCTCCATTTACTGCAGAATTTTTTAAGACTCTTTCATTCCTTTGTCTTCATCCCTTTTCAATTTTGTAAACCTCACCAAGAATTCTTTATTTAAGTACCATAACTACTTTTAACTTTCACAAATCCCTTATTGTACCACGAAAATAGCTGATTTTTCCCCAATCGTTTACGTCAAAAGTATCATGGGGAATAATTTATGGAAAATATTCGAGGCGAAATAGCTTAAATCCGAGGTCTCATGAAAAGAGCGTTGATTTTCGCGAAAAATATTCATATTTAGTAAGAAAAATGGCTGTTCAAGGTCGATTGAATATAGAGAGGTAACAATGGCTTCGTAATGTCGAGATCGGACATCAATATTCCCATACACAAGACATTCGAGAAACTCATATAAATCAGCCTTCAGATTTATTGTATTCCATCCATTAATTCTTATAACAAGCTTTAGTCATTATTTTGTAACTTGATATATTTCTGCCCGCCTTTCTTTGTCCGAGATTATAATGCTGTTATTTTATTTAATTTACCCGTTTCTTGTTAGCTTATATTTTTCGACGCACCTGCGTCACGTTCATCATTCTGAATTTGATACAAAATAAGACAATTGTGATCTTCTCTTGTTATATTTTGATCATCTGTTCTTCTAATTGGATCATTATTTAAAATAAATGAACGCGCTAATAAATTCTGCGAATACTTCGTAAGAAAATTCGTTATTGAAGCACTTGAAATAACTCCTAGAATAATTGATCGAACTTAAGTGGCTGTTAACGTTTGGCGGGAAACATAATTATTTGTAGCTCCTACTAATTGTCAAAGACAATTTTGGCTTTCACCAGCCCTACTATGTGTATAAACAATTTGTTACAAAACCCTTCTTACAGTATTAGTGTTTAACTAAGGCTAAGTATGTAGTGATAACAATTTTGAATGTTTAATAATATCATTGGAATTCATATCTGTAGCATTTATGTTGGCTCTCACTCGATCTACATTTATTCCTTCATCTTTTTTAGCAATTATGAAGGCTCCATCATTCACTTGAAATCTGTCATGAATCCCATGAGGGCATTTAACTTCAAAGTTAAGAGGCCTTTAATAGATAGATTGCTTAGTAAGAAAACAGCGGTGGCTTGCTTTCGTCAAGGGAAAGCATAGCTCTGGTCTCAATTTGAATAATAGATGATCTTAGGATCGTCTGGGAATATTAAACAAATCTATCTTAAGAATAATGTTAATTATTCTTTGAAAGAAAAACAGGATAAAAACGACACTATTTTCAGCTGAAAATAAGACAAGAGAGACTTAAATAACAATCCACTGCTAATCGCTAAACTAAATATTGATTTGACATTCAGAACCATGTTTCATTTCATAGAGTATTAAATTTAATGTTGTTCATACGTATATCAAAATATGGAGAATATCGTTAACATAATGAGAATTTTCCATTAGAGTACTTGTTATGTTTAGTGTTTGCCCTCAACTCATGTTTCAAGCAATTACTTAGTTGGTTTGAGGTATTAGATGAGTATAATGGCGTCGAGTGTATCTGATGTGATGTTTTACTTTGGTACTTGTATTATCTAAGTAGGTACAGTAGCGGGTAAAAGTATGAATTGAATTGGTACGTCTATTTTATCTTTAGGTCAAGAGGTTTTTAGTTTACTTACTCCGAACGGTTTCTGTGTATACTTTTGAGCATCATGAGGACTAATTTTCGAGGAATAATCTGTAGCTTGATTGAGGAGAAAACTAGTCAAATTGGTCAGACTATAAAATAAGAACTAGGGACTCGACCTGAGGGCCAAGGCAAAGCGATATTCTATCAGGAGAAATGTATTAGATAAATATGATCTAATGAAAAGCTTATGTCAATCCTGTTGAAATTCGTCGTAGAAATACGAAACGATTTGAAAGCGATTGCCACTTGTACCACTAGCTTCGACAGAACATTTTATCATACAAAACGTAGTATATATATCAAAAACAATTTCACAATTTGAATTGTTTAAGAATTTTATATCCCTTTCTACTTCTAAAGTAACAATGATAGTTGCGGACTTAATCCGGATTTATTGGTACTGAATTGCAGTTCTTCGTCTTGGTCGCTTCATTACTGAAGGTCGTGTCCCTGAAAGGCCTTCGTGGCTTTATGTATGATATTCTTCCACTTCGTTCGATTCTCGGCTTCTCTCAGGGCGGTTGTACCAGAAAGTCCAGTAATGGCCGTTACTTTGTCTGACCAGGCGTTAGGTTGCGAGGCATTTTTCGTAACAATATCAAAAGTATAATTTTATACTCTCTTGTAAAGGCCATACTTTCGACATTTTCATCACTTTAGATATAGTCTTCGTCAAAGAAATATACTTGATCAATTCGCTAGGCCTCGCCTTATAAAACATCTACAGTGACTGCTCCATCGTTTACTTATTAATGGCCGACATTTGCGCGTCCAATTAGTAATCAATACCTGAAAGCGATGTCTAACCATGATTAATTGGATGACTTGAAACATGAGTTATAGTACCTAAGTCTTGTTGGGGAGTGGCCAGGCTAACGTGGATTTAAACCAAGATCTATTATTTTACGTAACTATACGAAGCTCGTTGATGAAGAAAAGAATATTTTATTTGTAAAGATATTCTCTGGAAATACTGATGCGATTGCAAGAACATCTTTTACTGATATAAAACGTGCAACATGTTACCATAGATTCATACCTACATGATTCAGAACCGACGAAAAATTTAAATTAAAAAAAATATTTGCTGTTCCATAAATTCTGACCGCGGTACTTTTCTATGAAAGTTTTTTAAATTTTGTTTTGATAACCGACAAAAATTTCTTCGTCTAGAATCATGTCCTGAATTTCATGGCTTCATGGTTCTTTCGCGTCAGTGTCCCTACCAGCCTGTGTATGCCTGTATATGATACTTTTTATCCCGAATAATGCGCGGTTCCTGAGGAATAGACCACAGGAGCGAAGATGTCGGTAAGGGCTATATTTCACCGGGATACCAACAAAATGTATGGTTGGTTGCGCAACCGCTTGGACGCCTGGTGAGATACCCACCATAAAGCTGTGTATATTTTGCTGGCAGCGTGACCGTGGTGGCGCCGTCATGGTGTCCCGGTGAAATATAGCCCTTAAAGTTAATGTTTCTAAACGAGCGATTTTGGTTTAGATCTGTTGGAAAAAGTTTGTATAAGGTTTTGAGAAAATTGTAGTTGCCCAGAGAGGCTTTTTTATGGTTAGGACTGATACCTTTGCTACTTTTGTCTGAAGTATAAAAAAGTTTTTTTTTATGACTCAAAATTAGTTTTTTTTTTCTTAATACTCCCTTAGGCTTAGCCCTTGTTCGTCGCTAGCTTGGCCATTCCTGTAAGCTCTAATGCATCTTATATTATTTGAATATATGCAAGGATAATCTTGTATCGCTGCAAATAATATCAGATGTTTGAGCTTTAGTTATAAGATACCCCGCAAACAATCTCCTGGCGAGAGCTATATTTTCAATGTAAAGTTTTACTCCTGCGGGGTACACAGTATAAAAAGGTTCAGATTTTCCACGATACGTCGTGCAATTCGTGCAAAATATACAACATCAGAGATGACTGTATATCCTGAAAAACACATTTGGATTTTTGTATTCGCCTGTAGGCCTCCGTAATTAAAAACGTTCAAATTCTAGTCGCAATCTCATTTCAGCGATAAATAAATGTCAAAAAGATAATTGTGTCAAAAATGTAAGAAAGTAATTTATTTATTTTATTTTATTTATTTATTTATTTTTATTAGGTCTACCAACAATTGTTTACACTAATTTACAAACAAAGATAAAACATGCGTTTAAACTCTACACAGTGTAACAATTACTTAAAGGTAAACACCACATGGACAAAAAGAAAACAATAAATAATCTATAAAATTCAAAGCCCTGACTGACTGATCGCACAGCCTAAACCGTTGGTCCTAGAGACATGTAATTTGGAGGGTGAGTTCTTTGTGAAGAGTAGGTATCTACCAAGAAAGAGTTTTTCGAAATTCCACCCCAAAGAGGGTGAATGTGGTCACCCAAAGGTTGACTGGTAGAAAATGCCTATGGCATTAAGTCCGCCACTGTACATTTATGTACTTGAGGTATTAAATAAATGAATGGGGGAGGGTGAAATTTCATGCGGACGAAGTCGCGGGCAGAAGCTAGTAAGTAGTGTTGGACAGGTTGAGACTGAGATTAGAATGCGAAAGTTTTAAAATACTTGCTCCTTTGCATGCAATTGAAATGTTTTTTTTAAACAATCCGTGATGCCAGAACGGTGTTTGGGTGAACGAAAAATACATCTAAAGACGGTCTGGATGTTCTCCTCTTTTTATACTGTGGCAAAAATCAGTATTAATAATATTCATAAAATAAAAATTCATGCGCTTGTCTATACATAGCGTAAGTTATTAAGTAAAGCTACGTGTTACTATTAGAATACTAATTATATTTTTCTATACGAAACTTTCTATGACTTTTGAAATGACGAAAGTTGTTTTTTACCTTTTTTATTTGTGCCAATGAAAAACTTTATCACTATTCCCATAAAAATCCCATGAACCGTCGATTGTCTCAAATGTTTTTTGAATTAATAATTTTTATTCGAAGGTTAACAATAGGGGTCGTTACCTTTTATACCTTCACGGAGTTTGCTATGATCAATACATCAGCGGGTGTGGTGAATGCACCAATTACGCCCCGTTGAGTCAATATCAACAAATTGCACAGCGGTCGCCTTGTTTGTCGGTACTTTAAGCTTCATTAAGCTCTTTCATCAAAATGTAGATAACATTTTTCTTAGCAAAAGTTTTGTATTTAAGAATTAAGGTCGTATTTGAAACTATGTTTAATCATGAGTTCTAATATACTTTACAGAAAGACCCGTAAAACGACGTCCAAGGAAAAATTTTAGAAGCCTCTCTCTCCAAGGGCTTTCCGAAACATATCTATAAATAATCGCTGAACATACATGGGGATGTATGTTCAGCGATTATTTAAAGTTTTGGAGCCAGGCGGTTTTTAATATTTAACTTTGGTGACAATGGCACCGACTCCCTTGTTCACAAAATAAACTAAATTTAAGTTCAGCGCATCTTTTTCTTTCATTAAGAAAAGGACAGAAGATAAATATTAGTTTAGTCCTGTCAAATTAGTCATTGCCTGACGTAAATTCACGTATTTTTAGTAGCCAATTTTTTAATCTCGTCTAAACTTGTCTGTGGAGTATCTTAATTTGACAGAACTAAACTAATATTTATCTTCTTCTTCTTTTTGGTACTAGAGAGCGGGCTTAAGTTTGATGGTTTTTCGAGGAAACTTTATGTATATCATTCAATTGTTTTCAACCCCTTCTTGGTCTTCTACACCCTATTTAAAGTCACGTGACGTCACATCGGAATAAAAATACCTTTTTTCGTTTTTGTAACAGAATAATGGGGTGACGTGTTTTTATTTCTTAAGAATCCAAAATGGCTGACGTTTACCAGCTGGTGTGACGGTTTCTATATGTTTAGAAAAGTTATCAAATACGTAATCGTATTATTCTCTGTTTTATTTTTAGATATGTGCGGAGCAAAATTTTCATTGGCACAAAGTAAAATTGTCTTCTAATACTTTTTGTAAAACAAAATAAAATGTGTCTTCTTTGTACCTAGTATATGGTTTAGATTCTTATGTCTTTAACTATACCTATATGTTAGTATATAGAACTTATTTCGAACTATCTTTTAGTTTCCAACATTTGTCTCCGAGAGAGTTTCTTAGTGTTTAGATAGGAAACAAATGGTTTTGGAGTTTGTGCGAATTTTTACTAAGAATTTCTTTTCTTTAATTTCTTTTAATAGCACCAATCATTTTTCGTCATGCAACATCGTCAGGAAACCGGCCTGTCCTAGAACCAAACATTCGAAGACATGTAACATCAAACAACCCGCACTGGGCCCGCGTGGTGGATTATGGCCCACTCCCTCTCACAGAGAGTAAGCCTGTGTATTAGCAGTGTGAACATTAACGACTGATTATGCTAATCAATTTTCATGTTTAATTTGAAATGATTCTGAACCACACTGCGTAAAATTTTTTAATCGGTTATTTGAAATAAAAATTGCTGTTCCATGCATTTTGACCGCGTAGCTATTGCACTTTCGTATGAAAAAGCAGTTTTTTTTTGATAACCGACTAGAAATGTGTAAAATACTAGGTATGTCTAGAATCATGTGCATGATGCACATGAATGCATTATGCAATGTGTGAATCATGAATTCTTACTTACAGCTTGTGCGTCAATGGCGCTACCACTCTGTGTACAGTCAACAAAGGAGTTAAGTATACAGGAGCGTCGGATATAGTTGAAGTTTACTAAGAAACTGATGGATGTTCTGGACTGAAATTTAATTTAATAAATGAGCTGTTTGTTTTCTATTAATAAACTAAAATTTTATTCCAGAATATCCATCGGTTTCTTAGTAAACTTCAACAATATCCGACGCTCCTGTATACTTAACTCCTTTGTTGACTGTACATAGATAGATGACGCTGACTGTAAAGAAAATAAAGAAAAAAATAAAGAAAAAGAAAAGAAAGAAAAAAATGAAGAAGAAAAGAAAGAATATTCAACTAAGGAAACATGAAATAATACCTAATTAGCAACTAACCCACCACATACTTCACCTTATAACCTAACCTTGTTACCTTGTAGGTAACTAACTAATGTAGGTAACGCCGAGAATGCCCGAGAAAACAGAAAATCTTGGCAGAATACCTCAAATTTCGCAAAAGAAGAAACTGAAATATTATACACAGGAGAGAAAAAAAAGTCTTCTTGAAATCCGCACCGAACGTAATTAGAGGTAAAGGAGTAGGAAGCACAATTTGTAAATTCTTCGTCGGAACTGAGATTTTTTTAATTGCCGGGTAAACGGCCTTGGGGTAAAGGATCGGAATGGAAATTTTAACGTAATTAGAACTTTTTAGGTGTTTTGAAATTGGAGTAGATTAAAGGACTACTTTACTGAAGCTCTGGTTTCCTGGAAACCGAAAGCGGTACCGTCATATTATAACGGGCTTCATGAAAATCTGTTATTTACACTAGTATTTGACATTTCAAACCCCGCTGCTCTAAGGTTTAAGGTCATAGAACACGTATGAAATCGGAAAGGGATCGGCACCGTATCGCCTTTCGCCTCGCTGTCAAACAGGCATCAACCTAACGTAAGCACGTTATGATTCCGATTAGTGTGCGTTGCAGTAGGGAGTTTCATACAAAGACTACTGAACGGCTCGAGTTGATACGGTGCCGATCCCTTTCCGGTTTGATACGTGTGCTGTGACCTTTAACTGGCTACATTTGCTCTCACCGCACTCAGTCCAGCGAAACAGTATCCACACTGAGAAGAGTGAGTTCGCACATTATTAAATAGCGTTTCCATGACGATCAAGTCAAGTTACTGCGTCATTGTGAGTCAGAGGTGTGAAAACGAAATAGAAACGCGACTATCTTTTGACGGGTTAGGGCGCAGCTAACGATTTAAATCATCCATTTTCGCTGTCACAATTTTCTTGACAGCTGTCACTACGGTCGTTTAGTGCGGTCACTGCTCATCTAGGCACCGTAGCTTTATATAGGACTGATTTTTCAACCGTCAGATAACTAAAACTCATAAACTTTAACTGAGGAATATATATTGCAGTTTGACAGCTTTTGTATATGAAATAGATATAAGCGAAACTAACGCAGCCATTTTAAGTTTTTCATTACCTACACAAAACAATTGCCCTTACCCTGTCTACCTACTTTGTATATACAAGATTTCAAAGTAGCAATTATTCTTTTGTCTAGCATGTGTCCCACTGGTAGGTAACGTTATATTTTTATATTAAACGCAATTAGTTAACTCTTATTTTTTTTAATTTAC
Source organism: Oligia strigilis (assembly GCA_951800025.1). Taxonomy (NCBI): domain Eukaryota; kingdom Metazoa; phylum Arthropoda; class Insecta; order Lepidoptera; family Noctuidae; genus Oligia; species Oligia strigilis. The sequence continues at coordinate 6,043,380 of OX637562.1, forward strand.
CTACGTGACAAAATTTTCAACAACTCTTTTCTGTTTTGCTGTACTAAACGAAAGTGAATCTTTATGAAACAGAAGCGAGATTTTTTCAAAAGTGTCTCTAGGAGGAAAGAATTCAATTTAAAATACATCTGAATGAAATCTCAACAAAAGCAGACATGCAAGTGAATGAACGAAAGAGATAAAGAAACGACGTAAAAGAACGAACGAAACGGACCATTGTTTGTGGAGCAGTGAATGAGTAAGCCCACGTTCGCACGGACGTAAAAATATCGCGGCGGGATTTTATCGCGCAATGGATTTTCGACTGTCGGTGTTGAGGCGAGTATTGAGAATCCAACAAATCGCATTCCAGTGCGTCAAAACCCACTGTTGGATTTTAAACTCTCGGCGCTAAGCACATACATACATAATCAGCCTATAACGTTCCCACTGCTGGGACACAGGCCTCCTCTTGGTGAGAGGGAGTGGGCCGTAATCCACCACGCGGGCCCAGTGCGGGTTGGCAGATGTCTTCGAATTTTTGGTTCTAGGACATGCCGGTTTCCTCACGATGTTTTCCTTCACCGTTTTGAAAGCAGTGGTGATGAAATAATTTACACAAAGTAAAGCGCCTGTCTGGGTTCGAACCTAAGACGTACAACTCGTAAGTCGCGGCCGTTACCACTTGGCCACCAGCCCACCACTGCTCTCGGCGCTAAGCAGTGCGCGAAAAAAAATTGCCACGGATAATACGCGCCTGTGCGTAACTGGGCTAAATGCGGTTTCTTACGTTTTTCTTCTTGTTCAAGATTTTCATTTTCTCGTCCGAATGATTTGTAAAGGAAAAGGTAGCTAAATAATGTATGATTCTATTTGTACGAGATTTTTAATTAACTTTTCTGTAGCCTTTCTTTCTACGTTCGCGTTTCTGTGGCTATTTTTGTTTTCGTATTCCTTTTCTTTCTGTCTGTACCGCTATAACGGGGTTCGGATTCTTTTAATAAAAAAAATCCTTTCACAATAATCTATTTTATCCTTATAAATGCATGGAAGTCTAAAGATTTTTTTTTTATAAAAGCAACGGTAAATGATTTAAAATACCTACGTTGGAATATGGATTCTAGGAAATTATAACGTCCATTAATGTTTTCTCTCTCTTATTAGCCTAAGTTACCATTAACTAGTTTTTTAACAATTTAACATTTTCAGTCCCCCAAAATGCCCCACCCTTAAATGGTTAAGGGTGGGGCATTTTGGGGGACTGAAAGTGCTGATTCTCAGCCTAATTTCAATAAATGACTTTTGAACTTGATTTTGATAATTAAACTATTCGAAAATAAAGAAAGGATGGTATTTAAAAGTACTTCAATTTATTCCCATTTCATTTACCTAATTTTGCCTGAAATATACTGAATGTGCACCAAAATAATTATGTTCATTAAAATATGTCATAACGAGCATCTATTTAACAACTGTTGCAAATTTGTAAAAATAGTAATACACCTAATTTTAAAAACAAGCATTTATTTTTTTAAATAATAATAATTTTTTTTAAAAATAATCTCTTTTTCCATATTTTTTTTCTTTAAAATTTAGTCGTTTCTGGCACTCGCCGGCCGCTGCCGCGGCACCGCTCGCTTCGCTCGCTCGGCTCGTGCGTAGGAGGTCACAGTTTTAACCAAACCTAACCTAAGCATTTTTTTAAAAATAATTAACCTCGTAACTAATTCGGTTCTCGATAATGTCCATTTCAAAAAAATTAAAATAGTACCTAAGTTACAAATATTTTGTAATATTTGGTGCACGATCAGTATTTTTCGGGGAAGAATAATATTTTAGAAATGCATACATAGATGTACCTTTAGATTTTTGGTGAACACAAAAATATTATCCATAAAGAAATAACATCCAGCAAAGACTAGAAAAAAAATTGACAAGTGCAAGTCGGACTCGTACACGAAGGGTACGGAGGGTACCACAAGAAAAAAACCAGTTTCCAATATAGAGATCCCCTTTAATTTTTAACTTTATTTTATTTTTATTATTTGTTGTTATAGCGGCAATAGAAATACACACTCTGTGAAATTTTCAAATGTCAACCTATTTCGGTTCATGAGATAGGTACAGTCCGCTGACAGACAGACGGACGGACGGTTGGACGGACAGCGAAGGCTTAGTAATAGGGTCCCCCCGTAGGTACGGAACACTAAACACATTAAAATACCTACCGTTTTTTTACATTTCTATCCTGTATAATCACCTAGTGCAGAACAAAGGCCTCTAGAAATTTCTGCTCCAGTTTCACAGACTAGGATTAATTGACACTACGTGTATTATGCCCTCGTTGTTTTCAAATAAAATCATTTGTTCAAATTAGTCTGAGAGTCAGCAGGTTTTGAACGCCAAAATTACTTAAGACAGTCCCCCAAAAATGCCCCCTCCATAAGGTTTTCTTACGTTTTTATTACACCTTAATACCAACCTTAAAATGACACAATGTAAAATATTAAAGTACCCATGAGAATATGACACAGTATAAAAAATTCAGCAGTATGCTAACACAATATCTACATCACAGATATAGATACACCTAGAGAACGCAAGAGCAACTACTTCGCGTGCCCAGCTTACGTACAAAAATCGTAAGCCACCACTTTCGCGCTCAGTCCTTTGTACGTGAGCGCTGGCGCTAGGCCTCGGGGGTGAGGCGAGACGGGTGCCGCACGCAGCTGCGTCTTTGAATCGATTTGATTTTGCCATCACTGATTTTGATTGATGCTTGTGACATCATAATAGGTAGTCAAAAAATGCCACGATTGGTTTTCATTCAGGTCGTGATACTTGCGTTATCTATCTATATCTGTGATCTACATACATAAACTCACACCTTCAAAAAAACACAAACAAACAGAAACAGAACCACAGAACAGAAACACACCTCCTTCCTTTAGGTGCATACATCAGCATCCTATTTGCGTAACACATTATCAGTATCATTTTGAAGGATATTGCTAATCCATTGCTTCATATGTTTGCAAAATTTGCCTGCTCAACAACGTAAATAGCGCAATGGATCTTGTTAAACTGTCAAAATGAAAGCCAGTTCTACTATAGTGTGTAACACAATTACCCCGTTGATTATTTGAAGTACATTACCAAAAAGCACACTTTAAGTCCTTATAGGGCGTCCCCTGTACAATATTTTCGCAAAATTCGCACAAACCCCAACGTTCCCTCGAAGGGAGATCGAGCTTTAAAAATACCTATAGTAGTTGGATCATGTGCTCTGTGCACGTGTGTTTCTTGTTGTGATACTGTGTGATTGTGCATTTTTTCATTATGACATCTAAGAACCCCTCTTTTCGTGAACATATCGTAATATTCCCGTGGCTGGGATAATTTGGATTCTGGATTCGGCCAACTACAACAAATTGAGCGGTGACAATATGAAAAAAAGAAAACGAAATATAAAAAAAAAACAGTGGCACTCCGGGAGTGCCGACCGAAGTGAAAACAAAACACAAACAGAATACTTTGCCATCACTCACTGACATATCGGATATACATTAAAACCGAGTACATCCCGAGGATAGCCGAACACATCCAAAGCGGGTATTTTTTGAATCGTCTTATAAACAAAACACGCACAGTGTCGACACGAGCGACACGCGTTGACGACAGAGGCAACTGCAACCGTAGACGCGTGTCAGCGACAGCCGTCGACAAAATGCCGCTCATGTTTTTGAGCGCCGTACTTAAATATACGAGCGACAGCCTTGTTTCTAGCCCTATTATCTTTGATATAATCACGAGTTGGCAGAATTTTTACGCCAAGTATTACAGCATTCGTAAAGAGGGGAGGGGAGAGAGGGGTTCAAAATCCATCAAAATGCACAAATTCACATAAATGTATTAAATTAGTTTATACTAAGTGTCTTTTCTGTATTTCCTGGCGTCGGTGCCTGATGATCTTAAGGCAGTTTTTTCCATCTTCAGATAACTTTTATTTGAGGAATAAAATTGACGTTTGACAGTTTTTGTATGAAATAACTGTCAAAATTTCAAAGTCATTTCTCGAATAAAGTAATTCAGATGATTAAAAAATCAGTTCTTAGGGCTGATTTCTCAATCGAGAGATAATTTTTATTCGAGGAATAAAATTGACGTCTGACAGATTTTGTATGGAACAACTGTCAAAAATTCAAAATTATTCCTCGCATAAAATTATCTAGCGTTGGAAAAATCAGCCTTTAATGGTATAAACGGCTAAATATAGAAGGAGGTATACAGGATACAGTCAATCTGTAACTTTCTTAATGGATACCTGCCACCTCCTGCGGTCCTCGACTTTATAGTCACAGTGTTTGAAAAAACAGTAGGACAACTTTTTTGGTAACTTTTTAAGGAAACTGAGATGTAGTTTTCTTAAAAACTTTTGTAGTAAAAGGGTTGAAGCTCTTTTATCGTTGTAATGAACTTTATTTTTGGAACGGTAAGTTTATGTGTGTAGATTTCAGTTTCAGAAATTTGCTTGTCAACCGCGTATGAGAAATGATACTGTCGACTGTTTGCTATATTTCGAAAACTGAACCAAGTTGTCCTACTGTTTTTTTTTCTGTATAACATTTAACGAAATTTTTAACACTAACATCGTCAGCTACCCACGTATTTTGTATAAATATTCTCAAAGTCTGACAAATTTCTTCTGTAAACTAAATAAATACAAATTGTTGTGTTAATCAAATAATTCATATAAATCCGTGTAGTTCATGTAGATTACTTTGTATACGTTTGGTCGATGTTTTTGGTGATTTTTAAACTATTTATGTGATTATAATAGTTGCAAAATAAAATATTATTAATTGGATTTTTTGTATTATTTATTTGTTTACCTTACACCATCTTCCTGGAGTGAAGACCGCGTATCGGCAAGCGCAGTTTGAGATAGTGTGTGCCCAGCTAGATGCATCGACGGCCTTTGTACCCATATTATTTTGATATTTTTGATATATATATATATGACATAGACTTTGTAACCATATTATTTTGATTTAAAAGAGTGTCCATGGAGTTTCTTGCCCGTTCTTCTCCATAGGTACCTACGCTTTGGAATGGGCAACTAGCTTCATCTTTCTGACTGACCGACCCCTTGACAATTCAAAAGTGCCTGTAATTGGTTTAATTGAAATATATGCTTTGAGTTTGAGTTTGAGTTTGGCCTTAAAAGGGTAGGTTTTTTTTTGTTGATGGGAAATCATCAAATGACGCTCTGAATGATGCTCTGGGTGGAGCGGAAGGGAGTGTCAGACTCTTACTGACTAAAACCCATCCGTGTTCCTTCCTTAGCCCTTTATGTTCCGGGCCAGCGGTAACCCTTTCGGGCAATCCCGCTGATAAAAGGGTGGCTGGGACAGACTGGATGCGGATGGCGGAGGATAGGCTGCTGTGGCGCAACCTGGGAGAGGTCTATGTCCAGCAGTGGACTGCGATAGGCTGAGTTGATTGATTGATTGTTTGATCGGCTTTAGCACCCTCGAGAACCATAACAACTATATCTCTCTTTCAAGAGATAATTATAATAATGTGTATAATGGGAAAGAGCCAGAGAGAGATCTCTAGCTCTTTCCATTATACACTTTGTTATTGAAATGACGCAAATCTCTTAATGGGTCATTGAACTCACACTGATACTCATCATTATGAACAATTTTTACTATGGGAACAAACCGACTGCGACTGCCTATCCCGTCGCATGTCCAGTTATCAGACAATAGAAATTCTGTTGTTATCGGTACATACCCTGTACGCGCGACATGCGAAGGGTGAACTGACCCCCACAACCCAGTTACTGGGTAATACGATACCCCTTGGTAAGACTGGTTGTCAGACTTTCGGGCTTCTGACGACCCGTAACGACTGTCCACGAATGACAGCCGGGACCAACGGCTTAACGTGCTTTCCGAGGCACGGAGGGGTCACGGTAAGGGGGCTAGGGATCTAAAATCACTGAATTCATGGTTATAGTTTGAGTGTCGATGTTGATGCTGGGCTAAACCAACTCAAGATCATAGTGTGACCACTGTTGGTCGACTGCACATAGCAAGTTAATGACGAGTCTACCATGGTAAGTGCGATCCTGTGGAAACAATCGTAACAATAACTCAATAGGTAGGTTGTTTACTTCTAAATGTCAAAGCCATCCCCCGCAGATGTCGCATAAAATTTTATATCTTTTTGATGATATTATAGCGCAGTGGGACTCCTCGTAATTGAGACCATTCATAGAAAATTATGGCATCGTTACGGGTCTTATTTCTGTTGTGACGTCAAAAGATATTTTTATGGCTTCAAAAGGACAGGTATAAAGGTGTAGTAGAGGTATCTGTGGGAGCAGTGGTGGTCCAATGGTAAAGGCCCTGAATTACGAGTTGTAGGTCGTAGGTCCGAACCAAGGCTTTACTTTTTTTAAATTATTTCATCACCACTGCTCTCAAAATGGTGAAAGAAAACATGGCGAGGAAACCAGCATGGCCTAGGACCAAAAATTAGAAAACATGTGACATCTACCAACCCGCACTGGGCCCGCGTGGTAGATTACGGCCCACTCTCTCACCGAGAGGAGGCCTGTATCTCAGCACTGGGAACATTATAGACTGATTAAGTTTAGGCATAAGGTATGTTGTTGTTAGGTATGTTGGAATCCCAACACTAAATATTGCTAAATAAAATTAATACTATGGACATCACTAGCGTGCGCTCTCGGTAGCCATATTCCTTTGAATGTCTCGTTCACTTTCCTCTAGGGTCGGGCCGCGACAAGTCGACAACGTGCTCCTGTCTACGATTGATACTGGTGTTACTTCATTATTTAGAAAAACTGGCTGTTTCCTTACTGCGAATATATCTTCATTAACTCAAATCCCCATAACCTATGGTATAGGGTTGTCCCCACCTCTTTTATCTATACCGCGATAGGCTCTATTTCTAACCTACCGGATTCGATGCGAGATGGAGAACTTGGTAAAACTTTGTTTAACCTAAGAATTGCTATCGCATTTTTTTCGATGAGTTATTTGGGGCTTCTCCCCAAATAAGCCATAAATGTACCCATAAAAACATTAAAAAAGGTAAAACCTTGGGCCTTTTCAAAGCAGATGTCTTAGAAATACACCCAGGTAAAGCCTTTTCTGTACGTTATAGAAAAGCCTTTCACGTGGTGCATTAGTTTTCCGACCGATTGCTCTAAACGTGCCCCTTTCACTTATATAATATATGTATTAGACGCAAAGAATTCCCTCTCCTTACGGGTGAAGTGTGCTTTAGGAAATAAACTAAAGAAGTAAAGTAAGTTATTTTTTTAAAACGTGGTCCTTGGTAAGAACATTCTTGAATAATTTTGAATTCGAAATCAGCCGATCTACATATTCTGTAAAGATTTCACCGTGAAAACTAAGGTGGAGTGAGTTTGAAGCGAGCTTTGTATGTGTGTGTGTGTGTGTTTGAAGTGTGAGTATGCACCTGATGCTGGGGATTGACACTATTGATTGACAGAATAGATCACCCATAATACAGGAGAAATTGCTAGTGTGGGACACCGTTACAAAAAAAAAAACCCAAATTCTAGGAATTATTCAAAATACATGAGCGAGAGCAGTGGTGGCCGCCGCCAAACGGCCGCGACTTACGAGTTGTAGGTCGTAGGTTCGAACCCAGACAGGCGCTTTACTTTGTGTAAATTATTTCATCACTACTGCTCTCAAAACGGTGAAGGAAAACATTGTGAGGAAACCGGCATGTCCTAGAACCAAAAATTCGAAGACATTTGGCATCTGCCAACCCGCACTGGGCCCGCGTGGTGGATTACGGCCCGCTCCCTCTCACCGAGAGGAGGCCTGTGTCCCAGCAGTGGGAACATTGTAGGCTGATTATGTATTCAAAATACATAATTATGGGCGATTCTTTGGAACACGTTTTGACGTAATTTTTACTGTAGAACACATATATGTTCTATGTTATGGGTTTGGTTATCGAACTTAGTCCTTCAAGTGGACCATTGTGCCTGGGCCATGGCGTCTGTCTGTGTTTATCCCTACCAGCCCCCCTCCCTCCAGAAGTTGATTACGTCTCCTGGCCTGTTGAGAAAATCTGTGTAATATCTGGGTATCCCGAGGGTTTCTGACCTAATTTGGGTGACGCCTGTGCATTCAAAGAGCACATGCGCAACGGTTTCCCCAGCCGCCATGCAAAGGGACTTTTCGTTATACCTATTGTGTGGAAATGTTTGTTTTGCGAACAGTGTCCCGTGATGGTCCCCGTCACCAGACGCAGGCCGTTCATGTGTTTTCGTGTGCCTAGCCTTTTTCCAACTATGGTGGGGTCAGCTTCTAGTCTAACCGGATGCAGCTGAATACAAATATTGTCTATAGAGCGACTGTCTATCTGACCTCTTGGTAAGACTGGTTGTCAGACTTTTTGGGCTTCTGACTACCCGTAACGACTGTCAAAGATCTACGAATGACAGCCGGGACCAATAGCTTAACGTGCTTTCCGAGTCACGGAGGTGTCTCGATGTGATACGGATGGTCACCCATCCACGAACCGACCACGGCAAGCGTAGCTTAACCTTCGATCGACCCGTTCGGCAGTCATTACTTAGCCACGTGAGTAATAACGAACGAACAAGAACCGCTGCGGCAAAGCTCCTACGGAGCCCGAAGTCAGCTTGCGTGCCGCAAAGCCGAACACACCGGTGTACATCTCACGCCTGCACTACACCACTAAGGCGGAGGACATCGTGGAGTACGTGCGCCAGAAGACGAGTTACGCGCCGAGGGTGCAGTTACTAGAGTCGCACCGCAACGTCAACTTCAAGGCGTTCGTGGTGCGCCTGCCGAATTGCTATCTGCCCGTCGTCATGGAAGAAGACTTCTGGCCGCAGCACGTGGTATTCCGACGCTTCCGCGGACAAGTACCACAGAACTGCTCAAGAGTTAGCTAGTGAAGTACCGTTTCATAATAAGAATATGTATTTTTAGGTTAAGGTATTTATGGGCCTGTGTCGCCTGAAATAAATAAATAAATAAAATATTCTCGACTACCCGCAAGAAACCTAAGAACTCTACATATATTTACCAACCTTTACCACCAACCCACTTGATAAATTTTCCTCATTAGACTTAATTAGTGTTTCCAGAAGATACCCAGAGCCAAAGTACATTGCCTAATTAGTTACCGCGGCAGGATATTAAAACAAAAGAACAAAGACATTAGTGTTAGCTTGTTTTTCTATTTTTAGTTTAGTTACCAAGTAGATACAGAAGAAAGAGAATGTATAAAATAATCACAGGTATATAACAATGAGAAGAAATTCTAACGTTAGTTTTCTTGTTTATTTGAAATATAATTATCTTCTACTTAACTAATTAACTACCTTATGGGGCCGGCGCGCGGTGGAGCATGCGTAGTTCATACAAACGTAATACCAAAATAATTTGTAAATCAAACATATTCATAAGGTAATAGCACAGTCTATACATTATTTTTATACTGTGGTAATAGTGTGTATTTATTCCGATTGGATTATAGAATATCTAGGTTCCCAAATATATATATTTGAAAGGACTCTGATTGATATCAGAGTCCTTTCAGACGAGATATGAGTAATTTCAAGTTTCTATAGAAAACTTATTTATCTCTTAACTCGTCTTTAAATCAATAAACATTTTTGACTTTTTATCGAAGGATAGACAGCGGTGCCAACCTGCTATAGCAGATTGTTGACAACAACATACTGCAATCACATTTTGGAATGACTTTGGCAATATCTGGTCTGTCTATAGGCCACATCATCTATCATCTATCTATATATATAAAAGGAGAAACTGACTGACTGACTGAATGACTGACTGACTGACATATCAACGCACAGCCGAAACTGCTGGGTCTAGGAATGTGAAATTTTGCACACGGCTTCCTTTTATAATGTAGGGGAGCACTAAGAAGGGGTTTTTGGAAATTCAACCTTTAAGGGGGTGAAAAGGGGGGATTTCGTTTGTATGAAAAATTTATCTCAGTATTTATACTTGAGATCAAAAATAAAGAATGACGTGTATCAGGGTTTTTCGAAAATCTACCCTGAACGGGGTGAAAAGGGGTAGTTAATTATACAGGCGAGGATTTTACTGCGTGACTTGATTAACTCGAAAATTGGTATAAATAATCTTTGAGTCAAGTAATGAACATATCCCAAAAGATTTTTTGAAATTCCACCCCTATGGGGGTGAAAAGCGGAAATACAGTTTATATGAAAAATCTTATTCATTTGGTTAATAAACTTGAAACTTGGCACGAATACTTATCTAAGTAAATTATGAAGTTTGGAATTTTTTTGTTTTTCTAAACTACCCCCTAAAGGGGGATTGGGGGGTGTCAAAATTTGTATGGAAGAATTTTAACGCGCGGTCCGATTAACTTGAAACTCAGTATTTATACTTAAGATCAAAAATAAAGAATGACGTGTATCAGGGTTTTTCGAAAATCTACCCTGAACGGGGTGAAAAGGGGTAGTTAATTATACAGGCGAGGATTTTACTGCGTGACTTGATTAACTCGAAAATTGGTATAAATAATCTTTGAGTCAAGTAATGAACATATCCCAAAAGATTTTTTGAAATTCCACCCCTACGGGGGTGAAAAGCGGAAATACAGTTTATATGAAAAATCTTATTCATTTGGTTAATAAACTTGAAACTTGGCACGAATACTTATCTAAGTAAATTATGAAGTTTGGAATTTTTTTGTTTTTCTAAACTACCCCCTAAAGGGGGATTGGGGGGTGTCAAAATTTGTATGGAAGAATTTTAACGCGCGGTCCGATTAACTCGAAACTCAGTATTTATACTTAAGATCAAAAATAAAGAATGACATGTATCAGGGTTTTCGAAAATCTACCCTTAACGGGGTGAAAAGGGGTAGTTAATTATATAGGCGAGGATTTTACTGCGTGGCTTGATTAACTCGAAAATTGGTATAAATAATCTTTGAGTCAAGTAATGAACATATCCCAAACGATTTTTTGAAATTCCACCCCTGTGGGGGTGAAAAGCGGGAATACAGTTTATATGAAAAATCCTAATCATTTGTTTGGTTAATAAACTTGAAAATTGACCCGATTACTTATTTATCTAAATAAATGATAATTAGATTACATTTTCGAAATTTTTAGAGGAAAATCTATATATACCTATACATATATAAATAAAAAGAAAAGTCCTGATTGACTGATTGACTGACTCATCAACGCCCAGCCCAAACCCTTGGACCTAGAAAGCTGAAATTTTGCACAGAGGTTACCTTTATAATGTAGACAAGGAATAAGGAAGGATTTTTCGAAATTCAACCCCTAAGAGGGTGAACGCGGGGAAGATGAAATTTCACGCGGACGAAGTCGCGGGCAAAAGCTAGTAGATTATAAACTTGCGGTGTTCACAATCATACGGTGACATTATAATACACGCGATAGGTTTATGCAGCTGCGGCTGTTTACGTTTATACACCAATAAAATGAATTCTCTTTGAAGTTGACCTCCGGGCGTCGAGAGCCACGGGACGACTCCCGGCCACCGTAGGCGCGGGCCTGCGGGCGTAGAGTAATGGGTAGCTCACCGTCCGATCAGGACCAGGCCCGTGCCAGACGGCGCGTACGTGTTCCACGCGCGCCTCAAAGAGATGTCAGCATCGAGGAGGGGCCCCATAGGGCCGAAGCCTGCCGGGTCAGCGGGATTGTCCGAAAGGGTTACCGCTGGCCTGGAACATATAGGGCTAAGGAAGGAACATGGGTGAGTTTTAGTCAGTAAGAGTCTGACACACCCTTCCGCTCCACCCAGAGCGGGAGGGGTCATTTGATGATTTAACAGCCGAAAAAAAAAAAAAAAAAGTTGTACCTCCATATACTTACCAAATACCTATTTTTACCAGTATCGTATCGTATTTTTATTATAAAAGCACTCTTCGGATATATAAATCCATATACAGCGAGATTAAGATCTGTTCGAACAAGATTGTTATTACGTATCGAATAGAAATGGGTTTGGGTTATGATCGGAATGTTGATCTTGCTTTACCTTTGTATAGTTATTTTATTTTCGAGAATGTGTTTCGGGTATCAAGTATTATTGGTGTGTGTTTTTTTTTATAGAAGTACTAATGACCCCCCGCCCAAAAGTCTGACAGCCAGTCTTACCAAGGGGTACTTATCGTGTTGGGTAACACGGTACTGGGTTCTGAAGGTCAGATGTGCAGTTGCTCCATGTAAAATACTGGTATTCAGCTGCATCCGGTTAGACTGGAAGCCGACCCTAACATAGTTGGGAAAAGGCTTAAGCTGCGTACCTAGGGCTTGGGATCGGTAACAAAAATACAGGTTCTGTACCGATACTTATCGGTTCTTGCCATTTTGGTACCTGGGTACCGGTACTCCAACTAAAAATACCGGTACTGAATTCAGGTAAGTACCTCTCCTTTCTTCCTTGTCTTTCTTCTTGGTAACTAACCTAAAAATAGAGAAAACGTAAACGGCTTAACGTGCTTTCCGAGGCACGGAGGGGTCACGCTATGTAAAGAGGCTCACCCATCCACAGACCAACCGCGGCAAGCGTAGCTTAACCTGATCGGTGGACCTGTGCGGCTGTTATTATTTAGCCACGGGCCCCTCAAGCACAATCAATATGAACCAAAAAACCTACGAATAGCACAAAGTAATGAAATATCTACTTAATTACATAAACGAAATCGTAACGTGCATTATCCAGAATTGCACCTGACGTCACGTCGACAGCTTGGCGCGTCATCTTGAAACAAAAGAGGTTTTCAATGAAGAGTCTCGTTTTCTAGGCTCCTTTGTCTTCCTGAAGCTAACACAACAAAACTAATGGGGGATTTACACTAGGTCGATTAAAATGGGATTTACACTAGGTCGATTTTCGTCATGCGGTGTAAAGGTACAATTCCGAGATGGGCTGCAGATTGCAACCGCAGGCGAAAAAGCGGCTAGCGGCAGCGGTTGACCGCAGTTTTCATAGAGATACATATAAACCAATAGTGTCGCTTGAACCTGCAGCTGCAGTTTGCGGCCTGCGGTCCATCTTGGAATTGCACCTTTAATCGTGCGGCTATAGTCACCTGTGTAAAGTCAAGATAAGTTTTACAACCAATCACTGGACCAGCGCACTAAGGGTGCCGTTTAATAAAAAAAATTATCTTAATTGTAATCTTATTTCCTCTATTTCAATATATATAAATTATATTTTCAAATATATAGGATATAAAAATTATAAAAAATAGTAGCCCGGTAATAGTAACCGATTTTAATGAAACTTCATACGCATAAGCAGGACAATGGTCTAAAAAGTTAGTAGAGAACGTTTACGAAAAATTGTGTTACAGCCAAATTAGACCGATTTTAAATTTTCCATAGAAACAGAGATTTCCAGTTATCTTTTTTTAAATTAGACATTTCGAAAATGTTCTCTACTAACTTCTTCGACCTTTGTATTCTGCTTAAGCGTATGAAGTTTCATTAAAATCGGTTCATTCATTTCGAAAAATAAGGGCTTGAAAGTTTGTATGAAATGCCGTAGATACGGCGTAAACGCTCTTAATAGCACACGAAACTTTTCATCGCTGGGGGGGTCCTGAACCGTAAACTAAATCCATGGTATCAGTTTGCGAGTTGATGTCTCTGTAAACGAAATGACATAAATATTTAGTTTGTAAAGTTAAGATTACTTTTGTTTTTTATTGCTGAATGGGCCCGTTCTTAACCTCGATCACGCCTGATGGAAAGCGATGGATGAGGTCTATGATGGGACGGGCATGCGCAGAAGATGCTTAAGGCAATGGAACTCCCACGCATCGACAAAACAGAGCAGGCTGCTTGACGCCGGACTCCGGTGGGAGGGTAGCCGCAAACCAGGCGGGCGTTAGCCCTACAACCGCAAGGGAAGGCCTTTCAAATAAGGTGTTGGGTGTGACTGTCCAGGATGCGCCGAGCGCTTGGTTCAGTTGAGTAACTGGCGGAACAAACTGCGCTACACGAGGAAGCTTCTTCTTGTATCCCAAAAAATGCATTATTGTGAAAATGTTTTATATGATGTTTTTTATATGTTAATGATGTGATTCCGATATACTGTTTACAGAATAAACAATTTTATATAATTGCATTTCATATTATGAACGCGACGATCACGTATTTGCACGACTGACGCGCGGCATCGTAGCGTGCATTGTCAAGAATCGCACCGGACTGACGATGACGTCACGACAGCTTGGCGCGTCACCTTCAAAACAAAAGAGGTTTTCAATGAAGTTCTCGTCTTCAATGGCTCCATTGTCTTCTTGAATCCGGCTCTTTAATTATGAGCCACAATACAACAAAACTGTCTCGTTAAAAACATCTATGGCGGCTCTCATTTGTTTTCTCTTTACGGAGGATGCTTGAGAAAGGTTGCGTTTAGCGTGAGTTCTTTGATTTACATTTTAATGACGAATGTTGAATTTATTATGCAAAAGAATTTTATTTTTTAAAGATGTTTGCGTAGCTTGCACTTTTTGCTAGTACTGTCAACAAAACAGTAAATTTATAGAAAATAAATTGATATACAGTATTCAGCTATTGCTCAGTAACGTAAGTAACGCAATGAATGTTGTTAACTATCAAAATTAAAGCCATGTTCACAAAGTACGTTGGAACATCTACAGGCGCATCTCCACTTGAGGCAGCCTCGGGCCGAGCGGCGGCCTCAACCCACAGCAACTCTAGTGGGGACGATGCCGCGGGTCGAGGCGTGCCGCGTCTTGAACCAAACTAGGCAGCCTCGTGGCGAGCTGTTTTGTGTCGGTAAACGTCCGTGCTCAAAGGCGCCTCGGTCTGAGCCACGCGCGCAGTGGAGACGGACGCACATACGCTCACTTCGCGGCAAAATGGACAACGATAAATGCATCGAATTAATTAAAGAATATGAAAGAGAAATTCGTTGCTCGGCTTGAGGCACGCTGCCGAGTTGCTGATTAATGTGGCTCAAGTGGAGATGCATGAAGTTTCGAATAATACGGCGCGCGGCACGCTCAGATTGACGCAGCTCGCCCCGCGGCTGCTCAAGTGGAGATGCGCCTTACGAAGAAAATCGAGTATACATTCTTAAAAATATGAAATCTTTGGGTGAACGATGAATGAGGAGTCAGTCACATGTGTAAGGTGTTTCGAGTTATTTTCCCAAGTTTGGTACAATTCTACAATATCTTTAAGGGGCTTACATGACCAAAAGCGCGGTCACTGTCGGACTGCATAGAAAAGAAAGAGAAGCGCGATGACACAACGCTGGTAATTTATTGCAAAATATGAAGCAATTATTTAATTACAAAAAATCTATTGTTCGGACTAAATAATTAAAACACTAATATTTTAGTATATTGCTTGTAGTAGAATAATCTGACAAAAAATCAGAATGATTGTATGTATATTAGTATGGTTTTTATTGTAAAAAGAAAGTTTTTAGAGGTATCTTCATGATTTTTTTTCTATCGTATCAAATTCGTTGTATTATGTTTTCAACACACTATCTACCTAGCATATATCCTGAAGAATACTGCTGCACTGCGTGTCGCGGGTTCGATTCCCGCACGGAACAAATCTTTGTATGACCTACAAGTAGTTGTTCCGGGTCTGGCTGTTTGTGTATGTGAGATTAAATGTTTGTAAACGCACCCACGATACAGGATAAATTCCTAGTGTGGGGCAACGTTTTTATAAAAAAAAAAAAAAAAAAAAAAGAATATCATATATTTTTCTGATTGTGTTTACTGTAGTCGATCATATAATTTTATTGTTTCTAAAACTTGCGTTGTTTGTGTTAAGGTCCTGTAAGCCTCTTATACTCGACTTTTGCAGAGATTTCAGCCACCCTCTCGAATTCCCCGGAAAAAAGTATACAAACACAAGCGAAGAACTCCTAACACATTCACAAAAGTAAATATCGCGTTAGCAGGGGTCCCTTTACCAGCTAAGTGAAGTCATTGACCGCTGAACCGTGACCCCGGAATCTCTCTATTTATACTACGTAGGTAAATATTCCCTTCTCTAGGAAAATATCAAGGTCGAATCTGCTAAAAACCCTGTATAAGTTGTAACGTGAAGACAGGGGCTCTACTCCGAAGCGGTTAACCACTGTATCGACCGAATGTTCGGTCATTTTCTGATTCGAATATTGTTGCCCTACTACAAATTTAAAAAAAAGGTAAAAAAAGGGTTAAGGGTTCTAAAAAGGTTCGGATTGGCACAGTTTGGTCGGGACCAATAGTCAATATAGGAAATTAATGGTAGTAGAAAATGACCGAACATTCGGCCGATACAGTGGTTAACCGCTTCGGAGTAGACCCCCAGGTCATTCGATATCGGTCGGTGAAAACTCCGAGTTCAAACAACCAGTTAAGGTTGACCCGCGAATTTCTACAGCGTGAATGCTAGGAAGGGTCATGAAATAATAGTCATAAAAGCCTCCAGTATTTTTCGCGAGTCACTCCCATAGTTTTGTTGACATAATCATCAATCACTTTTGGTGAAAAAGAAACTTTAGTTATTAGCTTTAGTTTTCAGAGGGAATGGCTACTATTAGCCATGGAGCGTATATAACGATCTATCAATTTAAGTAAAGCCGGATTTCATTAAGTTGTCAATGTATTTTGGGACATGCTTTTAGGGCTTTCAAGCGTAAAAATAATGGATGACATTGAAAATAATAAATCTGAGTATAACATCGTGAAATCTGAGTATAAAATACTGGTATTCAGTTGCATCCGGTTAGACTGGAAGCCGACCCCAACATAGTTGGGAAAAGGCTGATGATGAATATCGTGAAAGCCGAGAAAGATACACAAATCAAGTATCTTGAGTTGACTGGCGAGGTTGTCGACATGTGTTGTGGACTCAGCGATCATTGTGCCGATAGTCGTGATAGCCAATGGGTTAATAGTCAAGAGCCTTGACCATCACCTGAGGAGACTCTCGTTGGGCAGCTGGATCAAGGGCTTGTTTCAGAAAGCGGTACTTCTGGACACGGCCAGCATTGTCAAGAGGTTCCTCTCTCTGGAGCCCTGACCGCCGGTAGCTTGGACCCTGTTCCCGATAGCGGTGGGCAATTTTTTTTTTTGATGTTTAATTTTTTTTTTTATTATTTTTAGTTACGACATAACTAAAATGTGAGTACAAAGGTACTCAAATTATAACCCACCCATCACGTCTGTGGAGTTTTGCTAGTTAATTTAATTTGATGCAGTATAAAAATAGCCTGTAAGAGTCCGGCCATAGTCGCATAAAAGATCACTAACAAATTACTAACGAAAAAGAAAACCAATTTAAAACTAATACCATAAGTATGTACAGACGAGACGCCAGCACATAAAGCTACTACAATCTGTCAAATTAGTTTAATAGATTTTCAACTTTATCGCTAGAGCATAAGGTTCAGAGTTCTTTGGGAAAATTTGATAGTTTCTGGTAGCTTGATGTGCTGGCGTCTGTACTATGAAATAAATATCCTGCATTCCGACCTTATTTCCCTCGAGCTTCATACCTCTGAGGAGTTTCCCGAGCCGTGGGCAAGAAAACAAATATTTTCTACAAGTATTAACTTTTAACTTAACGTTTGTTGCTTTTATCTTGAACGAGATTGTACAAGGGTAATCTATGTGTACATCTAGTTTTCCCTTGAGAAATTATGTTTGTCATTGTCATCTGCAGTTTTTATTCTTAGGTGGGTTCATTGAGGCCAGAAATAGTTTGTTTTGCGATCAAACTGATTTTTTTAAGGTCTTCCCGCATTTAAATTACCTACGTCTTGTGTACACAAAAATGTATGGTCAGAGCGGGGCAATTGCGTAACACAATCGGAATCGGTTTCATTTTGATAGTTCAGCAACATTCATTGCGTTATTTACGTGTTGAGCAGACACAATTTTCCAACTTATGAAGCAATGGATTAGCAATTTGCTTCAAAACGATTCAGATTCCGATGATTCATCATGAGATTCTTGATGTCTAAACGTCTTGTTACCTTTAAACAACGTTTATTAATAAACTCCTTGATCATAAGCCCGCATGCGGTTACCGAATTCGAGTGTCTAAGGAGTTCATCGATTATTCTGTACGAACTTGCCCGAAGAGGTGTACTCCACATGGTTAATTTGTCTTGGTCATAATCGTGCATGAATAATCAGCCTATAATGTTCCCAGTGTTGGGATACAGGACTCCTCTTTGCGAGAGGGAGTGGGCCGTCATCCACCACGCGGGCCCAGTGCGGGTTGACAGATGTTACATGTCTTCGAATTTTGGTTCTAGGACATGCCCGGTTTCCTCCCAATGTTTTCCTTCACCGTTTTGTGAACAGTGATGATGAAATAATTTTCGCAAAGTAAAGTGCCTGCCTGGGTTCGAACCCACGACCTACAATTCGTAAGTCACGGCCGCCACTGCTCTCTCGGTCGTTAGCCCGAATTTTATGATGATAAAAACTACTTACCAACAGTACCTAAGTGCGCTGAGGATCCTTGAAAAATACAAACATTTTGCTAAAGTGTAATTTATCAAACAATTAATAGAAAATACATTACTTCATTAACAAACCCTTCCTGATTTTGACGCTTTTCCATTAGATTCTCATTGTTCTTTAGAAATTAATGAAACCTCATTTTTATCCTCGATATTTTCTGTTTCATCAGTTTTCTTTTCTAAGTTCATTACTTGCGGAAACTAGGTCAAATAATATCAGGTATGTAAGCCAGCACAGTCTAGATGCAAGTCGGCCAAAGTGGATTAAAAACCATACAAATTCAAATTATTTTGTAATATCAGCGTCCTTTATGAAAGTAATTTGCGGTTCAAGGAAGTTCTACTATAGTACTCTATTATTTTATTTATTATTTATCCATTTATTTCAGGCATCAAGGCCCATATAAACACATACAATACAATATTAATATAACTTAAAAATACTATAAATACATACAACAATAGATTAACACTAAAAAATAACGTACACGAAGTGTCGGCGTCGTGTTTCGCTGACTGGTGTCATGTAGCCGGCCACGAAACCGGCGGTATACAACACCCTTCGGCCAGAACTCTTCCTTGAGGAACTTCTCGAGATGATGTGTCGGAACACGCACCACGAACGACGCATTAGATCGCGTATTAGGTCGCTAGGTAGGATTATTATGTACTGTGTTGAAAGGTATGGTTGCCGGTGTAAATACAGGCATCATACATACTATATCACACTAGTGTGTGTGTTTATATGTTTGTTACTTCTTCACGCTCAAACGGCTGGACCAATTTTGTATGGAGGTAGCTGACACTCTGGATTAACATATAGGCTACTTTTTATCCCGATAATCCCACGGGATCGACATTTGCGCGGGTGAAACCGCGGGGCGCAGCTAGTAATATTATACATTCGAATGTAACTCTGTCTATCTATCTGTCTGTATGTTACCTTTTCACGTCTAAACCACTAAAGGGATTTCTATAAAATTTGACAGAGAGATAGATTGCATCCCGAAGAAGGACGTAGGATAGTTTTTATCCCGATATTCACACGGGATCGACACTTATGCGGGTTAAATCGCGGGGCGCTGCTAGTACTCTTATATTTATTTGCATTCCCTAATGTTGTAGGTGTTAGCTAAGGTACAAGTAAAGATTTAATTCTTTTTTTTTTAGATAATAATCATATAATCAGCCTATCATGTACCCACTGCTGGGAAACAGACCTCTTCTCTGAAGGAGAGAGTTCACGATAGCCCACCACGCGGGCCCAGTGCAAGCGGTACCTAAATTAATGGTCTAAACCATGGAATTAGTATGTACCATTGGCCTAAACCTTTTAGTAGGCATTTATTAGAAAGAAAGAAAATACATTTATTTTTTTGGCAAAAAAAAAAATTTTGGGAAAATATGCGTCACATCCACGCAAAACGCTGAGCATAAATGCTAAGACCCAATGCGAGACTGCCCCGGGCCGTTGTATCTATGCAAAATGCGAGATGCAGGATTTTGCGTGACGTCAGTATGACGCGTTGGCCGTATGTCGCGTTTTA
Source organism: Oligia strigilis (assembly GCA_951800025.1). NCBI lineage: Eukaryota > Metazoa > Arthropoda > Insecta > Lepidoptera > Noctuidae > Oligia > Oligia strigilis. The sequence continues at coordinate 6,063,508 of OX637562.1, forward strand.
GATACCGCTACAGGCCTCTTCTCATACTGAGAAGGCACGATGTAGGTACACTACACAAACACCACAAAAAACCACTACAAAAACAGGTCTCCACGCGATTTTTGTCTTTCACCGAAGTTGGTAAAGTCCAATAAAGTCAGAAAGTACATACCTATGTACTGAACCAGTCACATTGTTACTTGCCCGGATTTGAACCCACAATCTCGCCTCGCCTAATAATAAATTGTGTAAACACAAAAGAAGTACGGCCTACAGAAATGCTATCAGGATTCTTCAAAGCTATTGTAGCTACAAAATTAGAATTTCGACGAGCGATAACGTCGCAACTTTCTGTCGCAATGGTCATTCATTTTATTTTCTATTCATTTTAGCTTTTGTCCACGGCTTCGCCCACGTTGACGTCAGAAAATATCCCACGAGAACGTACTACCGGGACAAAAAGTATAGTTTTAGCGCCAATTCGGAACATACCTACATCAAACAGTCAAACGAACTAAAAATATTTTTTTTTGTTATTGCTGAACGGGCCCCGCTCTTGACCTCGATCAAGCCTGATGGAAAGCGATGGGTGAGGTCTATGATGGAACGAGCGTGCCCAGAAGATGTCTAAGGCACTGGAACTCCCATGCATTGATAAAACACAGCAGGCTGCTTAACGCCGGACTCCGGCGGGAGGGTGGTCGCAAACCAGGCGGGCGTTAGCCCGGGAAGAATTCGCCAGTTAAATATGGTGTTGGGTGTGAATATCCGGAATGCGCCGAGCGCTCGGTTCAATTGAGTAACTGGCGCGGAACAAACTGCGCTACACGAGGAGGCTTCTTCATGCATCCCAAAATATCTATAATATTTTCAGCATCAGACTCTTTTCCACCCCACGTAGCAACTACTTTTTTTTTCATAAATATTCAATTTACAGTTTTGACGTCGCCACTATTTTGTTTTAAGTATAGATCTCGTCTAGTTTTTACAAAACATAAATCGCAGCGGGGCACAAATTTCATTATTTTAGGCATTTTGTTGTTGACGCTGGAAATGTTCAACTTCGTGGTCTTGGTATTTTGGCACGGATGGCAAACATTGTTTCATTTCAAGGTCGTTGTACGTGTTTATTACACCCACGGCAGGATTAAATCATTGCTTCTTGAGCCCGTCTGTGAAAGATATCAGGAGAGTTCTTTTTTTGTTATACCTACATCTTTGCAGAATTATCGACGCGCAACCTATAAGTACCATGAATTCAGTACAGGGTTATAGATCTAATAAAGTAGAAATTTTTAGTCGGTTACCAAAAAAAAAACTGCTTTTTCATTGAAAAGTGCAATAGCAACGCGGTTAAAATGTGTGAATCATCTAATTTTATGTTACCTGACGAAAAATTTCAACGCAGGGGTGTTCACTACCATGTGTTAAATCATGGTTAAATCCAAGGTACCTGTATAGGTACTTTTGTTTAGTTTAGTTTGTGTTTTGTTTAATTTGTGATCTTCCTGGGCGAGTCTATTTATATAAATACATATTTTCTTCCTTTTTTTAATACCACAATTTCGATTTGAAGAGTTAAGGTCATAGCACACGTATCAAATCGGAAAGGGATCGGCACCGTATCGCCTTTCGCCTCGCCGTCAAACAGTCGTCGACCTAACGTAAGCACGTAATCAAAGCGGATCAGAAGCTCCGATACGTCGACTCAGCTACGGCTCGCCGACCGGTTGTTGATGGTGCAGCAGGCAGGCCGGAGGCTGCCTGCTGCACCATCAGGGAGAGGAGCAAGGGTGGACGAAGAGCATAAGCTCGGGGACAACGAGCCGTAACGCACCGCACCGCGGTTCATGAGCTTGTCCTGAGGCGAGGCGATTACGTTACGATTCCAATTAAGTGTGCGTTGCAGTAGGGAGTTTCATAAAAGAATACTGAACGGCTTGAGTTGATACGGTGCCGATCCCTTGCCGCTTCGTCTCCTCTGCGCTTCGTCATTTCAGCTTCGTCACACCTGCTGTTTTAGCTTTGCAGATGACAGGCGTCAATGACTACATGGCGTAATGGCCACTAATACAACTACTTGTTTTCCACCTTATAAAATCAGAATGTAACAAAAACAGTTTTATTACAATTTGAGACCAAACGCAAAATCTTTTTCGATGTTCATGTCATGTTCGATTGCCACGGGGTAATTTTGGGCATTATCCTCTCATGTTCTGTTGCTTAGCCCTTCACGCCTTCATATTATCCTTGAGGCGTTATACGGGACACGACCGACGAAAAGGGTTGACACTTTCATTGCCAATAGCTATACGAGTGTGGACAATTTAAGCCGATACACAAGAAACTGTGACCATGAATTGAGGTCATATTGTCAAAGCGTAGATATTTTTCGTCAGTTATCAAAAATAAACGATTTTAACGCGTACATCTTTTTTACATCGTTCTCACATATATTATAATTAAATTCAACATTAATGATGCAACTAATATTTTTGTAAAAATATAATTTAAAAGAGTGTCCATGGATTTTCATGCCCGTTCTTCTCCATAGGTACCTACGCTTTGGAATGGGCCACTAGCTTCATATTTTCTGACTGACCGACTTCTTGACAATTCAAAAGTGTTTGTAAATGGTTTAATTGAAATAAATGTTTTGAGTTTGAAAATCTGATGTTTCAGAGAAAAGGGATCTACGTGGTCAAAGTATATGGAACAGCAATTTTTTTTTAATAACCGATGAAATATTTTAATCCATGGTTGCAGGTTGTGCGTCGATGTTGCTGTCACCCTGATGCGTAGAAGAATTTGGTACTTTGGTAAGTCAAGGAAAACATGGCGACTAAGGAAAAGGTTATAAACTACGTCACTCTCGAGAGTTAATGACGATTAATGTTTGTTATTAATTCTAAATGAATATCAAGATCTTGATCGCGACTGTTCTTTTTCATTTAAGGAAGTGCGAACGATGTCTACGTAATATTTTGAATTGTGTAAGTTTTTTTCTGCAAGCAACTTGTGCTGTGGAAATGCTCCTAGCAAGTTGCCTTTCTGAACAATGGACTTAAAATTAATAAGGGGCATGAAACTCCATGGACACTCTTTTAAAATTAAAAAAACAAGACTTAAAATATCTTTTAGATCGCTTTTAGCGATAAGGCCGCCCTTTGTGTCACCCTTTGTACAGTTTCTATATTTATGTCTGTAATTTATATGGTGTACATAATAAAGAGTATTTTATTCTATTCTATTCTTTCTCTCTTTCAACATAGCTATCAACTGCTGGACATAAGCCTCACCCAGGCTGCGCCACAACACCCTTTCCTTCGCCTTCCGCATCCAGTCTGTCCCAGCCACCCTTTTAAGGTCGTCCGTCCATCTAGCTGGGGGGCGTCCCACACTACGCTTGCCGATACGCGGTCTTCACTCCAGGACTCGTCAGCTCCACCAGCCATCGGTCCATCGACAAATACGGCAAGCCCACACTGCCACTTCAACTTGCTTACCCTGCAAGTTATGTCTTGATTTTTAACATTTTTTTAGTAAAAGTATAAGTTTTCTTTGTTATAGATTACAGCCATAAATAATATGGCCAAATTAAAGCAACTTTGGATGATGATGATCTGATTACCAAATAACATTAACATTATATATGTAACTGGTTCTCAGGTGAAGGAAAACATCGTAAGGAAACCGGCAAGTCCTAGAACCAAAAATTCGAAGACATATATGTGACATCCATCGACGAGCACTGGGCCCCCGTGGTGGATTATGGCCCTCACCTTCTCACAGAAAGGAGGCTCGTGTCCCAGTCTATATCTTGGCAATGCATGCCCACCAAAAGTTATTCTGTGTATAGAGTTTTATGAAGAAAACAAAACAGTCTGGAAATCAAAACCAGCCAACACTAAACGGGTTGCTACAGTTTTTCTTACAACCTTCAGTAATACTTTAGTCAAACAATACAAAAGATTTCGGGAGTATTTTGTTACAACAGTATTTCTTCAACTTACAAAAAGTCAATTTCTCCTATGATTGTTCAGGAATTACAAGTTATACTAAGTCTCAATGAAATACAACGTCGCGCCGGTAACAATTCCTTTTCTTGTTTACGCTACCCTTTTAGTTAACGATTCGATTTTATTCGCAGTTTGATTTTGGCTCCAATATTTTTTTTGAAGACGTCATCATCAGCCTATAGCAGTCCACTGCTGGACATAGGCGCCCATAGCGCCCTGTCTGTCTGTGTCTGTGTGTCTGTCAGTGAAGACGTCAGTAAATACGCAAACGATTTTAACGTTGAGTAAAATCAAAGGGAATGTTCATTGTGTATCAGTATCACTGCAAAGTAATGTAAAATGATGTATAGTCAACTTCTGTATAATCTAATGTAATCAGTAAACTTCTGAATTATTTTGTCATGTCAGGGTTACAAACATAAACGGAAACGGAAACGAGAACGTCGAGATGACAAATTTGGATGAAGAATTTGTTTTCCTGGTTAGAAATCAATCAGAAAAAATGCGAAATTCATTCGCTCTACAAAAAAACTATTATCAGTTTTTACGCAGATGATAATCGGGTGACACACACTATATTCAATATTTTCATTTTATTAGGGTCTTTATCTTTTTTATTAATTCCATAAATGTCAATTACTTTGTTCATTATCTGTGGGTGTGTAATATTATATTGAGATTGCTTTTTATGTGACCGCTTTGGCATTAATTTTGGTTCAAAATTAATAATAATTATGTCTGTGTAAAGAATGGATGAGAGTGGGTGGAATTGAGTTAAATGGCGTGCAATTTGATAGGCATATTATACTCAGTAGAACATTGCACTAAGCTGATGATAATTAATTAAATTCATTTATTTCAGGTATAACACCCTGCATTAATGGCACACGTATAAAATCACATAAATTCAAATTAAATAAAAAAAAACAAATATAATTAAATGGAAACATAATATATAAAATTAAAGGATATCAGAATAAATCGAATTAAAATAAATAATCAAAACAATACTTCATATTTTGCAATAAATTACCAGGGTTGTGTCATCGCGCTTCTTTTCTATGCAGTCCGACAGTGACCGCGCTTTACGTCATGTATAAGCCCCAAAAAGCTCTCAAAACATTTTAACTCGGTGACTCCTTGGAGTACATTCGTCGTGTTCATGACGTCACTACAAAGTTCGTCGCAAAGCATAGCTGTATCGCGATGCGGCCGCATTCCTTTGATGTTCAGACTAGTACTGGACTCCCACCACAACTTCACTCGTTTCTCGAATTCCAGCTTTTCATGTAAATGCGATTTCTTGGGAATTCACTTACTCTGGTTGTTTTTGATTTTCCGTAGTATGAAGAAGTTATATTTTTTGCTTGGAAATGTTTTATTATGCTTTTGGATGATACTTTTTCCCTCTTTCTTTCTTTCTCTTTATAAACAAAAGCATAAAAACTATATTTTCCTCTAAATTACCATCTGTACATAGTTTAGTTTTATGTTTATCCATGTTAGGTTACTCTTTTTATTTTTACCGACTTCACAAAAAGGAGGAGGTACTATGTTCGGGTGTTTGTATGTTTTTTTTTTTGTATGTTTGTTCATCGAATACTCCGCCAATTATAGACGGATTTTCAAAATATTTTTTTTGTTCGAAAGTAGATAGTTCTGAGGTGGTTCCACTGTCACCAAGTTAGGATCTGATGATGGGATCTTAGAGAAATCGAGAGCAACCCTTAAATTTTATAGGCTCACTTATTGTTTTTCGCATATTTTATGAAGTATCTTGTGTATTTGCGTATGGTTGTCACCATCTCAGGTAGCTGGGCTGATGATGGAAGGTACAACTCCTTAACAATAAGAAGTTACTCGAACAGGCAATCACTGTTTTAGTAAGTTGTTTTGATGTTTGATAGGGCATTTGCCACATTTGGTCTCATGATCATCAAGTCATGACCTGATGCTGCAGTCAGGATAGTCTGCAGAGTACCTAACTCCTCGACAACTAACAGCAGATATATCGTGTTTAGGCTCATTGAAAAGGGCTCGATGTGTGGATTAACGTACTGTTAATGAGGAACACCGAAGTACATAGAGACCTGATGCTGAAGCCAGGAGCATCAGAAAAGTACAAACCTTGAAATTATAGCACCGTAGTCGTGTTTGGGCTCATTTTAAACAGGACTAAATTTTAAGTTCAATGCAATGTTGACATAAGTCTGGCCTGATGCTGCAGCCAGGATTATCAGCTAGGAGAGTGGAATACTAGGAGAACTCCTCAACAATTAACGTCCCTGCATCGGGAAAAGCAATATTTTGTAAAAGGTGATCAGCAGTTGACATTAGGCTATTGTAACTTAGATAAATTACAAACTGACCCACTAAAAAGTAAAAAATAAAAACTTTTTTCCAAAAAAAACAACCGACTTCCAAAAAACACTATAAAGTGAAAAATAACTTTAATTTCGGAATTCGGTGGCAAAAACAAAAATACAAATTCAAAGACACCGACTTCCGAAATTAAAGTTATTTTTCACTTTATCTTACTAGCTCTGCCCCGCGGTTTCATCCGCATAAGTCTCGATCTTGTGGGAATATCGGGAAAAAAGTATCCAATATCCTAATCCAAGTCATGATCTAAATGATGCTGGTCAGGTCATGGTCCCATGTGCCAAATTTCATCCAAATTTGTTCAGCCATTTCAGCGTGAAAGCATAACAAACAAACATACAAAAAATCCAATCTTTTCTCTTTATAATATTACCTACTTTAGATTACTGTAGGAGTGTAGGTACAGTTTTACATCCATAAGATACTTTTCTTAATCTTTACCAACTTTAATATTCAGTATAAGTTAATATTCAGTATAAACAATTCGAATACGAACTCGTTTGTTTTAAAACAAATCAGGCACCGTTCGATTTTCAAAATAATCTTGAGAAATGAAATTATTTCATTCCATTTCGGGTTATTCACAGATATTACCAGCCATTTTGAAAATGTGAGAACTCAAATTCAAATTCAAAATCATTTATTTGCTAAGAAAAATTTATTTACTCAGATTCAAAGTACTCTGAAATGCAACAGCTCAGAGGGGCAATAGGGTATTTGACTGGTTTCTGATAAACATCTCAGATTATTTAAAGGTGTCTAACGAGCCCACAAAAACCTATTACTTCAAATTGCATAATGTATTTCTTTTAAAAAATAATAAATAAAAATGTACTGTTTAAATAAGCCGCCAAAACGCTATCTTTAACAATATGGCATTCGTGACGTCACGATTCACGTAAACAAACGTTGAAACGGTCGAGATACTAGACAAAAGTCATCTGTTCTGTCAACGATAGACAGAAATTTACTAAATCATGACGTCATCTTAAGTTCAGCCAATCCAGACCGTTTTCGATTACGTGGCGCCAGATTTAAAAAGATGAAGTTTTTTCGGGATTTTTTTTATAAATAATACATTGTTTTGTAGTAAAATTAATGCAAATCGATTTTAAAAGCGATAATCTATACGAGTGTCAATAATTATGAACTTATTTTTTACATTGTCAAATAGCCTATTCTCGTAATTTTAAGAATGTTCGTAATCAGATCTCAGTCTCAATCTGTCAAAAATAGGTACCTACCTCTAATTTATTTACATTTTAGACATTGATTGTGGCTGAGATGAGATTGCGACTAGATGTTGAACGTTTTTAATTACGGGAATTAGCCTTCTGGTTCAAGCATACTTAGCGTACCTTCAACAACAATACTAGTAAAGTTTAGAGTAAGCTTTAGTATCTGCAACATCTAGCTGGAAACACATCGGATCGGTTTCTGGGAACATCCTAATTAGCTGAATGCATAGTAGTGGTATCAACGTTCCGCATTCCAAGAATTGAGGCTTTGGTTGTTTCTGATTTATTATGTCCTTCCTGGAATATTAGCTTAGTTTTCCTTCAAAGTATTCAATTACCTGAAGATTGTTTTTAAAACAGTCTAGGCATAGATAATATTGTATTATGACAAATATAAGCTTGGCGTTTGCAAAAAAAATCATTTTTTGAGACAGGAAAAAACCTTTGAACTCTTGCCACTCTGTTACCGTAAGCGACACCGCGTGTGTTTTGTTCATAAGACGATTAAAAAAAAACCAGCTTCGGATGTGTTCGGCTGTCCCCGGGATGGACTCGGTTTTAATCTTATTATATATATATTTTTTATTATCTATTTAAATAAAATGATAAACTGACTGATTGTTGATATATCAACGCACAGTCTAAACCGCTGCTCCTAGAGACATGAAATTTGGAGGGTGTGTTCTTTGTGAAGAGTAGGTATCCACTAAGAAAGGGTTTTTCGAAATTCCACCCCTAAGAGGGTGAAATTTCACGCGGACGAAGTCGCGGGCAGAAGCTAGTATATATATATATATAAAATGGTAAACTGACTGATTGTTGATATATCAACGCACAGTCTAAACCGCTGCTCCTAGAGACATGAAATTTAGAGGGTGTGTTCTTTGTGAAGAGTAGGTATCCATTAAGAAAGGGTTTTTCGAAATTCCACCCCCAAGAGGGTGAAATTTGACGCGGACGAAGTCGCGGGCAGAAGATAGTGTAAGATATAATAAGAGATGTCAGTAAGTGATGGCAAAGTATTCTGTTTGTGTTTTGTTTTCACTTCTGTCGGCACTCCCGGAGTGCCACTATTTTTTTTTGTCAGTTTGTCCCACTGCTGGGCAAAGACTTCCCCCAAATCCTTCCAGGAATTCTTTTCCCTTGCCACCTCGAACCAGCTCTTGCAGTAGGTACCCGTCCACGTCATCTGCCCATCTCTCTAAGTAATCTACTTTAAGAAAATCGCGTTTATCCTTGTTTTTATGACTTTATGGGCTGATTTTTCAATCATCTGTGACTATATTCGAGGAACAGTTATTTGATACATAAACTGTCAAACGTCAATATTATTTCTACGACCCTTAGGAGTCTAGAAAAAAAAATAAGTAAAAAAAAAGCGCTAAGCGAAAACGAAGTAATAGCGCGGGCAAGCGATGCAATGTGACGGGGTCAGTCGGGAGAGCAAGAAATTTCACGCGGACGAAGTCGCGGATAGAAGCTACAGTCAACAAAAGAGATAAGTATGCAGGATCGTCGGATATAGTTGAAGATTAGTAAGAAATCGATGGATGTTGTCGACTGAAATTTAATTTGATTAATGTGCATCATGAGCATTTGTTTTCTTTAATGGCGTTTTGTGCAATGGCTTTTCCAGAATGGCGCTAATAAAAAAGAATTTATTTAATCTAAATGCAAGAAGAACTTCAAAGAGATCCTTCTGCACTACTGGACCATTGAGTAAAAGGTCATTTAAGGAAACTTTTTTATTAGTATTCATAGAGCCGTCAAACACTGTTCTTAACTTTGTGGTACGACTGGACTCTTTTATAACAGCATGGTGAGGGAGAAAGTACACAGGATCTGCAGATAAACTGTATTCACTTATGTCATAAAATGCACCATGGTTTAATTTAATATATTGATCAATAAATTTTTTATACTCGAGAAATAGATTGTTATCTTTATGCAATCTTTTCTCTAAATTAATAAATCTTTTAAGTGCAATGTGAAATGATTGTCCCAGTTCTGAGTTTACTTTTGTTACTTTTTTTTATATAACTTGGATTTTTATTTTACTGTGTTTAGTTTAGTTTGTGATCTTCCTGTACGAGTCGCAATAAATACTTTTTCTTTCTTTCTTTCTTTACTTATAGTATTAATAATAAAGCTGAAGAGTTTGTTTGAACGCGCTAATCTCTGGAACAACAGACGTCTTTGAAAAAAAAAAGTTTTATTTGATAGCCCAATTCTTGAGGAAGGCTATAAAACTATAAGGCTATTAAACATCACGCCACGACCCTTAGGACCAGCGCAAAAATAAAAAAGTCAGAAAGAGGTGTGAGTGGTTTCTTACGACTTCCACGCGAACGGCGACTAGAATCAATTCTATTTTGTTGTAATTTTTGACGTTCAAAAGTGCCTTTTATGTGCTTATTCGAAATAAATGCTTTGACTTTGAACTAAACAACTATAAATAGCTGAGAAACAACTCACTACCTACCCTACCCATCGACAACTTGTCACCTGTCGTCTGCACAAAGCTAAACTACATGTTTGACCTCAAAACCATTTAGTTACAAAGCCGCAGTTTTTTTATCCCGTCCAGCCGTTTTTTACGCCATCCGTCAAATCTGACAGGTGTTCGACCTGTCAGATTTAACGGATGGCGTAAAAAGGTAAACTGGTTAACATTGTTGACTGTTATATCATAGCGATATAGCATATATCGCGCCTTTATTCCACACAGGGTTAGGCAGAAGTGTGAGGGGCCCGTGGCTAAATAATAACAGCCGCACAGGGCTACGCTTGCCGTGGTTGGTCTGTTGATGGGTGACCATCTTTAAATACCGAGACCCCTCCGTGACTCGGAAAGCACGTTAAGCCGTTGGTCCCGGCTGTCATTCGTGGATCTTTGACAGTCGTTACGGGTAGTCAGAAGACCGAAAGTGATAACCAGTCTTACCTAGGGGTATCGTATTACCCAGTAACTGGGTTGTGGAGGTCAGATAGGCAGTCGCTCCATGTAAAATGGTATTCAGCTGCATCCGGTTAGACTGGAAGCCGACCCCAACATAGTTGGGAAAAGGCTGGGCAGATTATGATGGTTAGGCAGAAAAGTATCTTAGTACACCGACATTTAGTTTATGTATTAATGATGATAAGCTAAGTGACATTTAAACGTCAAAAACGAATGGTTAATAAACATGGGTTAAACAGTCGCTAATCACTACTTTAAGCAATGTTTATAAATAAAGGGTTTTATGTGTAAGTCAGAGTGTGAGAGCAGTGGTAGCCAAGTGGTAACGGCCGCGACTTAAGAGTTGTAGGTCGTAGGTTCGTACCCAGACAGGCGCTTTACTTTGTGTAAATTATTTCATCACCACTGTTCTCAAAACGGTGAAGGAATACATCGTGAGGAAATCGGCATGTCCATGTGACATCTGCCAATCCGCACTGGGCCCGCGTGGTGGATTACGGCGCACTCCCTCTCACCGAGAGGAGGCCTGTGTCCCAGCAGTGGGAACATTATAGGCTGATTATGGTTGTGGTATCTGTAAGGCCCATGTAATAGGGGGTGAGCCTATTGCCATCAACCGGGCACAACAAGATGTTATTACTGAGAAATTCTCGATAGAAAAACTCAATAGCACTTTGCTCCACCTGGGAATCAAACCCAGGACCTTATGCTCAGCTGTAGCGCTGCAGTATGATAACTGGGTGAAACGGCTACACCTATCATCATCGTCTTTATGTTCTTCACTAGTTTGTGCACGCGACTTCGTCAGCTTAAGAGCCTATACTACCTCAAATGGCTTAACATGATCCTCCGTTATGTCGAAAATTCTGCAGCATTAATTTTGAAATAAATATATGCTAAAGTTGAGGATTAATGTAAGGTCTTATGTTAGACGAAAACACGATTACATAAAATTTTCTCGATAGAAAAAAATTCCAAAGTTACCTCCAAACCGAACAATAAACCGCTGGTATTAAAAAAATACTTCAAATTAGATCATGAAACTTTGCATATTAACTGAACTAACTATAAAGCAGTCTAATGTTAGTTAGTTTTTTTGAAATACCTTTATTTTCACCGTAAAAAGCAAATACCTAAACTATTGGCGCTGCCTCCCGCCCAGCACCGCACTCTGTCTCGCTTTCACACAGTCCGCGAGCAGTATCGTGCGAGCGAGATAAAGAGTGAATTTTAGCTGAGGTAGTATAGGCTCCGGTTGAATATTAATTGGCATGAACAATACTCTGACTCTAGTTTCCATTCAAACTCCACGTTACAACAGGCTCGTACAATATTTTGACAGCCTTTCATTGCAAACATGTTCAGACACAGAGCAGGAAATCGACAGAGATTAGAGACGGCATCTATACAAGGTGGCAGGATATCGTCGCACCACCATGGTGCATGGTGTTACCATGTTTTCTGAACCTGGACAAAAAAAGGAAAATTTACAGACATTTTGACCCCGTAGGTTCCGTACCCAAAGGGTAAAAACGGGACCATATTATTAGACTCCGCTGTCCGTCTGGCTGTCTGTCACCAGGCTGTATCTCATGAACCGTGATAGCTAGACAGTTGAAATTTTCACAGAATATGTACATACTTCTGTTGCCGCTATAATAACAAATACTAAAAACAGGATAAAATAAGTATTTATTCTTCAGAAAAAAGTTGTCTGAATATTGCCCTTAGTACCTATGTTTTTATTTTTTTGTAAATTAGTACCTTGTTTCATTGTAATTTTATAATATAATATTATTTAATTATGCTTTTGTGTGTTGTGCTGTCTTTTTTTTGTACTGGAGAATTTTTTTATCTACTGTCTATGGTAGTGCGTCGATGTCCCCTGCCACCCTGTATAAATAAAAATAAAATGCTGCTCGTCGGCATCACTTGAGACCGGCGGAACCGATTTGGCTATTTTTATTTTAAAATGTTCGTAATAATCCGAATTAGGTTTTTAGGGAAAGAAAAATTTGATTTGTTTCCCGGAAAATAATCAAATCCGGGAAAATCTGAACGTCCTTTTTTCTATGGGAAGTTAGTATGAACTCTTGTTTGGATAGAACAACGTCTGTCGGGTCAGCTAGTCTAAACTAATATTATAAAGAAAAGATTTGTTTTTTTTTTATTGTTTGTTTGTTACGCTTTTACGCTAAAAAGGCTGAGCTAATTTGGATGGAATTGAGCACGTAAACCATTCCCTGGATACTTTTTATTGCGATTTTCCTACGGGATCGAGGACTCATATGTGTGAAACCACAGGGCCCAGCTGGTTTTCTATTAAATTCTTGGTGCTGGAAGTGCTTTGAGAGCACAACACAAGTAACTTGAAACTTCTTTTGTGACTGCCATTCAAAGCCGTCAGTTTGTTAACGTCACGTGTGTCATGTGTGTTAGTAAACAGTAACACGCTAGATTTGTATGGAAAGTGTTTATAATGTCGCCTCTAGCAGCGACCGCCGAGGGGCCTCTGTGTTCAGTTTTTTCGAAAAAACAAAAAACTTACGAGTTGACAACATGTCGCACGACTGGTCCACGTGTGTATGAACGTGATGATCCAATTAGCAACGCGGCAACGCAACCGATACTGGCTGTTACTACCTGTTTCAACGAGGTATTGTGTTAATATCATGTCAGTTTGTTTATTTTACATCAAACTAAAACTATTAAATTAAAAAAATCTTTACCTACTATTAAAAAAACTAAAATCGACTTGTAATGTACCTCAGAGGCTGGCGGCCATTGCCAATTTGCCACATTGTATGGCAATGTTTAGCCTCTGACCAAGGTAAAAATCAGTCCTTGGGTCACGGGAAGTGTGAACTAGCCGTTTGGAAATTTCGTTGAACAAAATATTCTTTGTTTTGGTTTAAATAAATAAAAGCTTAGTGAATTTGTCTAAGAAAGGCGAATCTGTATATTCACTTTGCAAAAATAAATTACGTAGAGTGGAAGCAATTGTCAGTTCTAGACAAAAAAAAGTAATTGGCAATCTTTTGTTCTTTCAGATTCCTATAGAAGGCGTAAATTTTCACGTCTAAAATAGAAAAAAAAACTTGAAGTACAATTAGTAGTACTTTACAATAGGACAAATTTAAAATAAAATTTGCAGGAGATACCCACTACCGTGAACGCAAAGAGTATTATGTGATGATTAAGACCAAAGATTTGCTGAGTAGTATCACCGATCTTGGAAGCAGTTTGCACCTAAGTTCAGCCTGTTTCCTTAGTCCAGTAGGTTTCTATTGGATTCATTGCATTAGGAATGCTTAGTTGGTTGGTTGACGTCATCACGTCGACGCCGGCTGTCGCTGAAATTCAGCACTGGAGTTCTGTCTCGCATTAAAGGGTCGTAGCTTATGCTGACTTTCGAAGTTCCGTACTTCGCGAAGATGAACATTCTAAATTAAGTAATTCGTCATAGCGTACCTTCGAACTCACGTAATTCGAACTTGTAAACTTTCTGAATACAGTTCACCGATATTTCGAACTTCGAAGTTCAGTATGACAGTCGAGCGACGGCCGTTTTTGCGTGTGTGTGATGCACTTTTTCCCCCACTTTTTTGTTTTTTTTCTTCTAATAGATTTGTGACTTTTGTAGAATATTATAATATGTACTTTATAACTCCTACACGCCCTATAATTTGTTCAACACCGACTATTTTATAAATTATCAACAAGTTAACATCAATTCAGATAACTTTAACAGCCCCATAAATAAAATGGTCTCCGATAAAGAGCGAAGAAAACAATAAAACGCGACACGAAATGTACGGTATATTTCTTTTTACGCTATCCCTTACGTGACTGTGACAATTAGCAATAAATTACCCAGGAAAGGATACTTACCTACCCTTAAATATAGGGTTTGTAGCGAAAGTAAAGTGTTATTTAGTTGTCAAGAAATGTTATGAGATGTGGTATTAATGTGTCAGATAGAAAATTGAAGGGGTAAGGCGAAACTGACAGCTTTTCGAGATGGTATCGCTTAAGGGGCCGACGAACTACGCATGCTAATGCGTAGTTCATACAAACATAATTCCAAAATAATTTGTAATTCAAACATATTCATAAGGTAGTAGTGTGTATTTATTCCGATTGGATTACAGAATATCTAGTTTCCCAAATATATATTTTGAAAGGACTCTGATATAAAGACGAGATGTGAGGAATTTCAAATTTCAATAGTAAACTTATTTTTCTCATAACTCTTCTTTAAATCAGTGTCCATTCAGTGTTCATCAGTGTACACACGAAGAGGTATCTTCATGATTTTTTTCTATCGTATCAAATTAGTTGTATTATGTTTTCAACGCACTATCTACCTAGCTTATATCCTCAAGAATATCATATTTTGTTTACTGTAGTCGATCATATACTTTTATTGTAAATTAATCAATGCCTGACACTATAATAAAGCACAAAAAACGCAAGTTTTACTTGCATTTTTTGTGTTTAGGTCCTGTAAGCCCCTTAAGAAACAGTAATAAAAGTGTATTTTAATATTGAGAGCAGTGGTGCCCTGGAGGTAACGGCCTCGACTTACGAGATGTTGGTCGTGGGTTCGAACTAGTCTTGTACCTGCTCGGTCATTTTTAAGATCGCTCCGTACTAGTTCATTTCGGTCAGTGAACTAGTTCATTCTATTCGTTCTATTAGCTTTATTCGGGCAGTACTTCCATAGATCACAGAGAAAAAAGTCTCTCTAGAGAGACTTTTTTTCTAAACATCTATAGTTATCTATCTCTGCGTCTCTTCCAAAATAAAAAGCGCTCAAAACCGCAAACAATTTTAAAATGTTATAAACTGACCAAGGACGCCTCGAACTCGCACACGAAGGGTTCCGTACCAAGCAAAAACGCTGAAAAAAACACGTTTGTTGCATGGGAGCCCCCCTTAAATATTTACATTATTCTGTTTTTAGTATTTTTTGTTATAGCGGCAACAGAAATACATCTTCTGTGAAAATTTCAACTGTCTAGCTATCACTGTTCAGGAGATACAGCCTGGTGACAGACAGTCAGACAGACGGACAGTGGAGTCTTAATAATAGGGTCCTGTTTTTACCCTTTGGGTACGGAACCCTAAAAAACAGCAAAGGAAACACTACACAAGAACTTTAATCAAAAATGCGCGCCGAAACATGGGTTATTTGTATTGTAACAGGCAGTAACATCTCACTGTCTTCGCAATTTATTGCAAGTTCATAATAATAAAATTACAATTTATTTGCGAACACAACTTACCTTGCGTCATTTTATTTTTGCGTTAAGCAAAAATAGACATTATTGCATTGACATACGTCTGTCTACTGATATTATAACGCGCATCTCATTCTAGCGAGCAGACAAATCAGTCGCTGTCTTTCTCGTTCGTCCGGCTCTTTGTAAATGTACTGACGACAGCACATTAAGCTACCCGAAACTGTAAAATTTTCCCAATCAACTTTGAACCTTGTTCTTCAGCGATAAAGTTGAAAATCTATTAAAGAAATTTGACAGCTTGATGTGCTGGCGTTTGTACAACTTGTTTTATATCGATAAATATTTACTGAATTTTTTTAGCCTCTCCACGTCTGCGCCACAATATCTGTCTTCCGCCTTCCGCATCCACCCGCATAAGTGCGCCCCGCGGTTTCACCCGCATAAGTGTCGATTTCGTAGGAATATCGGGATAAAAACTATCCTATATCCTTCCCCGGGATGCAATCTATCTCTCTGCCAAATTTTATCGACATCCGTTCAGTGCTTTAGGCGTGAAAAGGTAAAATACAGACAGACAGACAGAGTTACTTTCGAATTTATAATATTACTATGGATGGTAGTCCATGTTTCTCACATAACCCAAATGTAACTCGAAACAATTGTAAAGGGTCTCACCCTAATTACTATTTAATTGGGGTGCCAGGGTTGGGTAAAGAGGGAACCTGGTTGGAGTAAATGTTGGCAGTATTTATGAATAACAGTGTAATCTTTGTTGGCACGGATAGGTACCCATATTCCCACAACAAAAAATGGGTACGTATCAAAATCCCGAAGATTCATAATACCTATGATTGAAATACCGACGTCCAAAAGACCAAAATTCAAAATACCGAAAGTTTTAAATGCCGATAGTCGTTATATCGAAACACAAAATACCGATGTTCAAATGCCCGAAAGGACGAAATCCCGAATGGACGAAATACCGATAGATGAAATCCCAAACGCAATAGGCGACGTATGATGCAGGAGCGAGCGAAGGGCACCCCGAGCTTCGGTTTTGTTAGGTTACTTTAAACCCTTTACACAGAAATAGGGGCCCCGCGAAGCGGGGCTCCGTCGACATAGACGGCGGAGCCCCCCGCCGGGTGGTGACGGTATTTTCGCTTTTGCATCCTATTTCGACGGAGCCCCGCTTTGCGGGGCCTATTTCTGTGTAAAGGGTTTAAAGTAACCTAACCTAGGGGTGCCCTTCGCTCGCTCTTGCATCCTACGTCGACGGAGCCCCTCTTCGCGGGGACCTTAGGGCACCCCGACACGGACAGGTTAGGTTAGGTTGCTCCGTTGACATAGGATGCAAGAGCGAGCGAAGGGCACCCCGAGGTTCGGTTTTGTTAGGATACTTTAAACCCTTTACACAGAAATAGGGGCCCCGCGAAGCGGGGCTCCATCGACATAGACGGCGGAGCCCCCCGCCGGGCGGCGACGGTATTTTCGCTTTTGAATCCTATTTCGACAGAGCCCCGCTTCGCGGGGCCCCTATTTCTGTGTAAAGGGTTTAAAGTAACCTAACAAAACCGAACCTCGGGGTATCCTTCGCTCGCTTTTTCTTGAGAAAGTTGATCCCTATGATGAACCTAACCTCCGACTACGCTTTTTAGGCAACTTTTAAGTGTTTTGAGGTTAGGTTTACAAAAAATCATTTTTCTCGGAAACGGTGGCAATTTCGGGATTTTGAACTTCGGGATTTTAAACATCGGCTTTTTAAGCTTTCGGGATTTTAAACTTTCGACCAAACAACCATTCGGCGTTTCAATTTTCGGGATTTCGTCCATAAGTATTGTAAAATTCGGTCTTTTAAAATTCGGGATTTTGATACGTACCCCAAAAAATGCAAGTTCAATACACATTATATATAGTACAATCATTAGTTATTACAATCATTCTGATTTTTGGACAGATTATTCTACAAGCAACATACTAAAACACTACTGTTTTAATTTTTTAGTCCAAACAATAGATTTTTGTAGTTAAATAATTGCTCCATATTTTGCAATAAATTACCAGCGTTGTGTCATCGCGCTTCTCTATATTTTTTATGCAGTCCGACAGTGACCGCGCTTTTGGTCATGTAAGCCCCTTAAATACATTTTAAGTGACATTTCACAAACTATTGCACAACATTTATCAACAGCGCGCCCGTGTCGACGTTAATCGAACCCTAAAAGATTCTTGTAGCAATGTTACCTACCAAGGTGTAACAGAATAAACGCAAGTCCTGAAAGTAGTTTCTTTATAATTGACTACTGAATTGATTGCAGTAACTTTTAATAAAATAAAGTCAAGGCCACGGCGGCCAATCTCAACGGAGACTAGCTTTCGGCGCGGGAGATATTATAGTGCACAAGTGTGCGCGCAGACACATGTGCACTCCCTCTTCCCTCACTCTCATTGTCCGATGGGACGGCAATCCGACATAATCAGCCTATAATGTTCCCACTGCTGGGACTCCGGCCTCCTCTCGGTGAGAGGTAGTGGGCCGTAATCCACCACGCGGGCCCAGTGCGGATTGGCAGATGTCACATATCTTCGAATTTTTGGTTCTAGGACATGCCGGTTTCCTCACGATGTTTTCCTTCACCGTTTTGAGAGCAGTGGTGATGAAATAATTTACACAAAGTAAAGCGCCTGTCTGGGTTCGAACCTACAACTCGTAAGTCGCGGCCGTTACCACTTGGCCTCCACTGCTCTCAAACTTTTAATATAACTAGGTATATTTTTCAAAATTTATGTTTTTTGCCATAAGACCGCCGATTTAGTCAATGAAAATTAAATCTTAATTCAAGGCAATAACATTAAATTTTCGATGCATTAAATAATGCTAGAGTCACCACCATTTCCTTAATAATAATAGTTAGCTATAAAGAGTATAAGTTTTGGCTATTGTATTATTCTTTTAACTCAACACTCTAATTGGGGTGTAGGAGGTCTTGCGTTAATTATGTTACATATTGTATACATACATAATACCTATATTAATATCATTTCTACGTAACTGCCAGAGGGTATAATATCATCATTATTATTTAATGAGGGCGAGGGTCCGGTCCGTACAATTATACTTATTATACGTCAGACATCAGTAACGCGATACGTAGCGAAAACTTATTATTTATATGTTGCAACCGTTTCATTTCGGAGAAATGGAATTATAATTCAAAATATACTCTAGACTTTTTTATGTGCGTTTGAACTGAGGGACCACACTGGGAAATCACATTAATATTATAAAGGCGAAAGTTTGTGAGTGTGGGGGTGTGTGTGTGTGTGTTATGTTTGTTACTTGACTTGCTAAGATCATACCTGAAAGATAGAAAGGTTAAAGTTCAAGTAAACGGCGTAAACTCATTAGGGTCTGAAATGACAATGGGTGTTCCTCAAGGTTCGATATTGGGTCCATTCCTCTTTTTAGTTTACATTAATGATTTACCCCAATTACTTCAAAATCAACCGAAGATGGTGTTATTTGCAGATGACACATCGTTAATCTTTAAAATAGACCGACGGTCACAAAATCTTGACGACGTGAATAACTCTATTCTTCAGGTCCAAGATTGGTTTACGGTAAATAATTTAGTACTTAATGAAAAAAAAACCAAATGCATTAGATTTAAATTACCGAATGTTAGAAGTAGCGAATGTGAAATCATATTGAATGGCCAAAAACTAGAATTTATTGATCAGACAGTTTTCCTAGGAATCACGCTAGACGAGAAATTACAATGGGGACCTCATATAACATCTATTGCGGGGCGGCTAAGTTCCGCCGCTTATGCTGTTAGAAAGATAAGACAGTTAACAGATGTAGAAACCGCGCGTTTGGTCTATTTTAGTTACTTCCACAGTATTATGTCATATGGCATTTTACTATGGGGTCGGGCTGCTGACATTGAATCCATTTTTATTTTACAAAAGAGAGCTGTCAGAGCCATTTACAATCTACGTCGTCGCGAATCTCTTAGGGAACTATTTAAAAAGGTTAATATCATGACGGTACCTTGCCAATTCATTTATGAAAATATTATGTATGTAAGAAAAAATCAACATCTTTTTAATAAAATAAGTGATAGGCATAATTTTAATACTAGAAATAAAGATAAATTAGATCAACCTTTTTTTAGATTATCTAAAGTACATACATCTTTTATGGGGTACTGTGTTAAATGCTACAACAAAATACCTTGTGACATATTGCAATTAAATGAAAGAAAATTTAAAACTCATATTAAAAGTACACTTTGTAAACAAGGATATTACAAATTAGAGGATTATATCCAAGATAAGAATGTTTGGAAACATGCTGGTCCTGCTCCATAGGACAATCTAAAAGTCTAGACAAAATCAAACTTGTTCCTAATTTAATTTATATATATATTTTTAATTATGACATCTTATTCTAATTCATTTTTACAATCTGCGACTACAGTGGCTCACACACTTGTTAAAGTTCAACTACTTTTGCATTTTTTTTTTTTAAATAACTTGTAAATATGTGAGCACCATGTATCTATCACTTATTTGATTTACCTGTCATTGCTTAATTTTTAATTCTTTTTACCTTTTGTGGTAGACTAATTTTATTATGGGTGCATCGTGTTCACATATAATTTTTATTATGTATACAAGACCTTGTAAAACATTTTTAAAAGAGTAACGGTGGAGTTTCTTGCCCATTCTTCTCCATACGAAAACTACCTTTTCGAATGGGCGACTAGAATCATTTCTATTTAGTTTTTTTTTTTGACGTTCAAAAGTGCCTTTAATGTGCCTATTTGAAATAAATGATTTGACTTTGACTTTGACTTTGACTTTACTTCTTCACGACCAATTTTGATAAAATTTGGTATGGAGGTAGCTGACACCCTGGATTAACATATAGGCTACTTTTTATCCCGATATTTTCACGGGAGAAACTTATGCGAGTGAAACCGCGGGGCGCAGTAGCAAAATAAAAATCCTAGCAGTTTAGTAGTATATTAAAACAATTATAGAACGAATCTGGGAATTTGTAAACAAATATATATTAAAAACTAAAGCCCTAAAAGTGTGGTCCCTCAGATCTCACAGACCATCAGCCAGATCTTGGAAAGTATCCTACAAAATAAGGTTTTGTGATTACAGACATTTAGTAAAGTATATTTAAAGGTATTTTTTAAATAACAGATGACAAAGCATTATAGATTTACTGTTAAGTGCTGATTTTGCCAAAGCTAGATATTTTTTTGAAGGCATAATTTTGAATTTTTGACAGTCCTTCCATACAAAAACTGTCAGACGTCAATTTTATTCCGCGAATAAAAATATCTGTCGATTGAAAAATCAGCCCTAAGTGAAATATTTTAGACTCTTTTCTTTAAAGAGCAGAGCAAAAAGAGTTCCATACATTAAAGTATTCCCTAACTGTCGTTATTCCGATTTCATCAAGTTTTAAAATATTATTATTTCTTGTGACGTGTAAAAGTATTTTTTATATCCAATTCACACAAATAAAATATTATTTATCATAAAAAAAATATCAATCAGAAAACTTCGAAAGCGAGACGACGCGATCGTAGCTCTGCTACGAAGCGAGCTACGCCGTAGCGCACTGTGCTACGGGCGACGTGCTACGGGTGGGCGCGGACGTACAGGCTAGCCGGCGAAATTATTTTTTTTTTACGTTTTTTGCAATTTGCTGGTCAGTATTAAGTTGTACGTTGAGTAAAATATGATTCGCGGCCGTAACAAATATGTATTTACAGATTAATCATTAGTCATGAACACAACTCTCTAAGACCAAGTAATCTTACTGAATGACTGTTTCATGAAATTTTAACATTTTGGGTCTATACTAAGTTAACAAGCTGTATTACTGATTCTAATGATTATGATTCTGTAAATACATATGTGTTACGGTCGCTAATCATATTTTAATCAACCTAGGTGCAACTTAATACTGACCAGCAAATTGCAAAAAACGTAAAAAAAATTGAATTTCGCGGGCTACCTTAGCGCTTCCCCCTTAACTTAACTAAGCAAGAATTTCATGAATAAGACTGTCGATTACTCTAAATGAGAACCTCTCTCCTAAAGTTCATCAATCAATCAATCTATCAACTCAGGCTATTACAGTCCACTGTTGGACTTAGGCTTCTCCAAGGCTGCGCCACAACACACTGTCCTTCGCCTTCCGCATCCAGTCCACTCAGCTACTTTCTTAACGCCATCGGTCCATCTAGCTGAGGTCCCACGCTACGCTTGCCGATACACGTTCCCTACTCCTGGACTTGGCTGCTGTACCGGCCATATCGGTGCGATCATTGGTCTAAAGTTCATAAAAGCTAAAATAAAAATCCTACTAAATCAAAAGGTTGTACAACGCACTAACTAAATGATAAACTGTAGTATCTCCCACAAACAATGTTGCCACCATAAAACATTATGACAGCTGTTCTCCGAACAAGACGCAATTATATTTTATTGCCGCACCGTATTCAAACGGCGGGACAAATGCGTTCCACACTAACAGGAGTAATTTTGACAGTTCAACAACATTCACTGCGTTATTTACGTTGTTGAGCAGACAAATATTTCGAACTTATGAAGCAATGGATATATTATATAATAATTAATCAGCTTGTATTGTCCCACTGTTGCGCAAAGGCCTTCCTTTCCTTCTCAATTCGATCCTGAGCAAATATGGGCCAATCTATCATACTATAAGTGTCAAGTTCGTCCCGCCATCTACGACTAGGTCTTCCGCGATACCGTTGGACGTTTTCAGGAACCCATGATGTGGTGGTGTTAGCCCACAATACATCCGACATGCGGCAAACGTGTCCGGCCCACCCAGTCTCTTTTGAGCTTGGCTGCTTTTTGGGTGACGGTTGCGATTTGTGACTTAGGGCTTGTACACGCGGCGGCGACCTCTCGCGTCCGGCCCTGGTGCAAGCCATGGTCCGGGGCGAGAGGGAGTGGGAGGCAGTCACCTCCTTCTGCGAAGCAGTCATGCTAGCGAAGGAGGTGGCGGGAAGGATGAGGGAGAGAGCCTCCCGTCCCAGCCGCCGTGGGAGACGCTCCGGGCGTCGGGAGCCACGGGACGACTCCCAGCCACCGTAGGCGTGGGCCTGCGGGCGGAGAGTAATGGGCAGCTCACCGTCCGATCAGGACCAGGCCCGTGCCGAACGGTGCGTACGTGTTCCACGCGCGCCTCAAAGAGATGTCAGCATCGAGGAGGGGCCCCATAGGGCCGAAGCCTGCCGGGTCAGCGGGATTGTCCGAAAGGGTTACCGCTGGCCCGGAACATAAAGGGCTAAGGAAGGAACACGGGTGGGTTTTAGTCAGTAAGAGTCTGACACTCCCTTCCGCTCCACCCAGAGCAGGAGGGGTCATTTGATGATTACCCACACAAAAAAAAAAAAGGGCTTGTACACAAAACTGCGAATCGGTGCGATGCGAATTCGCAACGCAGAAAACGCAACGCATCGCAGTTTTGTGTACAAGCCCGTAGAGCACAGTATCGTGTTCCGTATCCGGTCGGTAACTCCAACTCCAAGGATACTGCGCTCCATCGCTCGCTAGCAACTATAGTCCGCGCGGAACTAGTTGGCCGCGCCTTAGGTGGGGACGGGGGTGAGGGCGGCGGGGTTGCCTATTGTTCGCAACACACGTACTGAGTAATGAAAAAGCGGGCCCCTCCCCTCCGTTCCACCGCTCACATACCTAAGGTGCGGCCAACTAGTTCTGCGCGGACTATAACTTCTATATTCATTCTATTTAGAGAATAGAAAGATACCTACCCATACCTACCATTTAATCTACTCACTCTATAAGCACACCTTAGCACATTATTTTATAGAAACACTAGCTTCTGCCCGCGACTTCGTCCGCGTGAAATTTCACCCTCTTAGGGGTGGAATTTCGAAAAACCCTTTCTTAGTGGATACCTACTCTTCACAAAGAACACACCCTCCAATTTTCATGTCTCTAGGAGCAACGGTTTAGACTGTGCGTTGATATATCAACAATCAGTCAGTCAGTCAGTTTACCATTTTATATTACCATCAAGCCTATATTCCTCGGAGGGCAACGCAGAGTTTTAGCCGTACAGTATACCCACATTTCTCCAGTTTATAGAAACAATAACACCAATTCCTTAATCACCAAGACAAAGTCTTATTCATTTGCTACCTTATGTTCGGAGTTCACCTAAAAGCCCGCCCACCGGTCCAGCGAGCGCTGAGTGTTGGTAAACCTCGGGGTAATTGGCGTGACACTAGTGCTGTGCGGTCATGAGATTTGGCAGTTGAATATTTTTGAGAGATATTTCTGGTTTTATGGATTTTTATTTAATCTAAAAGAACACATTACATTGTTCACTTAGCGAATAAATACATAACTAAGGTAGTTTCTTTTGATTTTTTTTTTAGCTTATAAATATTTATGTTGCAGGTCACAAGGTTTTTTTTAGTTTAGCAAGAACAAAAATATAATCGCAATTACAATGCAAAGAAAGAGAGAGAAAAAAATGTTTATTCTTCACAAACAAAACGCACATTACAAAAAAAAAACATACAAAGTAGCCAAAAGCCTCGTATTCAAGCAATAAAAGGTTGATAATTTTTTTCCATTGCATGATGTCAAGGTCAATAGTATAACAACAAATTATTGTAATTATTTACCTACTAAATAATATTATCAAGTGTCATTCCAAAAAATGTCAACATTTTATAGTGTATTTTATAGTGTGCATTTTATAGTGTGCAAATAGTGAATTCTAACTACCTGAATAGTTAATTTACTATTATATAAAAATGTATTGATTGATCCCAGAATATATCAGAGGCATTTGAGAATCGTACCACTTCAACGCCTCTTTAACAGAAATGCTTACTGGAAGAAAGAAAAAAAAGACAGTTTAAAAAAATGCCAAACAATGGTAACAAATCACAACACAAAGACACGAATACCAATTGAAACAAAACATCAGCGAATACAAAACTATGCAGCGAGTCGATTCAACTTATAACCGATCGTAACCAAAGACTACAATATAATGTAACTAAAACGCGCTGGTAGGTTGCCACAGTTTATTTTCACATTCAATAGCAAAATCCAAAAGTGAAATCAACCAAATGTCAAACCTGACAGGCCTACTAGAATTTAGAATACAATTAATGTTCCGAAAGAAGGTGATATGCTGCACTGTAACGAGTTCGATTCGCAACACAACTTATTGTCATCTAACTAATTCTCACTGGTATCAGGATGACACTCAAAACCGCAGCGACTTAATAACTTAACGTCGGGAGCAGATAAAGGGATTGCGGCTTCAAATAATGTCATGCAACGATAGTCTTGAGGTCCATCGCAATGCCAGAGCAGTATCTCATTGGTAGCAGCTTGGATTTGACTAAGGATTGAGAAACCCCAAGCTTTGAGATGAAATCCATACTCACTTAACTATACTAATAATAAAGCTAAAGTTTGATTTTATTGCTGAATGGCGATGGGTGAGGTCTACGATGGAACGAGCATGCCCAGAAGATGCCTAAGGCACTGGAACTCACACGCATCGACGAAACACAGCAGGCTGCTTTACGCCGGACTCCGGTTGTTTGGGAACTCCCACGCATCGACGAAACACAGCAGGCTGCTTTACACCTGACTCCGGTTGTTTGGGAACTCCCATGCATCGACGAAACACAGCAAGCTGCTTTATGCCGGACTCCGGTTGTTTGGGAACTCCCACGCATCGACGAAACACAGCAGGCTGCTTTACACCTGACTCCGGTTGTTTGTTTGAACGCTCAGCGACAATCAATGTCAAAATCTTGTCAAAAATGTATCGAAATTAGAGGTATTTTTGACAGATTGAGAATGAGATCAGACTGTGAACGTTCTTAAAATTACGAGAATTGCCCCGCAGAGGGCTATTTCCCATAATTAAAAACGTTCAAAATGTATTTACAATCTCATGTCAGCGACAATAAAATATCAAAACTGGCCAAGTGCGAGTCGGACTCGCACACGAAGAGTTCCGTACCACAAGGCAAAAACGCAGAAAAAAACACGTTTGTTGTATGGGAGCCCCCCTTAAATATTTATTTTATTTTGTTTTTAGTATTTGTTGTTATACTTAGCGGCAACAGAAATACATCATCTGTGAAAATTTCAACTGTCTAGCTATCACGGTTCATGAGATACAGCCTGGTGACAGACAGACGGACGGACGGACGGACAGCGAAGTCTTAGTAATAGGGTTCCGTTTTTACCCTTTGGATACGGAACCCTAAAAATGTGAGTAAACGCTGTACAATTTTTGACAGACTAAGACTGAATTCGGCTGCAAACGTTCTCAAAAATGCGGGAATTACTCCGCAGATTCCACCCGTAGTCTTTATTATGACCCCAGCCTAACGGTGCGTTCACGAGGGCGATTTTTTACGTTTTTTCTTTTAGATTTGTTATTTTTACTCTAAACACATTGGAATTATATGCTTCTCTTTTGAGGGAGCGATGCTTACGGGACGCGCGCGCGAAAAAAATCGCATTCGTGTGTACGCGCCCTAAATGGTGAAAGGATAAACGCTACAAGTAAAGTGTTACGGTTATTTTTTCTAAAATCCGTCGCCATTGCAAATTGAATCAGGTACCTGACAGAGTTTCCTTTTAGTTCTTTTTTCTATCGGCCAGTATAACTAAGTTATTTTGTTTGCTGGCGACGAGGAAATAACATTTTCTTTTGGAAATTTTTCTTGAGGACTTCATCAACGAATTTTATTTAACGTAATATTTCAATCACAAGGGAATAACATTATTTCGTTTAATAAACTTTGTTTTTTATCCAGAAACCCAGTTTTCGTGGATTTAAAACATTACTCGTCACGCCTGTACCTATACTCCGGTGGGTTATGCAGAAATGCACCTATAGTACACCCCAGCAGGGTTGCAGCTGAAAATCAGCGTCAGGTGGTACACCTTGTGTTGTCATCTGACATTATGCTGAGCTGAGGCCCTTTTGGCATTATAATCTTTGTTTTCTGTTTTTATAGTTTTAAGGTGTACTTATTTTGATGTAATGCCAATAAACGCATTTTTCTTTCTTTCTTTCTTTCTTTCATAGATATCCGTGGTACACTCACATTTTACCAGTTATGTTTAAGAAGTTGGCCATAAGGGGTGAGCTTACTGCCATCCACTGGGCACAAACCCAGACAGCGGGCGAAATTCCTGACAGAAAAACCCAATAACACTTGGCGCAAATATAACAAACTTATTGGAAGCTATATGTTTGAGCCGTCTCGGGATGGTCCGAGTGGTCGTCGAATATTTCGGGACATCGCCAAGCGGTTGGCTGGCTCTACGTGTGACCTGAGGGGTGGCCTATTTTTAGCCCAAAGAATAAGCATTGCCATCCAACGTAGTAATGCTGCCAGCCTTTTGGGCACTTATCCCATTGACAGCGATGCGGAAGAATTTTTTGATGCCCAATGAGCTCATTTGACTTTTTTTTTACTTTTTTTATTATACATACATATACTTGAAACACACACACACACTCACACAACACACACACACACTTGAAACAACACACTTGATTTTAAAATAACACTTTGCCCGACCTGGGAATCAAATCCAGGACCTTGTGCTCAGCAGTAGACCACTAGACCAATGAGGCAGTTCATGGATTCATTGCTTTTTTTAGGCATCATTATTTCAGTTCTTTTTGGAACTCGATTCCCGGCGTGTCCCAACACTATGTAACCGCAAAAAGTCCATTAAACTTCATTACAACATGGCACTTTCACTTCACAGAAATTAAAACGTTTGCGAAAACGTGAATTAAGTAATTGTTATAATTACCAAGTGTTTGTGAATTAAGTGCTGCTGGGGATTCTGTTTCAGTATTTTGTTGCTCTTTTAATATAAACATCATGTTCATGTTTTGTTTTAAAGGTGACCTTAGAATCATTTTCTGTAAAAATCTCACCGTGAAAACTTAGGTGAAATGAGCTTAAAGTTGGGTGAAGTTGGTTGAATACGAGGCTTTTGGCTACTTTGTATGTGTGCATTTTTTTTTTTTTTTTTGTAACGTGCGCTTAGTTTGTGCAAAATAAACATTTTTTCTTTCTTTCTTTAATTGTTTTGTGTTGAGTAATTCAAAGAAAAGTTACTTATTTGACGGGTTGAGGGGCTCGTAGCTAAGTAATAACAGGAGAGGCTCGTGACTAAGTAATGACAGCCGCTCGGGTCGATCGATTTAAGCTACGCTCGCCGCGATTAGTCCGAAAATGGGTGAACATCTTTACATAACTGCTAATAGTTGTATGTAAATTGACGGAAAATTGACGCAGTGTGTCAATTTGATAAACAATTAAGTAATTTACCGCGGTTGGGGGTTGTGTGAGATCTCGGGGTTACTTTCTCTGGGGATCTTTCGTTTCGTGCTCATGTAGTGCAGGTGTGCAAGAAAGCGTTTAAAAATCTTGGTTTTATCATGTGTGAAACCCGTGACTTCACTATATATGGCAGCAGTGAAAGCACTTTACAATGCGTTGGTGCGAAGGAACTTGGAAACTAGTGCTATAATCTGGAATCCTTACGAAGTGAAGTATTCTCAGATGCTGGAAAATATGCGGAACAAGTTTGCCTATCTATAACCTATCCACCCGTCCACCGTATAATATCCACCTTACAAGGCTGTAAAGTAGAAAAGTATCTAATGAATAAAGAACATGCATTTTAACAGATCTCCATAGACCGTTGACATAATTCTCTAACGATACATGCAGCCTACTTCACGAAGCGCATCTAATAAAAAAATATCATAAAAATTAACGTTTATTTCCTCGACGACCTCCGTGTCGACGTCTACTAAGGGCATAGAGCAAAAATATGCAGCGCGACAACAGTCTTTAGTTAAGCCATGCCGTGTTTTAGATGGGATTATTAAGGTAAAGACATGCGGTGTCATAAGTTGAACGATAAATTGTTCCAGAGAACCGCACGTTATAAAATTTCGTTTCAGTGCGGTTAGTGGAAGTACTCAGGTGCTGTTCGTCCAAGTGCGGTTGAAATCAGTGCTCTGAGTGGAATATCTCTTCTTTATTATTTAACTACACAAAAATTTGGCAGAAGGAAAATATGCATAGCTTTGATAATGTTGGTTAAATTAAAAGTCAAATAATTCAAATAGTCAAGAAACCCACTTAGTATTTCGAGACATCGCCAAGCAGTTGGTCGACTCTTCACGTGACCAGAGGGCTGGCCTATTTTTTGGCCAAAGAATCAGCATAGCCATACAACGTGGCAATGCTGCCAGTCTTTTGGGCACGTTTCCTGTTGACAGCGAAGTGGACGAATTTTTTGATGCCCTTTGATTATTTCCCCTCCTTTTATACTTGTTTATGTATATTATTATTTCAAGACTGTTAGCTTTTTAAAATTTATGTAAACACTTTAATATAATAGTCAAGTAATTCAAATTTTCTTACGTTTTTTGCAATTTGCGGGTCAGTGTTGATTAATAGATATTTTATTCACGACCATAACAAATATGTCATGTATTTATTGATATAATCATTAAAACCATCAATACAACTCTCTAAGTTCACCCTATTAAATGATCATTGATATTTTTAATGCTGTCAATACATTTTTGTTATGATTGAAAATAAAATTTTGATACATACACCCTCATACTGACCTGCAAATCGCAAAACAAACACGTAAGAAAATTTTTTTTTGCGATTTTTTTATTTGAAACTGTGGTCTGTATCAGAATGCCAATTCTCGTAATTTATAACGTTCAAAATCTAGTCGCAGTCTCATCTCGGCGACAAACAAATGTCAAAAACTTGTCAAAATGTAGGGAAATTAGAGGTATTTTTGACAGATTGAGACCGAGATCAGACTGAACGTTCTTAAAATTACGAGAATGTTATTGAGTAGCCACAGTCGTTGGTTGCATTGCATGAACGCAATTGCAATGCTACGTGAAAGTTATCATACTGGAAAAACAAAACTACAATTTTCTACTCTGTGCCGTTCAAGCACCATCAAGACTTAATAACGAAGGAAATTGTTAGAATTATACAATTTCTAGAAGCAAACCGGTTGGCGTCGGATTACACGTTTAAATTTTCCTAGCCTTTTCCTAGCTATGTTGGGGTCGGCTTGTCGGGGTCCAGATGCAACTGAATACCAGTAATTTATATGTAGCCACTGCCTATCTGACACATCCCAATTACTGGGTAACACGATACCTCTTGGTAAGACTGGTCAGACTTTTGGGCTTCTGACTACCCTTAACGACTGTTTTAAAGATCTACGAATGGTAGCCAAGACCAACGGGAGGGGGTTTCGATATGAGAACGGTCACCTCGGCAAGTGTAGCTTACCCTTCGATCGACCATTCGACCTGAGATGCTGTTGTTATTCTTTAGTCACAAAACTCACAAACAAAGCAAAATAAATTGTAAACATCATAAAAAAGCATCATAAATTAGGTATATAAAATGAAAAGTTATTAAACAAATTTAAAAACAACAACTTTGAATGAAGTCTAAAAAGAACAAAACACTGACTTACACAAATAACAATAAACGTACAAAGTAACTAAAATAAGCATAAATTACGAAGTATGACATTAGCCAGTTAAATGTTTGTTTAAGGCGAAAGCGCCAGGGTAGCCCGCGAAATTCAATTTTTTTTAGGTTTTTTGCAATAGGCTGGTCAGTACTAAGTTGTATGTTGATTAAAATATGATTCGCGGTCGTAACAAATACGTATTTACAGAATTATAATAATTAAAGTCATCAACACAACTCTCTAAGACCATGTAATCCCCAAATGTCAAGATTTCATGAAATAGTCATTCTGCGCAGGAGAGCTTTGTATTTTTTTTTTTTTTTTTTTTTTTTTTTTTAAAAAAACGTTGCCCCACACTAGGAATTTCTCCTGTATTGTGGGTGCGTTTACAAACATTGAAACTCACATACACACAAAGAGAACATAATGTTGCTACTGTTGACTATTTGGCGCTACCATAGAGCCAGGATAAACTGCCATGTTTTTCTTACCCAAACATTTGCTTTTCACTAGGAGTTTTCCCGTACCTACGAGCATAGTGACTGTTAGCAAACACCAATCTCACATGTTCAAACATTGTCTACATTTTTGGGGTTCCGTACCTACAGGGCTCCGCTGTCCTTCCGTCTGTCACAGGCCTGTATCTTTTGAACCGTAATAGGTAGACACTGTATATTTTCACATGGCAGAGTGTGAACTACTATGGCCGCTATGGGAATAAATAATAAAATAAAAAATTAAAGGGGTCCCTATGCAGGACCGTGTTCTTTTCCACGTTTTGTTTTTTGTTCCCACTGCTGGGACACGGGCCTCCTCTCCATGAGCGGCCGTAGGGCATATATTTACCCCGCGGGCATAGTGAAACCCACCGTACCACCAGGGGTACGGCCAGGGGTACGGAGGGTCTGCAGTGGTGCCGGTTGGTGGAAGTCACATGTCTTCGAATTTTTGTTTCTAAGACATGCCGGTTTCCTCATGATGTTTTCCTTAACCGTTTTCAGAGCAGTGGTGATGATTTTTTTACTAAAGTATTATAAAAAACCTGTAGTGTTAAATATTGATTGTACAGTGGTATGGAACTACAGTATAGAACCCTTCGGGTGCGGGCACTCGCACTTGGCTTCTTTTTTTTCCTGTACGGTATTCAACGCCAAAGCCCAAAATTATATATCTAGCGCTAAAGCTAAGCCAAGCCAAGCCCTAACCAAGCCAAGCTAAGCCAAGTCAAGCTATATAAATTATGAAGTTTTACAAAATATTTGTTTATCCTCAAATCACAAGATTAGACTAGTTAATTTAACAATATGTATACAACGTTATTTTTAGTATATGCGAAACCTCAATATAGTTTGTTCAGAATAAGTAACTGATGAAAACGATTCCAATAATTTTTACCACATGTTATATTTTATCCCAAAAATATTTAAAAAAGGTTAAAAGTTGGACACCGAGCGACATTATGTAGGTTATCCAATCTCCGCGCCGAACGGTTACGTACCGGGTGAGCATGTTTTTGTACGGTCAAACAGGTAATTAGGGGGAGGCCTATGTCCAGCAGTGGACGTCTTTTGGCTGAAATGATGATGATGATGATGAAACAGGTAACTTAACAAGCTTATAACTTTGTGATTTTTCATGATACAGTTTTGAAATTTTGTACATAGATTCTTTACATAAAAATACTAGACACGCGTTTCGGGTTTCGCTTATACCTACTATAAATAATTTTGTTTAAATATTTATGTATAAGTTTTTTTTTTAAATATTTGATTTAAAAGAGCGTCTGTGGAGTTTCTTGTAAATGTCTATTAACTGCTCTCAAATTACGATGTTTATTTATTTTTTTACATACTTTTTTGACATAATCTCTTTATTATTTGATATTATATACAGACAATTCAAATTTTTCATCTCTTTATTAGTGGTTGTAATGGGAATCATATCACTTGGCTTTAGTAGGTTTTTATTTTTTATTTATGCTTTTGATAGATTCTTATTTTGTAAATGTGAGGACTTTGTAGACTTTAGATCATTTTTTATTTTATCAAGTACCAGATACTTGTAGACAGGCCTACTACGCTGTCCTCCCATACCAACTGTAATTTGAAAATATTGTAAAAGCCAATTATTTTTTAAAAGAGTTACCGTGGAGTTTCTTGCCGGTTCTTCTCCATAGGAAACGACCAATTGGAACCGTGCACCTAGCTTCTGACGTTTCTTAAGTGCCCATGTAGGTTTATGTGAAATATTTTTTTTTGATCTTGCCCGTTCTTTTCCTTAGCTCAACGCCTTAACGATTCAAAAGTGCCTATAATAGGTTTATTTGAAATGCTTTGAGTCTGAGTAACTTTTTGCCGACCAATCGCTTTGAAGAACTCAAGAAATTCAACACAAATTTATAATTATAAAGTTCAGCAGATTTTCCCAAAACAGGTAATTAATGAATAAATTGGCTTTCATATAAAACTTATTAAAGTATTTCATCAATACATTGAAACAACTTCGACTGTGTATTACTAAGAATTTTTATATAAAAGATTTCTGACCTTTTGACAAGAAGAATACCTAGGTATAAGTACCTACTTAATCATAAAGTTAACGTGCTGTTGAAAGTTCAATGTTATTCATAAATTAAGGTTGTCAGACGAAATAAATATAATAAAATGGGGAGCTAACGAGCCGACACAAAAATTTTAGCATGAACACCAAAATCAACGAACATTTGCAAAAGGAGATCTTGAATAATATACCTAACACGAACAAACTTGAAAATAAGGGATCCCTTCTTTTCGCATAATGTTCTTTTTCCTAATATACTTTGGCATAACTCTTTTGGTATAATTTGTTTTGCCATAATAATACTTTGCCATATTTTTTTTTGGCATACAGCTTAGGTTGGCATAATTATCTATAAGGCTAATTTGTTTTGGCATAAATTTAATTCGCATAACGTTACTAGGCCTAATGACTATTAGCATAATCATATTTAGGCATACAATTAATAGAAATTACGGAAACAAATTTGAGTTATTTTTACGTATTTATTTTTGATTTTCATGCAAATGATTTATTATACATAACATTAATTCCATTTTTAACCCTAAATTAAAATTAAAGTATTGTCTTAAAAAATCATTATGTTGTGCTACAAAAGTTAGTGACAGAACCCAATCGCTGCAAAACCGACTCCACGTAGTCTTGTCTGCCCTACCCCTAGAGTGTAATTTAAAATCGCGTAGGCGCGTAGGGGCGAGGCGGCCCGCGGGCTGAGGAGCAGGCGGCTGGGAGCGAGCCGCCGCGGCTGAGGCTGGCCGGCGGAGCCGGCCAGCAAGCCGAAGCTGCGGTGGTGAGCGAAAGCCGTCTGCGACGATTAGCACGCGTGGGGCCGCCGGAGGCCCGCAGCGCCGGACCCGTGACAGAAACCATGCCTGCTGCATGTTGCATGCTTGCTTGCATTCTGCATGCTTGCTTGCATGCTGCCTGCTTGCTTGCATGCTGAATGCTTGCTTGCATGCCTGCTGCATGCTTGCTTGCATGCTGAATGCTTGCTTGCATGCCTGCTGCATGCTTGCTTGCATGCTGAATGCTTGCTTGCATGCCTGATGTATGCTTGTTTACATGTTGCATGCATGGTATATGCTTGTTTGCATGTTTCTTACAACGAAAAAAACCTACAAAATTGTTCAAAACAAATATGTTATGTACCTGCTTCAGGAGATATGGTTTTTTTCCAATCGTCGAAATAAATTGGTATATCCTCTTCGGGCAAAAAGGTTAAGGCGTATATACATTTTATTTCCATGGCAAATGATATATTATTTCAGGTGTATTCAGGTGTTTTCAGGCATATTTTAGGCATATTTTACTTCATTGTTATGCCTATAAAATATGCTTTAATATCATTATGCGTAAATAAATTTATGCTTAAGAATGTTATGCTTAATAAAGTTATGCTTCAGAATTTTATGCTTAATCATTATTATGATTACAAAAATTATGCGTAAAACATTATGCGTAAGCTGTTATGCGTAAATACTATTATGCGAAAATATAATTAGGACAAACAAAAGTATGCCAAGTTATATTAGGTCTTAAAATTTTATGCAAATGGATAGGGAACCGAAAATAATGGCGGATGAAAAAAAAACAGCTGTTCCCTACATTTATGTTCGTCTAACTCGTCAAAATGTAGAGAACAGCTGTTTTTTTTTAGTAAAAGTTGTTCATAATGATGAGTACAATCACGTGTTTAAGTATCGGTCACAAATTACCAGTCGCCCTATACAACGTGCCGCTACAATGGTGACATTAATTTAACACACGTATACGTTTTCACATTTTCGTTTCATGAAGAAGTTCTATTTCCATTAAACGTTATTATTTACGGATTTATTTAAAATTTTAGAAAAT
Organism: Oligia strigilis; assembly: GCA_951800025.1. Taxonomy (NCBI): domain Eukaryota; kingdom Metazoa; phylum Arthropoda; class Insecta; order Lepidoptera; family Noctuidae; genus Oligia; species Oligia strigilis. Next base: position 6,098,369 of record OX637562.1, read on the forward strand.
AGCATCTTAGAGCAACCTGTACATAAAGAACTGTTGCGCAGCGGTTGTTTTATTTTTAATTAGATTATGGTGCTGTGTTGGCGACAGATCTGGCAACCCGGTTGCTAGGGGCTTGTTATTGTTGGTTGGCTAGCGACCGGGCGGCTTGCGTGTTTTTTACCTTTTATTCTTGTGATCTTTATTTAATTTTATTATACCCTCTTGCACCTTACCTTGGGTTTAATTTGGTGCCTAACAGTGCTGCGATAAAGACGCTTTGCTTTGTTTTACGAGTACGTTTACATCTCTTGCGATACAGACGCTTTTATTTTTTTGTTTTGTGCTTGTGTAAACTTGTGATCGTGATGGCAAATACACATCCGAACTACACAGCAGCTGAATATGCGGACATGATCCTAATTTACGGAGAATGTCAACAAAATGCTGCCCTTGCGATAAGAACATATCGCGAGAGATATGGCGATAGATGCGGGAAAACATGAAACGCCGTTTAGCCCTTTGTATCCGCCAACAAGGTGGTCTACAATACTCAACAATACGCGTTGCGCTTGCGCGGTTGCCAGCGCGCGAAGTGACGCGCGTTGCCGCTCCGAGTCAACGTAACCAGCAGCTACGTAAGTAATTTCATGAATGAATTTTTGCAAGGGTGATCCCAATTTTAGTTAATATAATATTATTTAGTTTGTTTGAAAAATTTTTTTTTTCAATTTACGTATTATTTTAACCTATCAAGTTAAATATGATTAATGGGCACTAGCCCTACCCGTGTGTTAAATTAATGTCGCCATTGTAGCGGCACGTTGTATACACATTAGATACGTCAGGTGTCTATGCTCTAATATTGTTGTATCCTTACATAGTATATAAAAAGCACCGGAAATGTCTGTACGCGCATAGCATCCGAATGACTGCACCAAATTGGATAATTCTTTTTTCGTTGTGTCCGGTATTGCCAGTACAAGGCTTGTATAAAAGAAAATTTCGGAAATTCGAAAAAAAAAAATTGCACTCGTGGGAAGTTGGGGCGGGCCGCTAGTATAAATAGTTCTTCCTGGTTTGTGCATCTGAGATTTTTGTCTATACTATACATACACGACACGGAAAAAACCATTAGAAAGGATTTTGTTCCATAATGATTTCAAAAGATTTATCTTTCGAATATTTCTTGTTTGCTGTGAGTGCCAACCCTAGGTATAATTCGTAGTATTCGGTGTTTTTCTAATTAAACTTCAGTCGAGTTCTGATTGAATATTAATCTAATTAAACATTTAATTACGTTACTAAACGTTCCTTCATGTAAAAACATTAACATCTTTTAAATGTCTTTAGAGTTTGCATTATAAAAGTTTTGAAGGCAACGAAAATGCCAAGCGATTACTTGGATGGATTTCCGGTCTGGCTGTTAATAATTTGACTTTAATTTATCGACATGAAAAATTAATCTAAACGCGTCAATGGCAGCATACCTAACTGAAGCCGTCGACACGCGCGCCTCAAAGAGATGTCAGCATCGAGGAGGGGCCCCATAGGGCCGAAGCCTGCCGGGTCAGCGGGATTGTCCGAAAGGGTTACCGCTGGCCCGGAACATAAAGGGCTAAGAAAGGAACACGGGTGGGTTTTAGTCAGTAAGAGTCTGACACTCCCTTCCGCTCCACCCAGAGCGGGAGGGGTCATTTGATGATTTCCCATCCGAAAAAAAAAAATAAAAAAGCCGTCGACAACGTGCCGCTCGTGTATTTAAGTCATCATCATCTGCCTAGCCTTTTCCCAACTATGTTGGGGTCGGCTTCCAGTCTGACCGGATGCAGCTGAATACCAGTATTTTACATGGAGCGACTGCCTATCTGACCTCCACAACCCAGACACTTTGTAATACGATACCCCTTGGTAAGACTGGTTGTCAGACTTTCGGGCTTCCCGTAACGACTGTCAATGATCCAGGAATGACAGCCGGGACCAACGGCTTGCATACCCATATACCAATTTATTTGGGGTAGGTGCAACATGCTTTTTCTTCCACACTTCTCTATTAGTCGTCATCTATCTACTAATACTACCTATATTATTATATCAATAAAAAAAAAACTCTGTAGCAGCCTGGAGTCTGAATTTGTGCCCAGTTAATGGAAATAGGCTCGCTCCGTATTACATAGGACTTAAACATATGTAACTGGTGATATGTGGGTGTACTACAAGAGTACCTAACGGTGGAGTTTCTTGCCCATTCTTCTCCATACGAAAACTACCTTTTGGAAGGGGCGACTACACTGACCTCTATCATACAATGTATAATACAGGTCAGTGGGCGACTAAAATCAATTCTATTTTATTGTAATTTTTGACGTTCAAAGGTGCCTTTTGTGTGCCTATTTGAAATAAATGCTTTGACTTTGACTTTGGTGCACCTCTGCCAAAACCTTTGGGGAAAATCTATGTTTACCTATGTTTAAAAAAACTATTGCTTGATAAAAATCTTCAGCCGTTTGTAAAAGATGGTCAGTTCATCCGATGAAATTGGATAAAGGTTCCAAATAACAAAGGAATCCTAAACCTTTTTTAAAACTAATGAGGCGAGTATCTTGTTTCTTGTATTTTAATTTAAATGTCAATTCTTTTCGAAACGAAACATTATTATTTTGTAGAGAGAAATGTTGCGAACAAATTATGTACGTAAAGAATCAGAAATTCGAAGATTTTGTTCTAAAGAATGTTGTGGTAAGTAATTTGAGGCAAATTCCAGAAACAGGAATGTCTAGCTACCTCAATCATATTTTATCATAATTAGGACAAATATTCATCAATCTCATCCGTGATCAATCTTGTTTTAAAAGCATAAAAACCTGTTGTATTGACCTTCTAATAATGAACACTTTTTCATTAGTACACCTGTATAAACTTTTTGCGCTTCTGTACATTTAAAAAATAATAATTGAGCCTCTTTTTTACTTTCTGGCCTTTTGTCACAGTCGGTCGCAGTAACAAAGCTGTTACCCCGATCAAACAGCGATTGAGCGCGCTAGCCGAGCGAGCGAAGCGAGCGGTCCCGCAGCAGCAGCCGGCAAGCGCTACATCCAACTGGTTGCAGTTAATTGGCTACTTAGTATTTTTAGGAGCCCAAAATACCAATTATTTGAGGTTCACTAAAAGAAGCGCCAATGCCCATTTAAATAACAAAAAATCCTATCTTCGATAGCTCTTGACCAAATAAGCTAGGGCATTTTTTCTGTATTTAAAACCAATCAAATAAGCTTATACTCGTACATGTAGACGAAAAGTAATTAAAATTCATTGGGCCTGATTACGGCATTACATTATGTTACGGCACTGAATCAGGCGCTGCCTGCTTACAAACGAGTATAAATTAAATTTTCACGGCGCACGTTCACGAATTCCTTTCAACGTCGAAGTTAACATTTAATGGGTATGTTTTTAAAGTAATTAAAAATGTGTTTTACTTTCATTTTGGATTTTATGCTTATGTTGGTAAAATGTGACTTTAGGTTGGAGAAAACAAATCTTATTGCGAGACATTCTTATGGTACTATTATATTATTATGATAATTTAGATGTTTTATATTATCTAGATTTTTTTATTTCACCGAAAACGCCTTGAAAAGCGATGAAAAACCTCATGAAAGGAGACCTACCTATTCTGCCATAAACACAATTTAAAAAATGTGAAAAATTGAAATAATATACTTGTAATAAATATGAAATCCCGCGATTAAATCTTTTATAATTTTGGGGCCTGAATAACATTGCAATCCCCCCCACCCCAGTTGCTGGTAAACATTGTGAAAGTGTGTCACAGAAATTGTATTATCAAAACAAAATGGCGATGTTAGTTCCGATTTTGTCCACGCGCCACTGATACCTTGTAGCGTTGTAGTTATATAATCATAATTTGACAGGGTATTATGACGCAATGACACTATACAGGGTGTTGTCAAATGAGCCTTTTGTCATGCTAATATTATGTCACGCGATTGTAGCCTTTGTAACGAATGTTGATGAATCCAGCCAAGTCCATAAAAAGTAACCAACACAATTTACTGTTTTTTTTTTTCGTTCTTCATTTTTTTCTTTCCTTTTCATCTTTTCTAAAACTACCCACTAGTGCTGTAAGCGTTATTTCTGCACAATTATTGCAATTTTATTGATGTTATAATTTTGTTTTTGCATGCTGTGTCTATCGCATCATATTTATTTATTTTTTGGATCTCCAACAAAAGATATATACACTAAACATTATATTAGGATAGTTAATGGACAACAAAGTATTTGGTAGGTGTACTCTTTCAATTACAGGAGACCACAGCATGCACAATAAAATGAACAAATAGGTACGATAACAAATTAAATACCTAAGACATAATAAAATAAAAATTTTGACAGTGGAACAAAAAGAAAAAACAAATTCTGTAGGTAAACTATTAAAACATAGAGTAATAAAATACCTAACATTAACATAAAAAAAAAAACCGCAGGAGAAACAAGGTGACCGACATAGCCCGAAGAATTGCCAAAGTGGCAGTGGGCAGGGCACATTGCTCGCAGAACAGATGGCCGATGGGGCCTAAAGGTTCTGGAGTGGCGACCGCGTACCGGAAGACATAGCGTTGGAAGGCCTCCACAAGGTGGACCGACGACGTTGTGAAGGCCGCAGGGTGTTGGATGCGAGAAGCACAGAACCGGTCGAATTGGAGGTGCTTGGGGGAGATCTATGTCCAGCAGTGAACGTCTTTCGGCTGAAATGATGATGATGATGAAAATAAAAAATGTACACTATGCTTGTATATTGCTTGTATTTTAAGGATAAACAGTGTAACAATTGTAGATAGACCAGTAAATAAATAAATACAGTCGTTCACAGATATTTTACCTCTGACAGCAGAGCAACCCAATATCAACATTATTGTAATGAGAATAAAGATCACTGTGATTTTGACAAACTTTTCAATGTCAGCAAACCAACAGCAACCTTATTGCAAACAAAATAAAGATCACTTTGCTTCAGAGGTAAAATACCTGTGAACGGACTGTACCTTTTTATTTGTCAAAAGCTAAGTACTCAAGCAAAACGGACACTGCGTTTTTAATTACTTAATCATACCTTTTTTGTTTACGAAACTCCTTAACAATAGCGCCATTTTATATCATATTGTTGGCACTCCTATTATGTACGAATCTTCACTTTCCAGGAAATAATTGGCTGAAAAATAAACGATGAAAATTGTCAATCGCGGATATTGTTTTATTAGTTAATACTCTTAAGATTTTACAGCCTTATAAGACAAAATGGCTACTTCTCGTCAAGTAAATGTAAGCATCTTCATACGCCGCGGGAGACGCTCCGGGCGTCGGGAGCCGCGCGACGACTCCCGGCCACCATAGGCGCGGGCCTGCGGGCGGAGAGTAATGGGTAGCTCACCGTCCGATCAGGACCAGGCCCGTGCCGGACGGCGCGTACGTGTTCCACGCGCGCCTCAAAGAGATGTCAGCATCGAGGAGGGGCCCCATAGGGCCGAAGCCTGCCGGGTCAGCGGGATTGTCCGAAAGGGTTACCGCTGGCCCGGAACATAAAGGGCTAAGGAAGGAACACGGGTGGGTTTTAGTCAGTAAGAGTCTGACACTCCCTTCCGCTCCACCCAGAGCGGGAGGGGTCATTTGATGATTTCCCATCCGAAAAAAAAAAAAAAAAAAAAAAAAAGCATCTTCATACAAAAAAGATCATCATCTTCTTAGTCCACAAAACATTCTAGAAAATTTAACGTAAAATGTTAGATGTCCAGAATGACTGGATTTCGTGTTGGTCATGGATCTTTTATTAAAACCTCTTGTTGTTGTATTACAAGAAAATAAATAATGTAATCTCACTAAGCTTTAACAGACTTAGGTACTTATTCCATACAAAAAAGCAGCTGCGCAAAATAATTAATTGAATCATATTAAGCTGTGAAAGCGGTCACTTAATCCTATGAAATCCATTACAGACGCTGCTGACATCAATAAATATTATGAGGGTCCGGATGTTACTTGGCTTACATGTTGGATCACGGCCAATATTGGATCAAATAGCCAACCTTGGGCCTTGGAATTGCTGACGTATAAATTCAAGGCCTATTAAAACGGAGCGAGCAAGTTGCACTATTCAAACAAGGTTTATATGGTACGGTAATCTTTTTCATTGTTGCTTCGACATTGAACCTATTATTATTACTAACTAATAATAAAGCTGAAGAGTTTGTTTGTTTGTTTGAACGCGCCAATCTCTGGAACTAATTACAGTCGGATTTAAAACAATATTTTTGCATTTGATAGCCCAATTTTTGAGAAAGGTTAAAGGCTATTTAATATCACGCTACAACCCTTAGGAGCCGAGCAAAAAGAAAAAAGGCAAAATGAACGCTAAGCGAAAAAGAAGTAAATAGCGCCGGCAGGCTATAAGATGTGACGCAGTGGCTAGGGGGCCGAAAAACGCGGACGAAGTCGCGGACAGAAACTAGGGAGCTAATAAATTGCTTTGTCAAAATGAGCTTTTACTCAAAACCTACAACTATTTATTTTGGCTGGTACCTACCTATAAAGGGGGCGCCCACGAGGAACTTTTGTCTCCGCAACTAATTTGTCTCTCACATCTCAAGTCTACGGGTTTGTATGAAAGTGCGCGCATGTAACGACACGACAGCTGGGAGACTTTTTTGTCCGCGGGCCGGCGACGCAACTGTCGCACGTCTGTTGTTTTTTTTTTTGTTTTTCTATTTATATAAGGAATTTTTATACATAAAGTACATGTAAATTCCATCGTACCTACCCTAACTTAAACTAAAATACATCTACTTACAAAATTATGACTTACGACTAAATAACATAAACAGCGCTTTAGCGGCTTCAGACAAAGGAGAGGACAACATCCCGTGAAACATACCCACATTAGTTCTGCTCAAGTAGAAATTTCCTGTAAAGAACTCTCGATCCGCCTCGTAACGTACACATTCCACCAACAGGTGATGAACGTCTCGTCACAATTTGGAGAATCTGATTTCCTCATCATGTGTGTGAACTTGTTAAGTGGAACGTGACCAGGGGGCCTAAAAAGGCCACTTTAGCAGAGTCATAAAAGGATAACATTATGAATCATAATATGGCGAAGACAGTCCGCGTTTTTCTTTTTTTCGCTGCACTACGTAGGTATAATCAAAGATATTGGGATTGGATTTGGATTAGATTGATTGGTATTTTAAAGAGAGCACGAGGCAGGTCGCCAACACGATGGTCCGACTAAGTAAAGGAAGCTACGTCCTCAAGCAATTTTCAGCAGGTGGTGATGGCAACTTTGGACCGGAGTAGATGGAGGCAGATTGTCCGCTTAAAAGCATCCAGTGACCACGATCCTCAGTAATGAGGGACCGATTGAAGAAGAAGATTGGTATTTTAAGCACAGACAAAAATGAAAACTGAAAAATCCTTCACAATGGGATTTGATAGGATTAACTTAACAGTTAACTGTCCATTATGATTCATAATGTTATCCTTTTATGATTCTGCCAAAGTGGCCTTTTTAGGCCCCCAGATCTTAACCTGAACGTCTATTGGTTGTACGGCGACAAAATATGTTGATAAATGCGGCATAATTTTACGAAAATGTAGCGTTACTGTCGCTCCCGTTTGCGCATCGTTCAAATCTCGGCGAGGAGACAGCGGCAGTGACAAAAAGTTACTGGGCAACTAAGTTGCTCGTGGGCGCCCTCCCTAAGAGGAACAAATCAATTGGGATAAGGGCAGGAGTATCATTGTAATATGCAATAAAAAAAATGGTTGCCTGTAAAGTCGGTTTTACGGGCGAAGATTTTACGTGACAACGTCTTTTTCTCGGTAGAATATTTATTGATATGAATATAATTAAATTGCACAATAGGAACAAGGAATTGAATGAAAATAGTTGAGTGGGAGAGAGACGCAAGGCATTCGGCGGGCCTCTCTCTCGTTCGGTGACTCATCGTAACGTTACCGAGCGTTACACTTTTTCATAAGTGACTCCCAGCCGCAACCTAATTTAAGACGTTGTCACGTCAAAAAGCAAAACATCATCACACTAATATTATAAAGGCGAAAGTTTGTGAGGGTGTGTGTGTGGGTTTATATGTTTGTTACTTCTTCACGCTCAAACGGCTGGACCAATCTTAATAAAAAATTGTATGGAGGTAGCTGACACCCTGGATTAACATATAGGCTACTTTTATCCCGATATTCCCACGGGATCGACATTTACGCGGGTAAAACCGCGGGGCGCAGCTATATGTAGTCACTACCTACTCAATATGCTGTGAGTCCCAAAATATTCCCCTCGTATCTACTGGCTTGGAAATTCTTCCTCCTCGTGAACCGATGAACTCCATCCGCCAACAAGCCAACAGAAATTGGGACAATGATTATGAAAATTGGTAATCCTACATGTCAGATCAGGGCGTCCCTTAGGTATAACAGATTGTACACCTGGACCGGGAGCTGGAATGAATGTTTTTACCGTCACCATTTAAAATACCTTTTTCGGATTTATAAAATGAGTCTCAATTTAAGGCTATTTTGACAGGTTTCCGAGGGCTACCAAAGTCGTAATAAAAGTGCTTTAAATTTTGATAAAAATTCTTTTTAATTTGGATGGAAAAGAAAGAACGAAAAATATTTTAGTTGGTACACACACAGGAAATGCAAACAGTAAAAAAGGAGCATTTAATACTAAAACAGTTACATTAAAAACAACAAAAAGAAAGACCTGTGGGAGTCCAAAAAGGCAGCACAGCAGGTATTCTAATAGGGCCGGTGTAAATGGCGCTTAGGGCCATAAAATTTAAAAACAAAACCGGTCGTGTTCTTGATCCTCGTTATTAATCTTAACCGTATAGTTCGGAAGTGCCCCCGAATGGACCCGAACACACGAACCTCCGCCGGCTCGGAACTGGGTCCCATTGGACCCAGGAATTACGACATACGACACCCTACATTAATTATGTAAATATTTGTTATGCTACCCATCCAATCTTATGAATGTGCGTTAACTAAGAGAGTTGGATAAAAATTCTCTTAAGTTAACACCATTAAATATTTCATATTTAGCGCGCAAGCATATTAATTTACCTTTATTAAATTCAAGTCTGTAAATGCGATAATCGCCATTTTGTTGACAGTGATGGTCGAGGCTAAAAAACATAAAAATTGGGGATTTCGAACATCCAAACTCCACCACAGGGGCAGTGAATAATATATCATTTAATTATTTGACGAATTCATCCATTGTTCAAGTTAAATAAGTAGCGGTAATGAAGTTTTTTGATATCTAATGTCGAAGTTTCGCGCCAATCCTGCGTGTTTACATTTAACTTTTCACAAATGTCACGCACACACATGTAGGTAAGATTTAAAATGTGACAAATATTATAGAAAATATTATAAACAACACGAAAATGCCCAAATGTTAACGTAATATTGAAGCACAGGTCCATTAACACGTATTATTCATTACCGCTACTCAATTTGTGTTCAAAATCGCAGTCCATTATTGTTTTTTTATAGTAATGATGTGCGAAAGCGATTATGCTAAACGATTTTTTTTTTAATTTCGATTGATTCGGGTAATTAATATGTCGAATTTCGGAAATCGATACTCGGAAACTGAAATAAAATTATTTTAAGCATTAAATATAATAAGCATTGTTTATAATAATGATTTATGCTTTTCTAATGTTATTTTAATAGTTTTTTGGACACTATAATTATTAAAACTGAGTCAATAACTGAGGACCTTTGACCATAGTCATTTATTGAATTTCGCGCCGAATTGATTCTATATTTGAATTTATCTTCGGAATGCGCTCGCCGTTCAAAATTATTTTTATTTATTGTACCTACTTACTATTTATTTTTGATACTTTCTAATAGTTTGCTACAGAATGCCCGGTATACATTTTTTAGGTAGGCTTAGCAAAAGTTTGGGAATGATGATAAATTAATGGTATAAATTGGGTATTCCACAATCACTTTACATTTCAATATGTTTAGTTAGTTGTATGAGCTTGGTAGTTTTTGTTTCTATTAGTTTAGGTACTTGAGTAATAGAAATTGTTTTTTTTTTGTGGTAGTTTCCCAACGAAATTAAAAAAAACTGGCCATGTTTATGTCGGACCACGCACAGTGAAAGGTTCCGTAGTTGGGTTGAATATTTACGCATGCACAATGCACATCATTAATTAGATCGACTGCAAAAATAATTTTGTATTTCTTAGACTCATCATTCATAAGTTCATAACGTACCCAAAAATTAAAGGGCCGGCCAGAAAAGAAAAGTAGGTACTGTTTTCATGTTTTCTTATGTGGATAACATCTTGACCATTTCTTACTATTACAGCCAAAGTCTGCAATTAACCCCCTTGGCCGCTAGTATTTAAGATCGAATATGCCAAATATGCCCGTTGGATGCGAGAAGCACAGAACCGGTCGAAGTGGAAGTGCTTGGGGGAGGCCTATGTCCAGCAGTGGACGTCTTTTGGCTGAAATGATGATGATGATGATGCCAAAAATCTTATTTTTATAACAAGTGTTTTAAGCTTAACATTAAAAAAAAAACCGGTCAAGAGTGAGTCGGACTCGTGCACCGAGGGTTCCGTACCATCATGTTTTTAATTTTTCATCGGCGTCGCCTATACTCGTCAGAGAATTTTAACACTGTGCACTGCGGTGTAGAATATTGCAGTTTTATGTCAGCGCGATCTCTTGACCGATAGTGGAACTGTAACTTTTGTTTATGATTTCTGAAAAAGTATGCTATTTAGAGAATGTTTTATTTTTCCTATAATCTTTACATAAACGTCTATCACATAGATTAATTTCTGATTTTTCCTCATTGCAAACTTCGGAGATAAGGGGTCCATAGTCCATAGGCAAGGCAATGTTGTTAGTAACAAGAATTTAGCTTATATCTAATGTTTGTAATTAAAAAAAAAAATATGCAGCCTAAAAAAAAAAAATTTGAGAATGCTGAAATGCGCTCTTTCATATGTTACTGCACATGCCCTAGTATTTTATACTTCGAATTTTTCAGACCCCCCTTCAGTCCCTGTTGCAAAAAATATACATGCCTATATTTGTATTTCTTTCTTATTTGCAATATAGTTGGGTAAACGTCATCTAAAACTGTTCCAAATTTCAAGTTGATAGGATTAGTACTTAATTCCTGAGATATCCAGGTGTGACAGACAGACAGACTGAGTCCCACCATAAGGGTTCCGTTTTACCATTTTGGTACGGAACCCTAATATCGATTTTAAATCTATTTTTATAAAAATCAGAGTCCTGACTGACTGATATAATATCAACGCCTAAGCCGCTGGTCCTAGATACATGAAATTTGGAGGGTGTGTTCTTTGTGAAGAATAGGCATCCACTAAGGGTTTTTCGAAATTCCACCCCTAAAAGGGTGAATGGGGGGAGGGTGATATTTGACGCGGACGAAGTCAGGCAGAAGCTAGTTGAATATAATATCCCGAACATGTTTTGACTATGACCAAATGTAATACGCAGTATATTTAGAGATTTGCTATGTTATTTTAAGACCGGCATCCTAATTGCGTAACACACTATTACTCTCAATTTGAATCATTTTGAAGCATATTGCTAATCCATTGCTCCTTATGTACGAAAAGTGTGTCTGCTCAACAACGTAAATAACGCAATGAATGTTGTTGAACTGTCAAGATGAAACTCATTGCTACTGATACTGTGTTACTAAATTCCCTGCAGACTTCTGATAAGATCTCCTAGAATCTATAATCACAGAACTATATTTTGTATTTTTTTTTAATTTTAGGCTGTGTTTTCAGAGATATTGTTTCTATTTTCAATAAAATAATAAATAACTTTTTTTTGTTATTATAATAATATTTATGTGGCCCTCACGAAACTCCTTCATTTGATATATTACACGGTACCTACGTAAGCAAGGCTTTTTTTTTAATTTTCTAATGTCACTCCAAAAAGTGACCCCTTTCAAAATTAATTTATTTATGTTACACGTCCGTGTTTGAGTCAAAGAAATTTATATGTGTACCAAATTTCAACTTAATCGGTTCAGTAGATACGAAACAAATCGGTTGTGACAGACCTACAGACAGACACACGAGTGATCCTATAAGGCTTCCGTTTTTTCATTCGTACGTAGGGAACCATAAAAAGTTACACCCCTATCCACACTGTACGTGTATGTACTTATTAAAATGATTATATTTAAAAAAATAATTACTTCATGAAAAATATACCAAAGAGTTTTTATTCCGTTTCTACAATTTTTTTATTTTTTTTAAACACCGATTATTTATCGATTAGGCTTTATGACATTTTTGAATCGAAATAAGAAAATTGGGTAGATGGTCAGCACTAAGAAGTGTCACGTCGCATCACATTTTTTAGTAATTTTTATCAAGATTTGATCATGTTTTATATGTAGTTTATGTATGAAAATGGTAAAAGTAAGAATGCAGAGAGAATGACAATATTTTTATTTTTCCCTTTTGCATATTTTCATCAAGAGATTAAGTGGTTTATTTACATATCTTCAGCGAAAATTAATGTGCCTAACTTTTGGATAGGTGTAATAATATCTATTTTATACAACTTTCGCAGTAAAATGACGCGGTTTGACCGACCTCAGCATATAGTTAAAGATATTTGCCACAAACTTATTGTACAAAATAGGCGCGGTAACACATTTTTCTTAATAAATTCGGATGCTGAAAGTTGAAGTAAATTCCTGAATATCATGACGTAATTCGCAACACCCCGTCGAATCAGCTGGTATGTCATATGTCAAAATCTTGTCGAGCAGAGAGGTTAATATAGCAGGCGTAAGTGCTCACCATTACTACAGAACAACACGTGTGAGAGAATTTAGTACGAAAGAGTGGGCTTCCTCGCAATGTTTTCCTTACGGGAAAATTCATGTGATAATAACTTAATATTATAAATGCGAAAGTACCTAAGTTTGTTTGTTACCTTTCACGCCTAAACCACTGAACCGATCATCCTGAAATTTTGCATAGGTATACGTTGTCAGGTGTACAAAATCGGACATAGAGTACCTTTCATCCCGATAAAAAGCGCTGTTCCCGAGGAAAACCACATTAACGTTATTATGATAATAGATGGCGCCACGAGTCTTTCCATCGGGATCGACACTTATGCGGGTGAAGCCGCGGGGCGCTGCTAGTTTCTAATAAATTCGGTACATCTCGCAATTTCTAGATCTGTATTAAAATAATATCTCTATAGGTTACCTACTGGAACAATTTTTAGATAGATTAGTGCTTTATCATCTGCCTAGCCTCTTCCCAAATAGGTTGACACCGGTTTCCAGTCTAACGGGATGCAGCTGAATATCAGTATTTTACAGGGAGTGTAAATGTGGTGCGTGCGCGATCTAGTCCTGCGTGTCCTGTCATCTGCGCGTTACAGGAACTTATGTCCGTTTAGATTGCTATCGACACGCTAAGAAGAACAGGGAGCGACTGCCTATCTGACCTCCACAACCCAATAACTGGGTAAGATACCGCTTGGTAAAATTAATGCTTAAAAAATAAAGCGAAATATATAGCTGATGAGATGAGAGCAGTGGTGGCCAAGTGGTGGCAGACAGGCGCTTTACTTTGTGTAAATTATATCATCACCACTGATCTAAAAACGGTGAAGGAAAACATCGTGAGGAAACCAAACCAAAAATTCGAAGACATGTGACATCTACCAACCCCCACTGGGCTCGCGTGGTGGATAACGGCCCACTCCCTCTCACAAAGAGGAGGCCTGTGTCCCAGCGGTGGGAACATTATAGGCTGATTATGTATGTTATTTAACTGATCCTCTAAAAACGTATTATTGACCTTCTTATGATGCACGCTTTAACAAATGAAACTTTTAAAATGAATGATCCTCTAAAAATCTTTTTGCGCTTCTAATGCTGCACAATTTATTTCATTTGTGAGCCTTTACAACTCTTTAGCGTTTTCTCACAGTTGGTCGCAGTAACTAAGGTATACATGGCACCCCGACCTACGTGCAAGTTGGTCGGAGTTACTTACATTATTTTTATTCTTATTTTGGTACACCACAGACTACCTAAAGTATTGTCTCTCCTTCCGCTTTTTAATCCATCCAAAGTTTGTCTTTAAAAAATCGCTCTTAGCGTTAAGACCGCCCATTGTGTCACATTTAATTATTATTATATTCATTTGTGTAAAATTTCTACATTTAGATATGTTATCTGCAATTTTTATGGTATACATAAACAGCATAATTTATTCTATTAGATTCTATTTAGTAGTAAGGGCCCCAAAATACGAAGTGTTTGAGGTTCTTATAAAGAGTCATTATATTAGAGTGTTCAATAATATTTTTAGGAAAAATGAGAATTAATTGAGGTTCCATTAAATATAATATGCCTAAATATGTTAATGTCAGACTCCCACACTACAAAACCCGGTACCTACCTAAATAAATCAATGTACGACAAGTGACTCGACCCATTTGCTTATTCATAATTTAATTATAATCCCATAAAGCCGATAAGCCTTTACCGAATTCAGGATTATAAATGGTACGTATTTGATTTTCAAATATGGATGTTGAAACAATGCTGTTTCATACAGGAAATTGGAAATCCATTTCAAATATGTGTTCAAGTTTTAGTTACCTTTTACGAGAAACTGGGAAGAACTGAAGATGAACTGGGAAACAGAATGGTTTCGTATTTCGTTTTGTCTATTCATTCTACATAATTAAATTCATTGCGTTATCTTGTTAATGGCCTTCAATTTCATATTTTTTAAGAACACTGTAAATAGTATTTTATTTTATTTTGTTCGGGAAACTTGCAGCTATGTAAGTTTCCCGAAAATCCATAATAATATTATAATTGCGAAAGTGTGTCTGTCTGTCTGTTACTTCTTCACGCTTAAACCGCTGAACCGATTTAGATGAAATTTAGTATAGAGATAGTTTGAGTCCCGGGAATGGACGTAGGATAATTTTTATTCCGATATTCCCACGGGATCGACACTTATATGGGTGAAATCGCGAGGCGCAGCTAGTAACATATAAATGCCTAAGTAGTACTTTATTGAATTCCTTAAACATTCATGAAAATAGGGTTTAGGGCATTATGTATAAGTAGTCAGAATTTTATAATTCTTTTATATTTTATTTATTTTGCACAAATAAATAAAATATTAAAGAATTATTCTATCCTAATATATAAATTCTATCGATTCGTATTCTAAAACATCTCAACCATATAAGCAAAAGTGGGCAGCTAATTGCTATAACTGACTGTACATCCACATTTCGCTACTTTTGTTAAAATCCCATACAACAGGTGCGACCGTATTTACCTTTAATTGGACATGTAGCGGTATCTACAACGCCACATGCGAACAACGCGTCATACTGACGTCACGCAATATCCTGCATCGCGCAAGCAGAGTTTACCGCGCAACTAGCATAGATACAACGGCCCGACATGAATCATCGGGCAGTTGCCCGCCAGACAACACCCGTCTGGTCGGAGGGAGTCCCAGCAGTGGGAACAATATAGACTGACTAGCACTTTGCCCGCGACTTCGTCCGCGTGTATTTCGTACTTTCCTCTCAAAATTTCGAATAGGTATGTATGTTTATGATCTTTATCATTTATTTAGATTAATAAGTATTCGGGCCAATTTTTAAGTTTGTAGATCAACGGAATCAGATTTTTCAAATAAACAGGATCCCCGCTTTTCACTCCCACAAGGGTGGATTTTTGAAAAATCGTTTGGGATGACGTGTCCATAACTTGACTCAAAGACCGATACCTACTCATTTTCGAGTTAATGAAAGCAAGCAGTAAAATCAACCCATTCTTCTTCTTAGCGTGTCGATAGCAATCCTAAATGGACTCGGCTACTTGCAAAATTTTACACCCCCAATCTCCCTTAAGTTTTAAATTCATTAACCAAATGAATAAGGTTTACATATAAACTGTATCCTTGCTTACCCCCCCCACCCCCACACAGGGGTGGAATTTCGAAAAATCGTTAAGGATGTGTTTATTCCTTGACTCGAAGATTTATTGATACCAGTTTTCGACTTAATCAAGCCACGCAGTAAAATCCTCCCCGTAATATTAACTACACCTTTGTAGCCCGTTAGGGGTAGATTTTCGAAAAATCCTGATAAGTACATGTTATTCTTTATTTTTGGTCTTAAGTATAAATACCGAGTTTCGAATTAGTCGGACCGCGCATTAAAATTCTTCCATACAAATTTTGACACCCCCAATCCCCCCCTTTTAGGGGGTAGTTTCAAAAAACAAAAAGTGCCAATCTTCATAATTTACTTAGATAAGTATTCGTGCCAAGTTTCAAGTTTATTAACCAAATGAATAAGATTTTTCATATAAACTGTATCCCCGCTTTTCACCCCCACAGGGGTGGTATTTCGAAAAATAGTTTGTGACGTGTTCATTACTTGACTCAAAGATTATTTTACCAATTTTCGAGTAAATCAAGCCACGCAATAAAATCCTCCCCTGTAAAATTACCTACCCCTTTTCACCCCGTTAGGGGTACTGTGATGTTCGCTGGGATGCTTAATAAAACACACTTTGACAGATACATAGGTAAGGTAGCATAAACGAAATCCAGAGACGTCTGATGTCGGCTACGGCCGGTAAGTGACTGACATGTCAATCATAGATTATACAGTCTATTAGATGTCAATGCTTTCCGCATACACTACATCCCTCCTTTATTTTTATTAAATTGAAATGTTGAATTGATTCTAATCGCCCATTCGAAAAGGTAGTTTTCGTATGGAGAAGAATGGGCAAGAAACTCCATCGTTACTCTTTTAAAATGTTTTACAAGTTCTTATAAACATAATATTTAATTATATGTGAAGACGATGCACTCAATTCTGTGATAGATACATCGTGCTCACATATTTACAAATATTGTAAAAGTAGATGATTTTCCTAGAACTTTCGCTTTGATAAATCCAATTTAATGGACTGTTACATATGGTTTCCTCATGATGTTTTCCGGTTTCCTCACGATGTTTTCCTTCGCCATATAATGGATGTCCAAATGCGTCCAATTTAATGGATGCCCATTGCGTCCAATTTAATGAATCACATGTCTTCGAAGTATTGGTTCTCAGACATGCCGGTTTCCTCACGGTGTTTTCCTTCACCGTTGATGAACAGTGGTGATGAGTGAAAATACACAAAATGCCTGCCTGGTTTCAAACCCACGAACTTAGTCGGGCTAGACCATCACCACGGTTGTGCTGAAATTAAATGCTATTATTATGTGTATGTGCCTACGTGTGACATGGTGAGTGATCTTGTCTGTTCAAACTGTTAAATAGCAAGGTGTATTATTCTTTTGACAATATTTAAATGACAAATTTTAATTATACTTTTTAACTTAATCCCATATAAGCTCATGTTAAGACATACTAAATAATTTTGAGTATTGTTGTATGTTTTTTTCCACATGACATTATGGAACCTTTGATATTTTGTATGCCTTTTGGCGGGGCACAGCTCGGATCTTATGTATTTATAACACCTTTTGTATGTACCCTGTGTTCACGAAATAAGTGAATTTGAATTTGTTTCCGTCGCTGTTTTTATAGGTGGTAGGTGAGTCGTTGAATTTAAATCACACTGATCTGACACAACTTAACTTGTTTGGTAAACAATAATTATTGAGATCTTCTATTATTTTACATCTGTCATTGTGGTTGTGTCCTTACACCTCCTACCTAATATATATCTTACTTCGTTTTTTTCCATATTCACGAACCTACCTTTAGATTCAACGCTTGTATTTCTATATTATGGTCCCAACAATTGCCATGGAATTTGAACCTTATCATGAAGGTATGACATTAAGTTTTGTGTTCCCAAAATTGATAATTATCTGAGAGTCTGAATTCGAATATACTGAGACTTCTAATTACTCAGTTGATTAGATCATCCAAACAGTACTAAAGAGCTTCCCATATTTCGATATAACTAGGTACTACAGTAACTTAGTATTCCAGTACTAAGCCATCTCCAAACATCGTTTATTTATATCGTTAAATAGATAATATAATGGTTCTAAGCAGTAGGTAAGGTATACTTGCAGAAGTATAATTTGTTTGAGATCCCTATCACATAGTTTTGAATATTTGCTGTTTTTATGTGACGGATACTTTGACAAATTTATACTTTTGCTATGTTTTTGCTGTTGTAATGTTTTATTATTTTTAAACAGCGGATGTGTCTATGCTTAGATTTATTTATAGTGTTCAATGTGTGTAATGTGATTTACCTGAGTTTAGATTGGTTCAAGGGCCAGTGTTGGTATTAACTTAATGACAACAATGATGTTGGCATGTGCCTAATACACATCATGGAGTTTGTATATGTGTCCCAGTATTTATAGAATAATTTTTCTAGACAGATGTCACATTCATAAACGTGCTTGTAATTCTGATCGTTTGCCTGTGCGGATGCACAATATATTTTGGAGTCTAATATGGTATTTTATTGAGTAGTCCACGGAATTACCACCAGCGCGTATCTACCTATTTCTGTGATTATTCTTCCTTTATTTATTTTTTTTTTTACCGATTGAACAATAATAGATTTAGAAGATATTTATGAGTCAATGCGATTATTTTTTTTTTTTTTTTTTAGGGTTATTGTTAATTTAGTAGTATCATTAGGTACTTTTAACCACTTCAATACCTATTAGGTACTACTTGACAACATTTCCGGTAGGTAGTTCAAGAAGTTTAGTCTGACAAAAGTTGTATTTTTGCCTGTTGGTTAGTTAATTACCATAACATTGAATCATCAAAATAATTTATAATCGTATCATGTTCTAGAATACTGGGTTGTCCTGGTGATGATCGCTGAGCGAATTGACTGCCCCTACATTAGGAAATGCTGTAGCAGACATGTATAGCCAGTGCACTTAGTTTTAATTGACATTGACATTATTATCTTAATTTTAATTCCATTACCTTTTTAATTTTGTATTCGTTAATTTGTTTTATTTCTATGCATTGAAATTTTATTCTGTGGTAGTAGGCATTGTAATATTTTAATTTCAAATGGGTCTTGCCTGAATTAAATGAATTTTATTTATTTATTTTTTTATTTTAAAGCTGCATCCTAACCAACTTTCTTACGGATGCAGCCGAATAACAGTATTTCATATGGGGCGACTGCCCACCTGACCTCCAGAACCCAGCCACTGGGTAATACAATAGGTACCCCTTGGCAAGACTGGTTGTCAGATTTTCGGGCTTCTACCCGTAACGACTGTCAAAGATCCACGAATGACATCCGGGACCAACGGCTTAACGTGCTTTCCGAGGCACGGAGGAGTCTCGGTATGTAAAGATGGTCACCCATCCACAGACCAACCGCGGCAAGCATAGCTTAACCTGATCAAACGACCTGTGCGGCTGTTATTATTTAGGCCTACTTGTACCCCTACTACCTACTGCGTAAGCAATACTTGTACGCCTGGCAAGGCAGCACATAGTGACATATTTTTTCCCATCATGGGCCAGTATGGTATATCTATGTGTACAAATAAATATATTTTGAGTTTTAACTAATCTTCCATCAATATAGACTGACTTCTAATGTGACAAACAATACAAAAGATGGTGCCAATCTCATACTGAAGGTATCAATACTTTCACACAGACCATTGTAATACTAGTAACAGGACCTCACCTAAGGCAGTATTATCAACTTTGTGATACTTAAATAAGAATTATAATCTCATAACCACATCACGCCTGTACCTATGTTTGAATAGGTAAGCAATCTTTATTGTTATAAGTACATTATTGTCTTGGTTTCACATAATGATACATGGCACCTGTAACTTAGTGACCTTTGATAGTACCACAAAACTCCAACAGAAGAAGGGAACTTCTCTTCTCAAACAAAATTGATTTACCGATTCATCATATCATAAGAAAATATTATGTCATACTAATTCATGTTACAGGTGAAAACAGTTTTACTAAACATTTTGTTCATCTATCTACCCTTATGGAATCACTGGTCCCCAAGTCACAGGCTATAACCTAGTTTGGGTGCCAGGAGATAATACTCAATGCACTATAAGTTGTACCATATTACTGTACTTGTAACCTTTATGAACTATTACTGGAAATAAACATTAGTATTATTATTTTTAGTGTCTTTTTTTTCTCACCTCTTAGGCTGGTTTTAGCTACATTTATGGGCTAAAGTCAAGTAAATGCAGCGTATGGTGTGTATTAGAGTGTTTTCTTCCTCTAACTGTATGAATTTCCTAACTATTCTGCAGGTGTTTAAGATGGCAGCTTTCTGTTGTTATTATATTATTAATAATTAATCATTGCAATAACATCAAACAGCAGTTTACTGTTATTGTGACTTTTTATTTTCACTTTGCCCCTATTTTATTTCAAAGTATGTATACTTATTATTTTAACTGGTTGGTAGGTACTAGTACCTAATTATAGTAACAATTACATAGCTTTTGTCTTTCCCATAGTCTGTTGATACCGATCTAAATTTAGATCGGTATTTATGTCACCCTAGAACTCAGGTACACATGTTAAGCATTATCAGTATTACTCATTAGTTACTTATTCCTACACGCAGGAAATTTTCCTATGTGGAACGGGTCTACAATATGAGACTTTTTACTACCATCAAGTACCTAATAACCCATTTTTTTTTTTTTTTTTTTTGCATTGTTTATGTTTAATAGGTATTACAATGAATACATTCGTTTGGGTAATTCTCCCAACATGGAGAAGAGTAGCTCGTTTCATAAATTTCAAGTGCCCTCTTCCATTTCCTCCAACTAGTGCCGACAGATGTCGGATCGCCTTCGCAATCAAAATGGTCTTAGTTGGGAAGTGTGGATGATGCATGAGTCATTTTGCAGCTTGCATTAAAATGTATTGACTCTTATTTTTGCGTGGCTTTTACTGAAAATCAGTAACAGTATTACAACTGCATGCCCTATTATATTTTTGTAAGTACTTATTGCGTGAGTCATTTTTTTGGGGCGACCTGTAACAGGATTTTGAGACTCGTATGCGTGGCCTTTTATCTTTTATATAGATAACAGTATGCGTAGCCATAAGGTACTTGTTAGTATTTGCGTGGCCTTTTATCTTTTATATAGATAACAGTAACACTACTGCGTAGCCATAAGGTACCTGTTAGTATATGCGTGGCCTTTAGACCATTTCGGATTCAGCATGACCTTTGACTTATGTGTAAGTATGACTAACTAAATATACTGAATAACTTTATTCAGTAGCGTTACTTTACTATTATTATGGAAATTGACTGATAATAACCTTTATCTATTAACATATTAGGTTTATTAACTGGTTGGCAGTATGTAATGGACTGCGATAGGCTGAGTTGATTGATTGAAGCCATTATTGATGCTTACACTAACATTTCCCGGTCTTTTCTCACATTTATCCGTTATGCATGGTCGTATTGAGAATAGTATTTGCGTGACCTTGATATTTCTGTGTCGAAATGTAAACAATTGATCCTGGCAAAACCAGTGACCTGATTAAAATAGTATCCAATGATTTTGTTTTATTTTTACAATAGGTGGGTATGTAGGTTATTTACAACAGAAAAGTTAAGTATGTCCAAGATTTATGATAATAATTGGTTATTATTTTTATTTAAAATAAGAAGCGTGCAAATAACTCAATTATCTTGTTATTTAAATGAGAACACTTACCCAATAACAATAATTTACTGTTTGCATTCCAGCACATTGAAATAATTGCGTACTATTCAGGCATAGCCCTTTGTTTTGTTGTAACACTTGTAACCAACACTTACTGCATGGCCTTTGTAACATTTACGCAATGATATTATATTCAAGGGGTAGATATGGCACTAGCGGGCGCAAATTGTTGCAGGCAAATTTAGACAATATTTTTGTAGTTTCATTTAGTCCGCTAATAGCAGCAAGCAACACAATACATATAGCTATCTCTTTCTGTGTCATACGTTCCGCATTGTCTATCGCAGTAACTACTTTGTAATAACAACGCAACAATACAGAACGTCGGCGTCGCTCAGTATGAACGTAGCGTATCTTTCCTTTATAATATCATTGCATTTACGCTTATAAGTTGTTTACATCAATCGAAGCAGAATTTATTTTTCGTAACTTAATCATACGAAACTTAGGTAACAAAGCAATCATTAGATGTAACCTTTTACCTTGGTAACGATTTATTTACGTGTAGGTAGGTAGGTACAGCGTGACTACGTTCTGTTTTTACTTTAGTATCCAACTATTAACGATCCTTATCGAAATATAGTCGCTTAACTGATCGTAAACAACTATCAACGTGCATTATTTTTCAGCCTGCATTCTTCCTCTTTTTTTGGTAACTGTTTTCAGCACTTACTTTTATCCTCGTCGCCACTTGTGATGTTCGCTGGGATGCTTAATAAAACACACTTTGACAGATACATAGGTAAGGTAGCATAAACGAAATCCAGAGACGTCTGATGTCGGCTACGGCCGGTAAGTGACTGACATGTCAATCATAGATTATACAGTCTATTAGATGTCAATGCTTTCCGCATACACTACAGGTACATTTTCGAAAAACCCTGATACACGTTATTCTCTATTTTTAGTCTTAAGTATAAATACTGAGTTTCGAGTTAATCGGACAGCCCGTTAAAATTGTTCCATACAAATTTTGACACCCCCCAATCCCTCTTTAGGGGGTAGTTTAGAAAAACAAAAATTGCCAAACTTCATAATTTACTTAGATAAATATTCCTGCCAAGTTTCAAGTTTATTAACCAATTGAATAAGATTTTTCATATAAACTGTATCCCCGCTTTTCACCCCCACAGGGGTGGAATTTCGAAAAATCCTTTGGTATGTGCTCATGACTTGACTCAAAGATTATTTATACCAATTTTTGAGTTAATCAAGCTACGCAGTAAAATCCTCCCCTGTAAAATTAACTACCCCTTTTTACCCTGTTAAGGGTACATTTTCGAAAAACCCTGATACACGTTATTATCTATTTTTAGTCTTAAGTATAAATACTGAGTTTCAAGTTAATCAGACAGCCCGTTAAAATTCTTCCATACAAACTTTGACACCCCCCAATCCCCCTTTAGGGGGTAGTTAAGAAAAACAAAAAATGCCAAACTTAATCATTTACTTAGATAAGTATTCGTGCCAAGTTTCAAGTTTATTAACTCAAGGAATAAAATTTTTCATACAAACGAAATCCCCCCTTTTCACCCCCTTAAAGGTTGAATTTCCAAAAACCCCTTCTTAGTGCTCCCCTACATTATAAAAGGAAGCCGTGTGCAAAATTCCACATTCCTAGACCCAGTAGTTTCGGCTGTGCGTTGATATGTCAGTCAGTCAGTCAGTCAGTCAGTCAGTTTCTCCTTTTATATATATAGATTACTTATGCATAAGCCACGTGTTGTCGTTGTGGTTGGGCCTTAGGGTAAGCTTCAGTTTTCCCCGAAAGCTTTAATAGTAGGTAGATTTTCCCCGATTCTCCAATATTGAACGTCACTATTCCCAGAATTTGATGATTTGATGCAACACTATTGTAATTGCTTTCCGCTTTGAATTGATAAATTCGCAGCGTATTGCATTGTATTGTATTGTATTCAGTGTTTACCATAGAGCGCTAGAGAGAAAAACAAGGCATAGAATATGTATATCGAATGTCAGAATCCACTGACGACCTTTTTATTTATTGTCCTACTAATTAGTACTTAGATACTACATTCCATTGACAGGAATGTTACCTCTGATTTTGCATCACTGTCCAAATCACAGTGATCTTTATTGTCATTCTAATAGAGTTGCTGTTAGGTTACTGCCATTGACAAGTCTGTCAAAATCATTGTGATAGGTATTTATTCTCGTCACAATAAAGTTGCTGCTGTCGGAGGTAAAAATAACTATGAACGCACTGTAGGTACCTAATGTTTCCAGGGCATAACAGGCTATATAGACATCGCCATTTCTTTATACCCAGGCATAAAGTATGTGTAAGCATACAACGGGGTAATTGCGTAACCCACTGATCACAATCACAATGCCTTTCATTTTGAGAGTTCAACATTCATTCCGTTATTTACGTTATTGAGCAGACAAATTTTTCGAACATATGAATCAATCGATATTTAAAAGTTTTTTAGGATGCTGCTTCTCAAGGATATTTACTAAGAAAAATAGACATGTCTATATTTTCAAAGTTCTGTGGTTTACACCAATATATATTTGAATTGAGAATAATGAAATCAGGCACGCTTTGTTATGAATATTGCTGAAGGCTGTCACTATTGTATGAGAAAATGAATAGCCGGCTTCATAAATTGTATCGACCGGTAATGGTTATTATGTAGTCTCCATAACGTAACGAAGGTAAGCTTTTTCATTGATTAATAATAATAATAACATCCGAGGTAGGTATTTATTTATTAATCACAATTTGTACAATAATAGATAAGACGGTGATCCCCAAACATCCCATTCACCATCATTCATCATTCATTCATTCATCATCCATTCATTCATTTCATTCATTTTTCATTTCCCCGTATCTTGGGAGACAGAGTTGCGACATTTTCAAAGTGTGGTAGGCACATAGTGCTTATTGCAAGACAGAAAAACAAAAACTAAAATTAAACTAAACTAAAATCTATTAAAATAAAATAAAAAACTTAGAATATACATTGCTCTCAGCGTGAGATCATACTAAACAAAATAAAATCAACAGATTAAATAATAATATCGAAACTAACAAAAATATAAATCATTTTCATTTTCCCCCGTAATGTAAACGAGGCACCGTGCCGCATTCAACCGCACCAAATTCTACGAAAACCCGAATGCTCCCGATTACCGTCGATAATTCCCGGACGGTTTTGGTGCATGCTTCCTTGACATGGCGGCGTCCTTGGCATTGATCTGAATACAGCTGCGGCTTGAAATGCGGCAGTATGGACATATGTATGTACAGAGAGCTTTATGAAGGGTGTTATATTGCTCTGTTTAATGCATTGTTGTATACAATGCGAAATTAATCCTGTGTTCTGAGAGATTTTATAGACATAACACGTAACGAACACGTAATAAAGGGTAAGCAAGGATGTTTCCATGTTGTAGGCGATCATATTGTTCTTTTTCGACGGCATAAACTAATATCATAGGACAAAGGTAAAACAGCGGTGCTATTCTGTAAAAATCTCACCGTGAAAACTTAGGTGAAGTGAGCGTGGAGTGAGCTGTCAATAGTGTCAATTCCTAGCAAAAACAAACTCACTTCACCTAAGTTTTCACGGTGAGATTTTTACAGAATCGACCGGCTGTTAAAGAGATGTACCTACTAGTATAAACCTACTTAACTTATCTATATGTCCCACACACACACACTTTATTATGTACACCATACATATTACAGACTAGCATCTGACCGCGACTTCGTCTGCGTGAAATTCCTTGTTCCCCCGACCCACCCCATCGCATCTCATCACCTGCCCGCGCTATTACTTACTTCGTTTTTACTTAGCGTTCTTTCTGACTTTTTTTCTTTTTGCTCGGCTCCTTAGGGTCATAGCGTGATGTTAAATAGCCTATAGCCTTCCTCAAGAATTGGGCTATCAAACACAAAATTATTTTTTCAAATCCGATATGTTCCAGATACTTTGGCTCTTTATAATATTAGTATAGAATCTATACTAATATTATAAAGAGGCAAAGTTCTATATTTAAATATTTATATCTATAGAGAAGTTTTACATAGGGTGGCACAATGGGAGGTCTTATCGCTAAAAGCGATCTTTTAAGGACAACCTATAAATGGATTTAAAGGGAAAAGGAGAGACAGTACTTACTCTAAGTGGTGTTTGATGTAATGAAATAAAGTGAAATGTTTATTATGTCAATATTTTGTTGGTCAATCATCGACCCCGGACCCCATGCACAGCAGTCGCACTTGCGACCACGAGACCGACGCTGCAGTCAAAAACATTTACTTATACAATAAACAAATGCACACTTACATCACACTAATATTATAAAGGCGAAATTTTGAAAGAGGGTGTGTCTGTGTGTTTGTTTATATGTTTGTTACTTCGTCACGCTCAAACGGCTGTACCAATAAATTTTGTATGGAGGTAGCTGACACCCTGGATTAACATATAGGCTACTTTTTATCCCGATATTCCCACGGGATCGACATTTGACTGGCCTGTTGGTCTAGTGGTCAGTGACTATGACTGCTATGCCGGAGGTCGTGGGTTCGATTCCCACCCAGGACAAATGTTTGTGTGATGAGCATGATCATTTGTTCTGTGTCTGGGTGTAATTTATCTATATATGTATGTATTTAGAAATATATAAGTATGTTTATCAGTTGTCTAGTACTCATAACACAAGCTCTGCTTAGCTTGAGACTAGACGGCGTTGTGTGATAGTTGTGGAATATTATTATTATTTATTTATATTATATTTACGCGGGTGAAAAAGGGGGGCGCAGCTAGTAGGTACTTACATAAAGCAAAAACACATCTAAAACATTGAACTGTGCAAAATATAAAAGCAATTTAAGTAATTAAATATACATTAGTAATACAAGACTTAGAATTATTATTGTATTTTCAACATAAAATACATGCACATTTAACCTAAGTAACAATTTAATAAATACAATCATGTTTCCAACATTGAATTTTCCACTGAAATCCATCATGAACTTTCCCATTTGTTCAAACAACTACCTACGAATTTCGATCTAATTCATTAATTTTACTTACATGATCAGCCTATAATGTTCCCACTGCTGGGACATTGGCCTCCTCTCTGTGAGTGGGAGTGGGCCGTACGTAATTCACCACACGGGCTCAGCGCGGGTACGTAGATGTCACATGTCTTTGAATTTTTGGTTTTAGATTAAATATGTCGGTTTCCTCACGATGTTATCCTTCACCGTTTTGAGAGCAGTGGTGATGAAATAATTTACACAAAGTAAAGTATCTGCTTGGGTTTGAACCTACGACCTACAACTGCTAAGACGCGGCCGTTACCACGGCTCATTTTACTTGATTATGTTAAACATCTGAGAATACCATTCAAACCCTTTTGGTAATTTGAATTATATCAACGTATTTTGGAGCTTTCGTTTGAAAATTAAATGTACTCCTATTTGTGGCCTTTCTATACTATATTTTGATTTAGTGTAACTCAAAAGCTCAGTTTTTGGTCGCTTGGTTACATTCAAAGATCGTAGGTGTAAGCAATTAAATATTAATTTCGTGATTTCGACTCTATTTTCAAAGACGTATTATAAAAGCATGTTTTCTTTGAAAGGATAAGCAGAGGTGTACCTATAGTACTTACGCCCACATTTTGCCATTCAAATTTAAGTCCTATGTAATAGTGGGCGATTCTATTGCCATCAACCGCGCATATCCAGCCTCGGTCTTAGCGCTCTTAAGCACTCTTTTCCAGTTTAATATGCAACCGCTTATGAATTTCAACCGTGGCGGTTGAATGGAGGGCCGCGGCCCGCTTCCACGGTGGCGGTTCAGTCAGTTTGCGGCGAGCCGCCGGTAAAGTTTGCACGTGTTTTGAGTTGCGCAGCCATGAACTTCGACATAAAGAAATTCATTGTTGGAATTGAACAACGAGAAGCTATTTGGAATTGTGAAGGAGCAGTATATAAGAATAGAGATTTAAAACGGAAACAATGGAAAGAAATTCGTTAACAAATTCGTCGCGTGTTTCTAGTAAAGGATGAATCCAGTATCTTTTTTTTATTCTTTTTTCTTTGTTTTCGGTAGTAAACGTAGATAACACAAGCTACCTCGACGGCGCGGGACCCATATCGTTATGGACCCAACACGCCTTTAAGCGGTCCAACCGCTTTCATCGCGGTTGGCGGCCATAGCGATCAACCGCTATGGCAACCGCGTCAGGCGGCTGGCCGTTTAAACGAACCGCCTAGGCGGCCAACCGCTAGTGCGTAAGGACCCTTATTCTCTAAGACTTTCATAATAATACGTATCATTTTTTTACAGCTGCTTCTATAGGCCGACCGCTTAACTGAGACGTTGCTTGAGGTAGCAGCGCGGTGCGGGAGGGGTGTGGTGACGTGACGCGAGAGCTCAGTGATTTGTCTACTTGTGACAACTATCACCCCTCCCGCACCGCGCAGCTACCCCATTTTTTTATCATGGAGAAATGCTCATGCATTCTGCACTACCACAGGGAGATAGTGCAACTGCATTTGAATGCATTTGATTATTTGTTTCACATAACTGTGTGGGACTCTAACCCACTAAAACTCCACGGTGGGAACATTGGCACGCGTTAGCACTCATCCGTGAACCTGTGGGGAGTACTCCCCATCACCGGCGCACCAGAACACATAGCACGCCGTGACCACCCCAGGGGCCAAACCAGCACATGGGTGCCAGACGACCCCGTGTCTGGACACCCTTGGTCCCCCTGCGACGGGTCAGGCCATTGGCCCCACCGCCTGACAATTTTCGGCCGCAGAGGATAGGGAGAGCGGCAAACGTCATACCAACAGTCCTCCTCCACCACCGCGCAGCTACCTCAGGCAACGTCTGAGTTAAGCGATCGGACTATGGCAGGTTACGTATTATAATAACTAAAGTTATTTTAACTATTTCCGAGATAACTAACTGTAGTTAAAATACGTAACCCTATAGAATTAACTAGATGTATTTACTTTAGAGTCTAAAACAAAATTCTCCTAAGAGTCGTAGCGTGATGTTAAATAGCCTATAGCGTCCCTCAAGAATTGGGCTATCAAATGCAAAAAGATTTTCAAATCCGACCGGTAACAAATAGTATACTTAAATATAGATTTTTGACATGGAGTCTTCGAAATATTTCTGCTACTAGCTGCGCTCCGCGGTTTCACCCGCGTGAATGTCGATCCCGTGGGAATATCGGGATAAAAAGTAGCCAATACGGTAAAAATAGTTGTCCGCCGGTGTCGGGAGCAGGGTCCAAGCTACCGGTGGTTAGGGCTCCAGAGACAGGAACCTCCTCACAATGCGAGCCGTATCGAGGAGTACTGCCTTCTGAATCAGGCCCTTGATCCAACCGCCTAACGAGAGCCTCGATAGATGTTGATCGAGGCTTTCGGCCATCAGTCCATTGGCTGATACGACAATCGACACAATGATAGCCGAGCTCACATTCCACATGTCAACAACCTCGTGTGCTAAGTCGAGATATTTATATGTTAATCCAGGGTGTCAGCTACCTCCATACAAAATTTTTATTAAAATTGATCCAGCCGTTTGAGCGTGAAGAAGTAACAAACATATAAACACACAAACTTTCGCTTTTATAATATTAGTGTGATTATTTGTTTCTTCTACGCGTGCTGATGAATTCGGTAGTCTTATTTATCTGAAAGCTTATTACTTTAGGATTAGTATAGAGCTCTTCATGTCGTTCATGAAAGTAGTAATTACCGTTAGTTGTGTGTTAAGGTTAGATAGGTAGTCGTAAAGGTCAAATTCCAGGCGAAAGTAGTTATTTATGTATTATGTACGAGTACATTGTATGATAAATGAATGAAAATGATTTTATTTCTTTAAGTAGGTTTACTTACTTACTTTTTAAAAAAACGTTGCCCCACCCTAGGAATTTCTCCTGTATCGTGGGTGCGTTTACAAACATTTAAACTCACATAGACCCGGAACAACTACTTGTAGGTCATACAAATATTTGTTCCGTGTGGGAATCGAACCCGCGACACGCAGCGCAGCAGTCAATCGCTTAAAAAAAAAAAATAATAATAATTTAATTTAATAATTTTAGTAAATGGACACTTCATTTTATTTATTTGTATCCTACTTCTTATTATCCATACTATTATTATAAATTCGAAAGTAACTCTGTCTGTCTGTCTGTATGTTACCTTTTCACGCCTAAACCACTGAACGGATTTCGATATTTGGCAGAGAGATAGATTGCATTCCGGGGCTTTCCCCGGGATGCAATTTATCTCTCTGCCAAATTTTAGGTACATAGGATCATTAGAATCATTAATAAATCTTTCTAAGTTAGATTTGTTCCATAAGAACAAATCTCTAATGGAAAAGTGCTAGCTTAAAGGGCTGATTTTTCAATCAACAGATAATTTTTATTCGTGGATTAAAATTAACGTCTGACAGATTTTGTATGGAAGGATTGTCAAATTTTAAAATTATTCCTCATATAAAATTATCTGGCGTTGAAATAACCAGCCCTAAAGATAATAATTACGCAATATAAAAGTAAATAGTCTTTTATTCACTAATTCTGGTAGAGTTAGCATACCTCCGATGCGAATTGCCGGTCGATTCTGTAAAAATCTCACCGTGAAAACTTAGGTGACGTGAGTTTGTTTTTGCCAAGAATTGACACTATTGACAGCTCACTCCACGCTCACTTCACCTAAGTTTTCACGGTGAGATTTTTACGGAATAGCACCGCAGTACAAACACGTCAATCATAATTTATTTATTTATTTAGGACAACCAACAAAGCTTATACCAAAAATACATGTTAAAATACACATTATTATTATTACATTTTATAGTATAGCCTTAATTAAAGGCCTTAAAAAAAAACTAGACGAGCTCGGCGTTTCCTTTCAGACTACTTTGACAAGAAAGACCGAAACAAACTCAGAGATCACAGTCTCTTTTAAAGTCCAAAATAATCTTGGTCAGATAATTTGAAGATTCATACAGATTGATGTCTGAAATGGTCTTTTAGGAAAGAACCACACGGATTGAGTGAACCTGTCCAGTCAGTGGACGCATTTATCAGTAATCATGCCACTCAACTCAAAACTTAAGGCGCTCAACGATTTGATGAACAATACCAAAGAAAGAACATTTGGGTAGGCTGCACTGACTGCACAGTCAGTTCAGCCTACAACTGTTCTTTCTAACTGTTCATTCTGTTGCATCATGACATAAAAATAAATATTAATGAAACGAACCACTTGCGACACTATCTGCG
>OX637562.1:6129743-6182406 GCA_951800025.1 Oligia strigilis
AAGACTGTTAGCTTCTATATTACTAGCTTCTACCCGCGACTTGGTCCGCGTAAAATTTCTTGTTCCCTCGACCCACCCCGTCGCATCTCATCGCCTGCCCGCGCTATTACTTCGTTTTTGCTTAGCGTTCTTTCTGACTTTTTTTCTTTTTTCTCGGCTCCTAAGGGCCATAGCGTGATGTTAAATAGCCTATACCCTTCCTCAATAATTGGGCTATCAAATACAAAAAGATTTTTTCAAATCCGACTGGTAGTTCCAGAGATTACCCCCTACATACAAACTTACAAAATTTACCTCTTTATAATATTAGTAGGTATAGATGTAAATATTATCTAATTTTTTTTTTCCTTTTTGGATTACTAGCTGCGCCCCGCGGTTTAACCCGCATGTTAAACAAACATATAAACACACCCCCACATACACACACTCACATACACACCCACTCACAAACTTTCGCCTTTATAATATTAGTGTGATATGTGATATTTGAGAGCAGTGGTGGCCAAGTGGTAACGGCCGCGACTTACGAGTTGTAGGTCGTAGGTTCGAACCCAGACAGGCGCTTTACTTTGTGTAAATTATTTCCACCACTGCTCTCAAAACGGTGAAGGAAAACATCGTGAGGAAAACCGGCATGTCCTAGAACCAAAAATTCGAAGACATGTGACATCTGCCAACCCGCACTGGGCCCGCGTGGTGGATTACGGCCCACTCCCTCTCTCCGAGAGGAGGCCTGTGTCCCAGCAGTGGGAACATTATAGGCTGATTATGTTATGTTATGTAATAGTTCCATCAAGAACAGCTTGTTACTTTATGAGAAGCCCCGATAGTTGAAGACAAACTAGACAACAAGCAGCCAATAACCTTCACCCAAACAATGAACTAAATTAGTTTAAAACTCAACTGATACTCCTGTTTACTTGACTAGTTCTAACATAGAATATGAATGGTTAGAAATGGAGCTCTCGTTTTGAATGCATCTTAAATACAGATTTACCTACATTTATTATTTACTAGCTGCGCCCCGCGGTTTCACCCGCATAAGTTTCGATCCCGTGGGAATATCGGAATGAAAAGTAGCCTTGTATGTTAATCGAGGGTGTCAGCTACCTATACACAATTTTATCAAAATTGGTCCAGCCGTTTGAGCGTGAAGAAGTAACAAACACACACACACAAACTTTCGCCTTTATAATATTAGTGTAACTTACATTTTGATAAAGGTAAATAATTTTTCTTCTGAATAGTACACATGTTGTTAGGTATAACATGAGATTCAATGGAAATAGCAAATAGCCCATCGTTAATACCTAAAAAACTGGCCAAGTGCGAGTCGGACTCGCACACGAAGGGTTCCGTACCACAAGGCAAAAACGCCGAAAAAAACACGTTTGTTGTATGGGAGCCCCCCTTAAATATTTATTTTATTTTGTTTTTAGTATTTGTTGTTATAGCGGCAACAGAAATACATAATTTGTGAAAATTTCAACTGTCTAGCTTCCGCGGTTCTTGAGATACAGCCTGGTGACAGACAGACGGACGGACGGACAAACAGCGAAGTCTTAGTAATAGGGTTCCGTTTTTACCCTTTGGGTACGGAACCCTAAAAACGGGATCTAAAACTGGGATCCAACGAAAATAAATCACAATTTCCAGGCGTAAAGATTAGTTGATAAATTGCTTGTCTGGTTACGTTAAGTCACAAATAAGTACCTAAGTTAATAGAAAATAAAAATATCATCACTATCATCATCATCAGCCTACGGCAGTAGCTGGACATACGCCTCTCCTATTGCAGGATATTCGACTCGATTTTCTGCAACTCTCATCCAGCTGCTACCAGCCATCCTGCGAAAATCGTCGCTCCATTTAGCCTGAGGGCGTCGTACCTTACGTTTGCTGATTCGCGGCCACTCAAGAACACATCTACCCCAACCGTCATCGGTTCTGCGGCTAATATCTATTAGCCGGCCCATTATCACTTCAGCTTGCTCATTCTGTGAGCTATGTCGACAATTCAATAATAAAAATATATACGCTGGAGAAACTTCTTAATAAACTCAATGAAGTAATAAACTATTAAAATAAAATCATAATAAATCCTAACCTAACTAAAACTATGAACAAACTAGAATATGGCGTCGTTAATTTATGACGCACGCACTAAGGAACGTGCCTACAAACAAAATGGCCGATGAACCTTGGCCGGTCTGAGTATAGGCTCTCCGAACTTTCGCGCATGTTCTCTCACTCACACTCGCCTCATGTCACCCTTTGGTTCCTAAAAAATGTTATTGCGCAGCCTGCTGCGCAAAATTCGGACCGGCCATGATTCATCAGCCGAATTTGAATTAAGAATTTGAGATAATTTTCAAGTTATGGAACAACAAAACTGAATGTCATCCTAAACAAAATTCAATTTCCATTGCAACCAAAAACTTATTAGGACCTTTTTGTTACAAATGGTCACTCAAAAATCAACTTAGTATACATTTCACTAAAGTAGATAACTGAAGGCCAGCTGCTGTAATTGAAAACGTTCAAAATCAAGTCGCAATCATCTCAGCGACAATCAATGTCAAAAACTTGATGAGATTGTTGCGACTAGATTTTGAAAGTTTTTAATTACAGAAATTGGCTTTCAGATGAAGTGGCGAAGGAATGTAAATTATGTGATCTTATGAACACTGTTAGAGGTGAGTTTCACGTCTATACGGTTTCCATCATCTATGGCTGTGCCCTGTCCTAGGAGCACCGACAACTCACACACAACATAACTATGTGCAACTAATAATTACGTTCGCAATTTACTGGAAACTGTCCCGAGTCTACACTGAACATGTAGATAGGTACAGGGCGTGTGCAAATAGTTGCTAGTGATGCGAATAACTTATGAAGTCCTAGTAGCAATATAATAAGAGTTTTAATATGAAATTGACGTAGCGTATATAAATAATCAATTAACTAATTTGCATAAATATATTCTTTCTACTGGAAATATATGGGGGAGTCTTTTGCACAGCAGTGTGACAATATCATCTTCATTATCATTGGCCCACTGCTGATTATAGCCCTTTCATGGCATGCAGCCCTGGTCTCTTCGAGTCTTATCCAGGTCTTCCACTTCCCAGCAGTGGGACAACATCTATGGCCGCTATAACAAAAATAATAAAAATATAATTTAAAAATTAAAGGGGATACCATACAAGAAAGTATGTTAAAGAAATCATATCATCTGCCTAGCCCTTTCCCAACTATGTTGGGGTCGGCTTCCAGTCTAACCGGTTGCAGCTGAATACCAGTATTTTACATGTAGCGACTGCCTATCTGACCTCTACAAACCAGTTACTGGGTAATACGATACCCCTTGGTAAGACTGGTTGTCAGACCACGTTGTTATTGGTTGTTAAGGCTACTCTTTCGAAAAAATCTTAAAAACAGCGTGCAGATGAAGCAGCTTTTCTCCGGAAATTACATCTGAAAAAATAGTTGGTAATCTACATGATATGAATCGTAATTTGGTTTAGCCATAATTTTTCTATCGATATCACCTATTAAGAAAAAAAACCACCAAATCACCTCCAAATCGTTGAGATGAAACCATTTTACTCCTTCATTTTTTTAAAATATCTACTGCTTTGCAATACAAACGAAAATGATTTGGTTTTGTTACTTTTTTAAAACATGTATATTTTTTAATATAATAAATTAAAAATGCGATCGTTTAAAGTCCGTGTCTATATCATCCCCGCACTCGTCCACCAATTCAGTGCGGGGCTAGGCAACGCGATGCATGCGGGTGGCGGAGTGGCGCGGAGAGGGGTAGTTAGCTCCGCCCAAATGCACAAGGTCGTTGGCATGAATACAAGCCTTAAAGAAATATGTAGTGTTAAATATTTTGACGGTGGTACTGTAGAGATTTGTTATGTATGCTAGCCTTAAAGTAACACTGGCTGATAATATTTGTTGTTGGGTTAAGATTAAAAAGTTAAGACGTTATGTTATGTCATATAGAATAACAGATGGTTTCAAGTGATTTTTATATTAAACGTGTTGCGATATAATTCCTTGATACAATATAGTATTTGAAGTGATAACGTGTTTTTAATAATAACTGTGGAGATCCCGCTACATCTTCACAGTACCGTCCGACTTGCTTATGGCCTTTTAATAGCTCGAGCATAAAAACATATATTTTCAAAGGCTCTGAAATCTGCGATTACAACATTCGCGAGGCCTACGTACTAGGTAGGCCTCGCGAATTGTACTTACATAATAGAAATAAATACAAAATATGTAGTAATTTATTTTCGTTTGATTTGTTTCTCTGGCACGTTTTTCAGATTAGGAAATTCTAAGAAAATGCCTAACACATTGTTATTGAGGAAAAAAAAGATAGTAAACTTTTCTGGTCGACTTTTATTATGAGAAATTAGAATCTATTTTCCTGTCTGTACATAAACCATTTATTATTTTTTCATAAAAAGCATGACGTCACATTATGGTCTGTTCCAAAAGTATATGATGAAAATGTAAACAAATGGATCAGAAAAGGAAAAATACACTTTCCTCAGATATTTTTAGAACAGACAGTAACTATGATAAATGCACCTAATAATTCTCCGTATCCTACGAGTTAAAGTCAATAAATAAATTACCATTAACGTGATGATAAAAAGAAAACATTTAAATAATCGAGGCCTTCTGTATAAACCAATGTTTAGTCACAAACGCGGCGTTTCGCAATTTTACCACTGAACATGAATTTTTGATCAACCAGTCTATTCTGTAAAAATCTCATCGTGAAAATGTAGGCAAAGTGAGCTTGAAGTGAGCTGTCATTCCACATTGAAATTAAAACTTTTGACAGCTCATCTCACCTACATTTTCAACGTGAGATTTTTACAGATTAGAGCGACAGGTGCACAACATAGGTACCTACATAAAGGGTGGCAGGGACATCAACGCACGAACTGCGGTGCTATTCTGTAAAAATCCCACCGTGAAAACTTAGGTGAAGTGAGCTGTCAATAGTGTCAATTCCTAGCAAAAACAAACTCACTTCACCTAAGTTTTCACGGTAAGACTTTTACAGAATCGACCGGCTGTCATCATCAATTCAGCACATGATTCTCCCTAGCGTAAGATGATGACCGATGATGATGATGATGCGTAGACATTTCTCGTCAGTTATCAAAAAACTGGCCAATTGCAAGTCGGACCGGTTCCGTACCACAAGGCAAAAACGCCGTAAAAACACGTTTGTTGTATGGGGGTCCCCTTCAATATTTATTTTCTGTTCTGTTTTTATTATTTATTTATTTATTCATTCTCTACCAGTCAACCAAGGGTGGTGAAGAGATAAGAAGGAAGAAGAAGGAAAGGAAGAAGGGTGGTGGTA
Organism: Oligia strigilis; assembly: GCA_951800025.1. Lineage (NCBI taxonomy): Eukaryota > Metazoa > Arthropoda > Insecta > Lepidoptera > Noctuidae > Oligia > Oligia strigilis. The sequence continues at coordinate 6,135,145 of OX637562.1, forward strand.
TTATTATAGCGGCAACAGAAATACAAATCATCTGTGAAAATTTCAACTATCTAGCTATCACGGTTCATGAGATACAGCCTGGTGACAGACAGACAGACAGACGGACAGTGGAGTCTTAGTAATAGGGTCCCGTTTTTACCCTTTGGGTACGGAACCCTAAAAAATCTGATGTTTCATAGAAAAGTGCAAACCTACGCCATCAAAAAATATGGAACAGCAATTTTTTTAATAAGCTTAAACAATACTTATTAATGCTTTGTTGTAATGTAATATTGTTTTGTAACAATTAATGAATAATTTATAATCTGGTTTAAATTCTTTTCAACACACTTGCTCGTAAAGTGGCTCTTATTGAACCGCTTTTAGGTCCATAATGGAGTGTATTACGAACGCGTGCTATTTCTTTACTTTAATCCACATGTGCTGTAATACCACAGATAACTATTTACTAGTCGGAGACGCGCGCTTTTTTAATCTCATCAAACCCTGCGTTCCGAATTGGGAAATAATCGATGTGTTTCGAATTGGGAAATAACCGAATTAGCGTGAGCGCGATAACGATAACGATGTCCCGTGAATCGTCATAGATGACGTCATGACATTCGCCATCTTGCGATAATGCCGACCATGCCCTAGAATAATATCACCGTGAGCGCTGTCAAAAGTGACAGTGTGTGTATGAGGTTGTGTCAGTGTGTGTTTTGTTTTGAGTTGCATCATCTTTAAATTCAACTAACGTGGCATTTTTGAAATTGTGCTTCTGGCTGACAGTCGCCACCTAACCAAAGAAGAAGAACTGAAGAAGAAATGTGGTGTTTATACAAAGAAATACTGTAATAATATCTTTTTTACATTGTGTAAGCACTGTCATGTGAGCGCGTTCACGAGTGTTCCGAATTGTTGCCGGCTCTCAGCAGTCATAATAGTTATATCTAAATCGGAAGTTCGGAACGCATGTGAGATGATGCATGGACGTAATATTACGTCCATGGAGATGATGTGAGCGCTGTGATGTGAGCGATTATAGCTAATTCGGAAAGCGCCCAAAGAGACTTCATGCCAAGAGAAAAAATCCGCGGGCTATATTTCAATTTTTTTTTAAATAGTCTGTATTGTCCTTGGTCGCAAAATGAACTCGCAGGGGACCACAGACAATTTAAGGTGATTGCGCAGTGGTAGACCGCGAAATTCTTAGGTTTTTTGCAATTTTCAGGTCGGTGTTAGGTTGTATCTTGATCAAAATATGATTTGCGGCTATAACAGGTACCTCTTTACAGGATTATAATCATTAGAAACATTAATACATCTTTCTAAGTTAGATTTGTTCCTTATGAAAAAATCTCTTATGGAAAAGTTCTTAAGGAACAAATCTAACTTAAGGATTAAATTCTAATGACTATAATTCTGTAAATACATATACATTATAGGTAGTCGCGAATCATATTTGATCAAGATACAACCTGATATATAATAAGGTGAATACCTTAAATTGACCGGGGTTCCTTCCGAAACCTAACGGAAAAGACCCTGACTGGCGTTCTATTATTGCGGATTCTCACTGAACGAATGTATATTTCTCTATGCCAATTTATAGTACTTTCTAATTCCATAAATAAAACTACAATTTGACGTACAAAACTACGATCAGTCTAAACATTAGCTAGTTTGTGTTTATTATATTTTTTCTATAGGCTGTTTAGCGGTTTTGTCTGTGCCATAGATTAATATATTTAAAATGAGTCAATGTTGCGCGCGCATCGCTAGTGCTGGCTAGCACAGCGCGCGGGAAAACAAAACCAGCGCGCCATTTTCCATACAAGTTAATATTTAACAATACAAGTCTGTTTTTTTTCCTCGCAAGTGTGTTGAAAAACGTCGTATGAAACGCGTGTGCATTAATCAATATACACTCGGCTTTCTTATCGCTCTCGCCTGCGGCTCGCGCGAATAATATCGCCTCGTGCATAATGATCAACATAGCACACATGTATCATAATGTACTATTATGGGTGTATTCCTGAAATAAAAACCCCTGAAACTTTGTATACGCGCGTTAGACGAATTCAATAAAATCTGTACCAATTTAACAATGCGACACGTACTTCATTACCTTTTCACAACGCCAGAAAATTCAGAACCTTGATGTTGGTAGCTTTTCATTTTTTAACAATACTCCCACGAAATTTTTACGCTTGTAACTCATATAATTCATATTGTCAGAAAAAGCAAAGGTGCATTCAAAATGCGACTGAATTTTTTTTCTGTTTTATGCAATAAGACAAGAAGTCGCTGTAAGCTGAAAATATCTAGCTCACTTCTAACCTTGCTGATTGACCGCATGAACCAGCCACCAAGCAGACGCCAGCTGCATCAAGCCACTACAATCTGTCAAATTTGTTTAATAGATTTTCAGCTTTATCGTTAAAGCATAAGGTTCAAAGTTGATTGGGAAAATTTGACAGTTTCGGGTAGCTTGATGTGCTTGGCGTCTGTACCTACTGTAAAGGTGGTCTGCACAAGGTTCGCACGGACGATAATATCGCGGCAGCCGTGAGGCACCCTTTCCTGCTAATATCTTACATCGGATTTTTCACTTTTTTATTTAATTTTTCTAAGTTTTTATCTAAAGTATATTATCAATGTATGCCTTTTAGTCTGTGCTTGTTAAATGTATTTTCTTTCTTTCTTTAACTAGAAAAGGACCAAATACTGACCGACGATGCGATGTGACAACACAGTTGAGCAAATTTTCGTATGAGGGACTTGACAAATCCCTGGAAACATGTCTTGGCTTACAAACGAAGTTTAAACGCACCTTTACAAGAGCACGTCTGTCATAAGCGTCGTAAAATATTAATGCTAAAACCACCGCATTTTCGCCTTCATACACAGAATATTACATTTTCTTTCTTGGGATTATCGAAATGTTATGTTAGGCGAAGGTCTTAATTGAAAAACGTTTGCTCTGAAATATTAATGAGAATAAAGTGCTTACCTATTGGGTTGTTCTGAAGCCGATGATAAAAAGGTAAAGTCAAAGTTTATGTTGTGTTAGGGAAATACGGGTAAGCAGCGTTCGTACTTATAAACTATGCTTTAAAACCGGTCAAGCGCGAGTCGGAATCACGCAACGAGGTTTCCGTACTTTGTAGGTATGTAAATGGTATGGTATGTATCACGGGATATATTTTTTTAATGTACCCACAAATTTACGGTTTTCGAATTTTTTCCTTTACTTGTGCTAAATGATCTTGCTTCTTGCCAAATTTCATGATTCTAGGTCAACGGAAAGTACCCTATAAATTTTGATTCCCTTGAGAGTGTATCTGCACACGCATGTACTCCACGATCTCCTCAACCTTAGTGGAGAACCACGAACCGCGGTGCGGTGCGTGGTCAGCTTGCAGTTCCCGCGCTTACGGCTCGTCATCCCAGCGGTTACGGCTCGTCGTCCCCGCGCTTACGGCTTGTCGTCCCCGCGCTTACGTCTCTCCGTACCTGAGCTTACGTCTCTTCGTCCACCCTTGCCCCTTTCACCCCTCCCGCGGCCTGCCTGTAGCACCACCAACCAGCGGTCGGCGAGCCGTAAGCACGGCGTACATATCGGAGCTTCTGATCCGCTTTGGTTACGTGCTTACGTTAGGTTGACGCCTGTTTGACGCCGAGGCGAAAGGCCAAGGAAAGGAAACGGTGACGATTCCTTTCAAAGTTGATATTGTGTTCTATAACCTTTACTGTTAACATTAGCATGTCGGTGACGCGAACCCAATGATTTTCCCCATACCAAAGGGGTTCGAACATTTTACTAAGGAAGTTGGCATATCTACCAGCCGCCATTTTAAATTTTTGCAATGTTTTGCGCACGGTGAAAGTAGTTTATATGGGGGACCTTCAAACATATCGGCAAAGTGACACTTAAGGGTACCATATTAGGTACTTTACTTTTTTTGTTTGTGGCTATAATATACTACAACCATTGTGCGCGAAAGCTTTAAAAAAAATCAAAATGGTGGCAGGTCGCATATAATATATGCCACAAAGGTACACATACCCCATTGCTCAACACGCCTAAAGAAATGTTCACATTAACAATAGGTACCATCAACGCAGAAGAAGAAAAAAAGCTGAAATATCTCATATATCTCATATGAAATATTCACTTCAAATAAAGACTTCAAACCGGATCACAGTAACGCTACTTGGAGAACAAAGAAAAATACCTATAATAGGTAGCTAAGTTTTTACTTTGTGACTTTTCTAGACAGATCATTTATTAGTCAGTAGGAGAAGTTCTCTTTTTAAATAGCACAGCTTTTGTGAGATGTTTTCAGGTTTATATTTATTACTACAAGAGGTGAATGTACGAGTCTAACGGAAACCTTTGTAGAATTGTACAAGGACCTTTTGGCGCGTGGCGCGTGGCATCTTGATTTCTCAATTTAATTTCACAAAAAAAAACAAGCACAAATGTTCTCCGAAGACGTCTTCTGTTGCCGGGTCAGCGGGACTGTCCGAAAGGGTTACCGCTGGCCCGGAAAATAAAGGGCTAAGGAAGGAACACGGGTGGGTTTTAGTCAGTAAGAGTCTGACACTCCCTTCCGCTCCACCCAGAGCGGGAGGGATCATTTGATGATTGCCAATACACAAAAAAAAAAAAAGGCGTCTTCTGTCAATTTCATTCAAGAGTCAAAAGATCCTTCGTGCATAGTACCTGGGTAATCAAAAGAGTACTAAATGAAGGTCGAACTCAGAAAGTTGTTAACCATTTTGCTCGCCCGTAAGTCTCAGCATTCACCCTCATGGACTGAACGGTCGGCCACAAGATAAATACATTACCAACACTTTCACTTGCTTTGTTTTATTAATAGAATCTATTAGCGCTGAGTCAAATACGGTGCTGTTAATTTTAGAAGAGTCTTGTATTTTATTTTGTGCTTTAATAGAATAGGCATAAGTTTCATTACGTATGCATGGCCAGTTACATTAATTGCTCCCACGCGTTTGAAATCACACACAGTTTATGACATCGACGCACAAACTGAGAAGGGTAGAAATATTTTTTTTTTAAAAGCTGTTCAGCCTAACACAGTCCACTGCTGGACATAAGCCTCTCCCAGGCTGCGCCACATCAACCTGGCCTCTGACTCCCACATCCAGTCCTTCCCAGCGACCTTTTTAGAGTCGTCCGTGCAGCAAATGCTGCTGAGCAGAAATAGGTTCCTCCTTATGGTGGTAGCGATTCTCCGAACGAGTTCCTTCACGAAGCCCACTATTACAACGTAATAAAATTGCTATTACACTCTACAAGGAGGGCAGTGGTGACCCAGTGGTAACGGCCGCGGCTTACGAGTTATTGGTCGTACGTTCGAACCTAGACAGGCGCTTTACTTTGTGTAAATTATTTCATCACGATTGCTCTCGTAACGGTGAAGGAAAACGTCGTGAGGAAACCGGCATGCCCTAGGACCAAAAATTAGAAGACATGATGTGACATCCACCAACCCGCACTGGGCCTGCGTGGTGGATTATGGCCCACTTCCTCTCACAGAGAGGAGGCCAGTCTCCCAGGAATCGGAATAGTATAGGCTGATTATGCAAAAACTAATGCACCATAATGACACTATTTATATAATTTGTTCCCTAATGACGTATCACATTCCATTAGGTAGGTACCAATGCCACGAACTCGTATAAATCTCATATTCTGGCAATGAATGGATCTGTTCAAATCCTTTTTACGGTATGAGCCAATAGTCCAAAAGGTCAGGCATATATTCTAGCCGCTAAATTGCATGTGACGGATATATAGGCTTTATTTCAACGAGATTTAGCATACATGTGGGATTTACATGAGCTTTTTTGACATGTATACTGGGAAGCTGTGATTGGTATGGACGTTTCGTATTTAAACTAATTGGGGTTCTGTGAGTTTGAAAAGGTTTTATGTGAATAAGATTATCGTTCATAAATCCAGTTGGATAATTTATTATTACTAAGTAATAGGTAAGCACGAATGTCGATAATAGATATTTACTTTTCTACAGTCAATAAAGTTAATCCCACTTTCAGGCATAGTTACGGCAAGAAATCAGCCGCCGTCTTGTCTAGTTATGTATTTTATTTATTACATGAAAGATAAGAATAACATGGTGCTCAAACCTGGTCTTTGACACTTTAGCAGAGGTCCAAGCACGAGGTTTCCCCGCGAGCTATGGAGCGCAGTATCGTATGTATAAGAAATACAATACTTCGAGTCAAAACCAAGATCACGGACCAGAAAGCCGCTAAGCTTAAGTGGAACGGACTGGGATGACAGATGGACTTAACGAACCACCTGTTGGGTCCCACTAAACGCACGACCGACGACCTAAAGAACGTGGCTGTGACAGACTGGATGCGGAAGGCGGTGGACATGGTGATTGTGGCGCAGTCTGGGAGAGGTCTATGTCCAGCAGTGGACTGCGATAGGCTGAGTTGATTGATTGGAAACGCACGACGACATCGCGGCAGTCCGAGATGAAAATGGAGGGACACTAGCAAAAGACAGAATCGTATGAAAAAGGGAGAGGGCGGTCTAGTTAGATTAGATAGAAAGATTTACAGTCAAATAAAATCAGTAGGTAACTTTAAATTTATATAGTCCTGTGACAATAACAATTTATTACAAAAAAAAAAAACAGTGGCACTCCGGGAGTGCTGACAGAAATGAAAACTTGAACAATTACGTGTGTATTTTTTTTAATCGTCTTATAAACAAAACGCGCGGTGTCGGTTACGGGTTTTTTCCCATCTCAAAAACTGCCCAACGCGCTTAGAAGTTTTCACTTCAAAAAACATGAAGAAAATAATTATAACTAACATCAAAAGCACATCTTCTAAAACAGCGTCTTCGTTTAAAGAGCAACATAAACAATTAAAAGACATAATTAGTTTGCCCCGTAGCACACTCTCAGTTACCAAAATATATCAATTAAAATGCTAAACAGCGCTGGTTCCCGGTAAATTCAATTGTTTGGGTCCGTCGTTGAATTTCGTCAGAAGTTTTGTGCCGACAGGCTGTCTTGGAGAAGGCATGAATTGGCAAACGGTGGAACTGTTAAGATATCATTATATATTACCAGTATTTTACATGGAGCGACTGCCTATCTGACCTCCACTTACTAGGTAATACGATACCCGAAGTTGTTAAGATAGTCAGCCTATAATGTTCCCACTGCTGGGATACAGGCCACTTCCCTGTGAAGAGTGGACCGTAGTCTATACACGCGGGCCCAGCGCTGATTGGTACCTAGATGTCACATGGCGTCGAATTTTTGGTTCTAGGACACGCCAGATTCCTCACGATGTTTTCTACACCGTTTTGAGAGCAGTGGTGATGAAATAATTTACCTACACTAAGTAAAGCGCCTGTCTGGGTTCGAACCTACGACGTACACCTCGTAAGTCGCGGCCGTTACCACTGGGCCACCACTGCTCCTGGAAATGTTTATTTCAATAGCATTGCAGTCTTCTGTGATGCTGAAATTAGGGAGGAATAGAAAAGGATACAAATAATCAGCTTATAATGTTACCACTGCTGGGACACAGGCCTCCTCTCAGTGAGAGGGAGTGGACCTTAATCCACCGCGCGGGCCCAGTGCGGGTTGGCAGATGTCACATATCTTCGCCTTACACAAAACCCGCGGCGCGTCACTGTCCTCTGTTGTTCGGTTCCGTACCTGAAAAGGAAAAACGCGAAACCCTTATAGGATCATTTTGATGTCCGTCCGTCCGTCAGTCTGTCTGGCAAAACCCTTTTTCTCAGGAGCCCGTAAAGGTATCTATTTGAAGTTAATATCAAATACCTACGTAGGGTTACGATCTTTTGTAGCTCTAAAAAAATCAAGCTTCTAAGTCAACGCAATAAAAAATACAGTGAAAGCGACATATTTTGATACTAGCAAATTAATAAATCAAAACCTATAGAGTACTTACAGCACGTTGAATGGAAAAAGTCGGAAAGTCGTTAATTTGTATTTGTATTTCTATATTTACATCATCATCATCTGCCTTGCCTTTTCCCAACTGTTTTGGGGCCGGCTTCCAGTCTAACCGGATGCAGCTGAATACCAGTATTTTACATGGAGCGACTACCTATCTGACCTCCACAAGGTCAGACCTATCGTATTACCAGTACCCAGTTAGTAGGTAATACGATACCCCTTGGTAAGACTGGACTGGGACTTCTGACTACCCGTAACGACTGTCAAAGATCCACGAATGACAGCCGGGACCAACGGCTTAACGTGCTTTCCGAGACACGGAGGGGTCACGGTGTGTAAAGATGGTCACCCATCCACAGACCAACCGCGGCAAGCGTAGCTTAACCTCATCGATCGACCTGTGCGGCTGTCATTATTTTAGGAGGCCTTAATTTATTGAGGCATCCATAGTCGTCTGCTTAACCGGGCTTGCCTGGGATCACCTCAACCAACATCGCTGTTTCAATCCCCCCCCCCCCCCGTCCCGCCCGCCGCCCGTCGCGTGTCGCGTTGTAGCGTGTGATCCGCCTTAGAGCGTGCAAATACAAAAGGAAACTTTTTAGAACGATATGTTGAACAACAAAACGTATAGAAAACAGAAACACCTACAAACAATATCATAGGTAGAAACCATTTCCCGAAACTGTTCCAATATCTCATATCACTGTTTCAGAATCGAACTTTACCAATAACAGTAGCAGTTTAACTTATAACCGTATCAATAGAACGAGAAATGAATAATAAATAGGACTAAGAGGATATTACAGACTTTACGAGTTCTTTGACAATATCATAGCTATTGTTACAAAGTTTTGCTACATAATATGTACGTAACATTAATATACATACAGACACGCAATTGTTTCATAAAGGTAGTACAGTCAACAGCAAAAGTAGATGATGAAAATCAGAAATTCAATACTAATGAACGGAGTTCGCGTCAGAACTGTGTGGCGTCGAAGTGATTCAAAAGTATTCTACGTAGTAAGTATTCTTAGTAGTAGTACTTCGACGCCACACAGTTCTGACGCGAACTCCGTTCATTAGTATTGAATTTCTGATTTTGATCATCAACTTTTGCTGTTGACTGTACACAAAAAAATTATAAAGCGGCCAAGTGCGAGTCGGACTCGCACACGTAGGGTTCCGAACCACCGTACACAGTTTTTTTTTTCAATATTGCCTTTTTTAAGATCGACCTTAAATTGACTTTAATATTTTTTGTTATAGCGGCTATTTCAAGTGTCTACCTAATGCGGTTCAAAAGAAACAGCCCTGTGTCAGACGGACGGACGGAAGCACACCGGAACCATAGCAATAGGGTTCCGTTGGCACCCTTTGAGTACAGAAACCTAAAAAGAATAATATGAAGTAGTGATTTATGCTTGACAATAAATTAATTAAAAAAATTCTCAGATCACATAATACCTCGTTAGCACAAAAGCTTATTTTTATTTATTTATCAGGAACAATTTTTTCCAATAAAACTAGAACGGGTTCAAAGAAAATGTAATAACCCTCTTAAATTCAGATGATACTGCCCTCTGTTTTGCGGCCACTACCTGGGATGAGGTTTTCAGTGCTGCTCAGCTTGGTTTTGATTTGGTTAGGGAATGGCTGCAGAGTAACATTCTTACTTTGAATGTGGATAAGACGAAATTTATCTGTTTTGGCATTAGAAATGTAAGCGGAGTCGCTAGGAGTCAGAAAATCGTCTCACACGAATGTCAATCGAGATCTACCTGCTCCTGCCCTTCACTGGAGCGGGTGCAGACGATTAAATATTTAGGTGTAACAATTGACAGCAGTCTCAACTTTAAAGAACACATAAAACTCCTATGTGGAAGAATTCGCAAATTAATATTTATTTTTAAAAATTTACGGCATGTCGCTGATTCACAACTGCTGAAGCAGATCTATTTTGCTCTCTGTCAGTCGCTATTATCCTATTGCATTTCATCCTGGGGAGGGGCTTCAAAAACCACCTTAAAGAGTCTTGAGATCGCCCAACGTGCAGTACTCAAAGTTTGTACTTTTAAACGGATATTTTTCCCCACTGCACTACTGTATAATAATTGTGAGGTTTTGACTGTAAGACAACTATACCTACTTAATGTTACTCTCCTACAACACAGAAAACAAACTTATAATCCGCTAAACCTACAAAAACGAAGAAAAGATAAGGTATGCGTCAGAAACGAAATAAGTACAACTAAATTTAGCTCAAGATTTATCAACTTCATTGGACCTTACATCTATAATAATATAAATAGAGCAATAAATATTTACCCCTTAACGAAAACACAATGTAAAGAAAAGGTAACAAAATATTTACAAAAACTTACTTACGAAGAGACTGAATTGGTACTACATATACCACAGTGATTTGTTACTTACCACAAACACACACCCTCTTACATTCACACACACATAATCATATCACACAAAGAGAGGATACATACACTGTTCAGTTTTTATTTTAAATTTATTTTGGATTTTAATTTATTTTATTTTTTTGTAATTTAATTTATTTTTTGTTATTTTTGACAAGTTCTAAAAATAATATTGCCTATAATGGTCATGTTATTATATTATTGTATCAGATTATTATGTTATTATTATCAGTTTTTCAATATATAAATGTTTTAATCTACAAAATGTTACATCTCTACTTGATGGCTATTTTTAAGTGTTTATTATTTGAGGGTTTGGGCGCTGATAGCTGAAATACAGGCTTTCGCCTAGTTCGGCTACAGATGTCTAATTCATTTGTTACAAGAAATTATAGCCACTAAGATAATAATTATGTGTATCTTTGTAAACAATTATTGAATAAACTTATTATTATATATATTATTATTATTATATAATTTCACCTCCGGAAACCTCCGATGGCCTATGAAAATAGTTTGTCGAACACGTGGTCTGCTAACACTCGATGAAAGGCACAAAGTTATTGGGTATTTGTTTGCCCAGCGTTGGACGCACAGGAAACCATTAAGGTGATAATTATGTTGAAAAAAATGTGGTTTTTCTATTTCGTGTAACTTGTTAAGTATGCGGAATAGGGATTCAACATTTTAGTAGTTTTTTGACTCTTTGGTCTAATATCATGTAAAAGGAATACACGATTCAATGTTTTTTTCTCGATACAAAAAAAGTGTAAAGTTATATCTATTGTTTTTACTTTTTTCGACGTCACGGCGTAACGCTGAAGAGTTATTCAATAGAATTTACTTTAAAACATAGAGAATTATCATATCAAAGTTTACTCAAAGTAGTTTTAAATTTTATTTATTTATTTTGTTAAAAAAGGAGCAAATTCGTTTTGGCACATACATACGTCGTTTTATTCCGAGCGCACGCACATTATAGCCATCACTCTTCTTTTGCGTTTCAAAAGTAATTGCATCACTTTCGCTCGTTTAGTAGGTTTTCGAGCATTTTAGATTTTCGAGTTAGCGCCTTAACTCTCCCCTACGGCGCACTCGTCACTCGAAGATGCTACACGTGCCTCGGCACTCGACTAATTACGTCAAAAATGGTGTATTGACCCGTATTCCACGAATTTATATCAGAGATTTCTCTCAAGAGGATATACAGGGTTTAATAATAATTAAATTAGCTAGCGAAACTCCGCTTACGTTATGCGTATCTTATTGTTATCTAGAAAACTGGCTAAGTGCGAATCGGACTCGCACACGAAGGGTTCCGTAAGGCAAAAACTACGAAAAAAAAAAACACGTTTTTTGTATGGGAGCCCCCCGCAGCGAGGAGCAGCAACAGAAATACATCAACTGTGAAAATGTCAACTGTCTAGCTATCACGGTTCATGAGATACAGCCTGGTGACAGACGGACAGACGGACAGTGGAGTCTTAGTCATAGGGTCCCGGTTTTACCCTTTGAGTACGGAACCCTAAAAACGATAAAACAAAATTTGTTTTGGTTACCTACCTCTGTTAGTGTACTCACTTTAAATATCAGTTAAAAAATCAGCTTTTGTTGTGTAAACTTCATAGATGTGACGGGTATCCATGTCTCAACAAGAAAAAACTAAAGAAAACCGACGTTCTCAACTTGAAAAGCTTGAGGCCTGATTCGGCCTGAACGACTTTCTTAGGCTTTAAAATAAACCTCAAGCTTTTAAAAAAATATTAAAGTTCTATGTTATCGTAAGTTTTATTTAGTACTTTTTAGTTCATCAAAAGCTTGGTCTTAAAAAGGTTTTTATTTATATTTTATTTCTTTAAAATTTAAACTGAATTAAGTATAAGTTTTAAACCTAAAATTGAACCTTTTGTATTTAAATATTTCTTAGTCTGTAGTCCGTTCGCATGTTTTATACTCATCCTAGTTCAAAGGGATTACATAGCCATACAATACTGTAATACACATACTCTGTAACATACTTTAAGTATCGCTGTTTGTTGCCTACATAAATATCACACTAATATTATAAAGGCGATTTGTGAGTGTGTGAGTGCGTGTGTGTGGGGGTGTGTTTATATGTTGGTTACTTCTTTACGCTCAAACGGCTGGAACAATTTTGATAAAATGTTTTTCAACACACTTGCTCGTAAAGTGGCTTACGTCTCTCCGTACCCGAGATTACGTCTCTTCGTCCACCCTTGCCCCTCTCACCCTTCCCGCGGCCTGCCTGCAGCATCATCAACCAGCGGTCGGCGAGCCGTAAGCGCGGCGTCACCTAGCCGTAGCCGAGTCGACGAATCGGAGCTGCTGATCCGCTTTGGTTACGTGCTTACGTTAGGTTGACGCCCTGTTTGACGGCGAGGCGAAAGGCGATACGATGACGATCCCTTTCCAAGTTATTATGTGTGCTACCTTAAAGCTACCTTTACTCTGAAACAATGGAAATCCGACTCGAACGCAATAATATTGAAAAGGTCAATCCAACTATTTTACAAAATCCTTTTATTTTGTTACTACCCGTGGATTATGTTTATTGATTTATTCTTCGTTCGTCCTGAATTTTTATCCTCAGCTTTCTGTTTCCGATAGTCTATTTATTTTCGTGGAAAACTGCCCATTGCCAGTAGTTAACTATGTTGGATTTTAAACTAACACGACTGCTTTCGCAGTCTCCAGTTGATACTTTATGATTTTGCTGGAGAAATGAAGTCGGTTATCACAACTTTTTTTTTATAAAGAGGTATTTTAAAACTTCGGGAGCGTTACCGGAGGGTATTGAAAGCAAAGACAAGTCTTATTTCGACGATGGATTATTTTGAACTTCTTCTTATTCATGTCGCTCACACGACTCATGTATATCAGATCGTAGCATACGCATAAGCAGCCTAAGTGTGCTGGTGCACAGACCTCTCGGTAAGAAGCTCTGGGCCGTAATCCACCACGCTGGCCCAGTGCAGGTTGGGGGATGTCACATATCTTCGGAATTTTGGTTCTAGGATATACCGGTTTCCTCACGATGGTTTCCTTCACCGTTTTGAGAGCAGTGGTAAACAAATATTTTTTACTAAGTCATTGGCCCGGAACATAAAGAGGTAAGGAAGGAACACGGGTGGGTTTTAGTCAGTAAGAGTCTGACACTCCCTTCCGCTCCACTCAGAGCGGGAGGGGTCATTTGATGATTTCCCATTCTGAAAAAAAAAGCCCCTGCCTGGGTTCGAACCTACGACCTTACAACCTGTGACCTGTCAGATCTTGTTGGCCCAAAATTTCGCCCCTTCCACGGCGTCGTCGGTGGCAACGCAGAGGTCACTTTGACTGCATATTTTGGAACACAGAGGGCAGGATAGGAGGTGGAGCATAATTTGTAACACAGCTCCACGTCCACACCCTACTGCAGTTCTGTCGAGATGCCACACTTTACCAAGTTGCAGTTACATCTTCCCACTTGTTGGAGACGGTCCAGAGACTTCCAAGAGGGACATGTATACGCAATTTTGGTCTAAATTCATATAAAATACATAATTCTTATACAATATCAGTGTTCATAATCTCAGATAATAATTAACATTCCATCGCCACTTAATCAGTTATCTACTTTAGTGAAATGTATTCTAAGTTGATTTTGGAGTGTCCATTTGTAACAAAAAGGTCCTAATAAGTTTTTGGTTGCAATGAAATTTGAACGTTGCCAAGTATGACATTGAGTTTGTTGTTCCATAACTTGAAAATCATCTCAAATTCCCTGTCAGCACATAATTACTCATGGAAATTTATTATCCTAATATCCTTATCGCTATGCTAAAGACAGCCATTAAGTAATAATTTCGCCTAGGCTTTTCCCAACTATGATGGGTTCGGCTTGCAGTCTAACCGGATGCAGCTTAGTACCAGTATTTTACATGAAGCGACAGCCTATCTGGGGGCCTAAAATGGCCACTTTGGCAGAATCATAAAAGGATAACATTATGATTCATATTAAGAAAGTCCGTGTTTTTCTTTTTTTCGCTGAATCATAGATATTGAGATTGGAATTGGATTGGATTAATTGGTATTTTAGCACAGACAAAAAAAATAACTTAAAAATCCTTTACCAATGGGATTTGATACGATTAACCTAACAGTTAACTGTCCATGTAATATTGTCCTTTTACGATTCTGCCAAAGTGGCCTTTTTACGCCCCCTAACCTCCGCAATCAAATTACTGGGTAATATGATACCCCTTGGCAAGACTGGGTGTCAGACTTTCGGGCTTTCGACTACCCGTAACGATTGTCAAAGAACTACGAATGACAGCCGGGACTTCTACTTAACATGCTTTCCGAGGCACGGAGGTGTCTCGATAATATGTTATGGATGGTCACCCCATTCACAGATCACAGATCGACCTCGACGTTGCTCAACTTTGACGATTGACCTGTGCGGTTGTTGTTATTTATCCTATAAACTAGCAAAATTATTACAAGGACATGTGCAGACGCCAGCACATCAAGCTACTACAATCTGTCAAATTTCTTTAATAGATTTTCAACTTTATCGCTAAAGCATAAGGTTCAATGTTGATTGGGAAAATTTGACACTTTCGGGTAGCTTGATGTTCTGGCTTCTGTACTATGCATAACTAGATAGAATCATCATCATCATCATTTCAGCCGAAAGACGTCCACTGCTGGACATAGGCCTCCCCCAAGCACCTCCACATCGACCGGTACTGTGCTTCTCGCATCCTACGGGCCTTGTAAAGGCCGCAAGAACCCGTTGGATGTGAGAAGCTCTAGATAGAATACTTAGTGAAAAAATCGTAAAGTTTAGAATGATTTTGTTATTATTCCCTATGTTCCACTTAAGGACTATATTCCTTTATTTATCGCACCTTTAGAATCATAGAGACCGAATTCGAAATTTGAAGATTTAATTTTCAACTTTGACTCATAAAATTACCTTGCACGACCATCTTCATCGAATCTTAATAAAACAGAGACCTAATATGTCAGTCTTGGCATATATGTCAGAGTTTGTCTAACCTACCTTAATATGTTTTATTAAGATTCGATGAAGATGGTCGTGCAAGGTAATTTTATGAGTCAAAGTTGAAATCTTCAAATTTCGAATTAGGTCTCTATAATTCTAAAGGTGCGTTATGTCGGACATAATAATGTCATATTAAGTACAAAATAATTATATTGTCGGGTCAAGGTCATGTCCTCGGCTGTCGCCATACTCGGCGATTCGTGGTTAAGTCCTTAGGAAAGGACCAAAATAAGGAAAATAAGGACCACGCATAATGTTTATTGTTATTTTTGTTGTTGTTTGTTGTGCATTTTTTTTATATTTAAAAATGTGTATTGTGTAGTATAGTTCATCTAACTGCCATTTCAAGAACGAACAAACATTTTTGAATTAATTTATGTTGTGGTTAATTGCTCCCCATACTATCATTATCCCTTCTCCCTTATCCCTCCCTCCTTCTATTGCACAGAATCAAATTCTTCTGAGCAGAAAAGCTAAAGAGCAGTGGTGGCCAAGTAAGAGCAGTGGTGGCCAAGTGGTAACGGCCGCGACTTACGAGTTGTAGGTCGTAGGTTCGAACCCAGACAGGCGCTTTACTTTGTGTAAATTATTTCAGTGAAGGAAAACATCGTCAGGAAACCGGCATGTCCTAGAACCAAAAATTCGAAGACATGTGACATATATGCCAATCCGCACTGGGCCCGCGTGGTGGACTACGGCCCACTCCCTCTCACCGAGAAGAGGCCTGTGTCCCAGCAGTGGGAACATTATAGGCTGATTATGATGATATGATGAACTTCTTCTAACTGAACAGACAGCTGTGCTACTGAGGAATTTGTTGCGCCACTTCTTCTTCACAGCTAAAGTACTAGGATGTGGTAAAAGTTGGGCGTTTCGCAGGACTGCCTTATGTCATTTTGACGTTCAAAAAGCGCTGATTCTCAGTCTCAGTCTAATTTCAATAAATGACTTTTGATTTTTATACAGGGTTATTGGTAAAACATTAACAACCTCTTGAGAGGTCATTGTACTCATCATTATGAACAACTTTTACTATGGGAAAAAACCTGAAATCGCAAAAAAAAATCAGCTGTTCTCTACATTTTGACGAGTAGTTTTATGAACATAGGTAAATGTAGGAAACAGCTGATTTTTTTTCGCGATTTCAGTTTTGGTCTCATAGTAAAAATTGTTCGTAATGATGAGTACAATGACCTCTTAAGAGGTTGTTAATGTTTTACCAATAACCCTGTATATCGATCTTATCCCTGATTTATTTAGGGTCGACGCAGAAATCTCTTATTTCTTAGCCATACCAATTTTCACACTATCCATCCATTTTATCTTTCGTCTGCCTCATTTATTAATACATACTAGAGACCCGGCCCTGGGGGCCTATTCTCTATCTCCGTCAACTAAGATACGGTCCCGTCCGAACGTAAGTCCGCATCGCTGTCAACAGGAAAAGTGCCCAAAAGGCTGGCAGCATTGCCACGTTATATGGCGATGCTGATTCTTTGGCCAAAAAATAGTACCTATTGATACAATTATGTACTTCTTATTACGCGTCCTTTTTTAGGGTTCCGTACCCAAAGGGTAAAAACGGGACCCTATTACTAAGACTCCACTGTCTGTCTGTCACCAGACTGTATCTCATGAACCGTGATAGCTAAACGATTGAAATTTTCACAGATGATGCATTTCTGTTGCTGCTATAACTATAAATACTAAAAACAGAAAAAAAAAAATATTTAAGGAGGGCTTCCATACAACAAAAGTGTTTTTTTCGGCGTTTTTGCCTTGTGGTACGGAACCCTTCGTGTACGAGTCCGACTCGCACTTGGCCAGTTTTATTAAAGTCCTCACTAACTTGTAACCGCTGTATTCACAATATTTTTTTCCAAAACACTTTTGACGTTTGGACAGTGTTTCTAATTTGTAAAATGTCAAAGTTATTCCTTTGATAAAAATCAAAAGCCGAGTACTTACCAAGGTTATCTGCGAAATTGAAAAGACCAGCCGAAAGTAATTTAAATAAAATAATTCAAGAAGTAAATACCTTAAGGGTCGATTCACACCCTCACCTTAAGAGTCAACGCGCAGCGAAGCTTTAATCCAAAAGACAGCATAACAACATAATCATGTATTTGAGGATGATGCCCAAATACACCAGCTGCATTTTGTCGATGGCTGCAGTTGCCTGTGCAGTTGACACGTCTCACTTGTGTGTCGTATGAGCGCTAAGGTTGACTGGTTGGTATCCCGCTCGGAGAAGAAGGCGTCGAGGAGGCAACCGCCTTGACGCCTAACACGCCGAAATCCCTGCATCATTGAATGCAGGCGGGACTTTGAAATCACGGGCGCTAGGAGTGGGGACTCTGTTTGCCCACCAAATGATTTCAGGGAATACGGTGGCACTGTGATCACGTGCTGCCGTGCATAGTGAGGCTCAGGGGAGACCGCTTTATAGTCTCCCCAGAGACGTGACCTAACAGGCGTTGCACTGAGGGGGTTCCGGATTGGTCTATTACAAGGTAACGGGCCCCCCTCCACACTACCGGGGCTTTTTCCCCAAAGTCCAGATGCCTTTTAAAGGATTCCCCCCGAAAAAAAAAAATATCAAGCATTGAGTTCGCCTTCGTACCTACCTTATTTATCTATTCCGTGGTACCTACACAATGTTTTTAATTGTGCAACAAGCTTAAACTCAAACTCAAACTCAAATCATTTATTTCAATTAAACCTTGTACAGGCACTTTTGAATTGTCAAAATTAAATAGTCTGTCAGTTAGTCAGAAAGTTGAAGCTAGTTACCCATTCCAAAGCGTAGATCTCTATGGAGAAGAACGGGCAAGAAACTCCATGGACACTCTTTTAAATCAAGATATTACAAAATCCTGGGTACATTATTCTTGTTGCTTCTATATGTGAGAACAATGTAAAAAAGACAGAAATGAAGAAACAATTCAAGACATAAGATTAACAAATTTTGACGGACAACTTACATACATACATACTTACATACGAACAGTGCAAGCTAAATAAAAGCTTGTAAAAATAAGCCTTGGCAGTTAAGAGATGACCAGTCTCAACCGACGGCGCCCGTTCACGAACATGACGCGTGGATCAGCACCATCCAGCTCAACCATTTTGTAGGGAACCGAATGATCCAACACACGCGCCACCATCGGTGAGACATTTAAGTGAGCATGAAAAAAAAAATGTGCACTACGTTGTAGAGAAAAGGGTGAATTTGCTGTGTTATATTTTATTCGATTGACGCTTCGCTGTTCTTCGTTTCTGCGCTATTATGAAACGTCCCTAATTGTTTTGTTGAGAACTTTTATTTTTAAGGATTCAAAACTCAATTTCAAACAATCTGTATTCTGTCTTCAATTGTTTTGATAATCTTACAATGGATATTGGATAATCCTACAGGGTATTAAAAAGAGTATAAATTACGAGGGTACCTAATCCTGTTCACAAGTGGTAAGTCGTAAATCTAACTGCTGTTCCGTGCCACTGGTTTTGAAATAGGTACTTACGCTGAAAGTGGTTCCTGTAACCTTGATTTGAACGTGAATGATGATTTGATTTGATTTGAAAGTGAGTGATGAATGATTTGAAAGTGAATTATTTTAAATAGGCATGCCCACGGCACCGACTTACGAATTGTAGGTCGTGGGTTCGAACCCAAACAGGCGCTTTACTTTCTCAAAACGGTGAAAGAAAACATCGTGAGGAAACCGGCATGTTCTAGAACCAAAAATTCCATTTACCAACCCGCACTGGACCCTCATGGTAGATTATAGTATAGCCCACTCCCTGTCGAAGAGAGGAATGATGAATAAAAAGCATTTTAGAACGTCAAAACCTACTTAAAAAAACTAGTGAAAAACACACATTTTTTAAATATTTTATTATCTACCAATACCAATTTGCCTGCGTGGTGGATTACGGCCCACTCCCTCTCACAGTGTTCCAGCAGTGGGAACATAATATTAGTGTGGATAAGGATCCACAAAGCGCTTATACAGTTGCCATTTACACAAACAGAGTCTTCTTCGAAGAAGACTCTGTTTTTATTATAATTATGTTGTTTTTGTGTGTATCTTTATTTCTTTTATTTAGCTCTAAGTACAGACGCCAGCATATCAAGCTACTACGACCTGTCAGATTTACAACTTTATCGGTTCAAAGTTGTGCTGGCGTCTGTACATAGTTTTTAATTTGTGGAATCGTGTAAATGGCAACTGTAAGCGCTAATTATACATTATTTATCTAGTTATTAGACTGTAAGGTTTCTGAAGAATAATTTATACATTAATTAATTATGCTTTTGCATATGCTTTAATACCAATTTGTCTAAACGAACGTAACATTTTCGAAATATTTTTGTCTACCAATTTATACTTATTCATGCTCAAACGGCTGGACCAATTTTGATAAAATTTTGTAAGGAGGTAGCTGACACCCTGGATTAACATATAGGCTACTGTTTATCCCGATATTCCCACGGCATCGAAACTTATGCGGGAAAACCGCAGGGCGCAGCTAGTCCATAAAATTCTCAAATGATATCCACAACGTGGTTTTTCATTTCATGGGTTTAGCCAAGTCACGTTAGGCCGTCTACAAACATGGCAACTTAACGATTTTCATATTCAGCAATACCTTTAAGTTGATCGGGTAGCATTTAAAAAATATATATATAACATCATACTTTGCACCACACCTACAAGGGGTATCGTATTACCCAGTAACTGGGTTGTGGAGATCAGATAGGCAGTCGCTCCATATAAAATATTGGTATTCAGCCGTATCCGGTTAGACGGGAAGCCGACCCAAACATAGTTGGGAAAAGGCTAGGCAGATGATAGTTTAATTTATTATTTTAACATACTGATAACAACTTATAATAACCGATTTAATGTGTGTTAAGTTGTTAACATTACTCAAACAATAAATATTGGCTGTACCTATAGTGGAAAGATGAATATAGGTACCTGTTGTTTAACACCAATAGTTTTTCGACAGTACATCAAAAACGTGTCGCAATAAAGCTATTTCTGTCTAGACTAATAGTTGTCTAGTCTAGACGTAGATCAGACGCGACGGTTTGATGTAGGTACCTATATCATGTTTCAGCGACGCTTTTTATGGTTCCGTACCCAAAGGGTAAAAACGGGACCCTATTACTAAGACTTCGCTGTCTGTCCGTCCGTCCGTCTGTCTGTCACCAGGCTGTATCTCAAGAACCGTGATAGCTAGACAGTTGAAATTTTCACAGATGATGTACTTCTGTTGCCGCTATAACAACAAATACTAAAAACAAAATGAAGTTAATATTTAAGGGAGGCTCCGATACAAAAAAACGTGTTTTTTCGGCGTTTTTGCCTTATGGTACGAAGGGTTCCGCCCTTCGTGTGCGAGTCAGACTCGCACTTGTTTTCATTGAGATGTCGCTTTGTTTACTTTCGGGAGAAATAAATATTGCTTTATTTTTGTAATAAAGTCACATCTAGATCCAATCAGAGTCTGTCGTGTGGACTTAACGTTCTTATTGTTTTCTGAAGGCCAATTTCCTGTAGTTAAAAACGTTCAAAATCTGGTCGCAGCCTCATCTCAGCGACAAACAAATGTCAAAACTTGTCAAAAATGTAAGGAAATTAGAGATGTTTTGACAGATTGAGGCAGATCAGAATGTGAACGTTCTTAAAATTTATGAGAATTGCCCCTGTGACTGCGAACGTTCTGAAAATTACAAGAATTGCTCCTCTGTTAATATTTGAACAACTACATTATTTTTGGTCATTTTTATTTTTAGACATTTTTATTTTTGAACTTTTTTTATTTTTTCTCATATTTTATTTTTTACATTATTATGATTTGGACATTATTATAGTAATCCCTACAAAGTAATAAATGTCTCAAGCATTACTGACCATCAGAACTAAAACATCCTAGAACATCCTTTGTCTTCAAGACATTTTGTTTTGTTCTTCAATCTTAGCAATTATCATGCATTGCTTTTAGCACTTTGCCGATATTATGGCAAAATGTATGCACTAACGAATTTTGTGCCATCATTTTTGTACCTCCCACATTTAGAGCAAGTAAATAATTTTGACTTTGACTTTGAAGCAATAAATCTGCCTAATCTTTTTCCAACTATGTTTGGGTCGGCTTCCAGGCTAACCGGATGCAACTGGATACCAGTATTTTACATGGAGCGACTGCCTATGTGACTTTAAAGCAATGATATTGAAAAACTCACCCGAACAATTAATCTATCTTACACAGATAACAACCCGCAACAACACGCAAACATGACAGCAACACAACACAATGCACAACTAACTAACTGCGGCTCGCCAGCACACTGATAAACCCTGATAGGTTTACATTGTAAAATCAAACTGTAATAATTATAGGCTTAAGTGTTTTAGAAATACATAAATAAATAATAATAATTTAATAAATAACTTGGCTCGCGAGGTTGTCGACATGTGAGATGTGGATCATTGTGCCAATAGTCGTGACAGCCAATGAATTAATAGCTAAAATCCTCGACCAACACCTAAGGAGGCTCTCGATCCAGCTATAAGGCGGGTGGATCAGGGGCTTGATTCAAAAAGCGGTACTTCTGGACACGGCTCGCATTATCAGGAGGTGCCTCTCTCTGGAACCCTGACCGCCGCGTAGCTTGGATCCTGTTCCCGATACTGGTGGGCTACTTTTATTATAATATATATTTTTTATCTTTTTGTTTAGAAATATATAAAAAAAAAATTTTAAAGTATTTAAATGAAATAAAGGAAATAATAAATAATTTCCAAATCACATTCTAAGCAACATTTAAGTTGCTCACAACTGCAGCCCACTTTGCAACCAGCCTAGCAATGACACAACATTAATATCTTTGTCAGTTCACGCAAAGTTACAATAGAAGCGCATTACATGAGCAGGGGACATCCATTGACGATCCAAGTTAGCTGTAAGCTAATGGCCGTTTACATTATGCCAGTAGCATTTACTAGCATTGTCCAGTCCAGTGATCCAATCCAGTGCTGCCAGTCGGTTCTGAAAAATGTCACCGTGAAAACTTAGGTGAAGTGAGTTTGTTTTTGCTAGGAATTGACACTATTGACAGCTCACTCCACGCTCACTTCACCGAAGTTTTCACGGTGAGATTTTTACAGAACAGCACCGATGGATCGCAACTAAATTAGCGTTATTATTTCAATACCGTGCACTGAATCGCGTTTGATATCCAGTCCAAAAATTTAAATTGGTGGTCTACTTTTCCATCCAGCGCGTCTTTTTCCTTGCTACTGAAATAGTCTAGACACAGATACACCAGCGGCATTCCAGTCAACTTTTAATCGCATCCATCTTGGAATAATTATTAGGTCCTTTGTGCACGGCACGGTATCTTTACGGTACGGTGTATAAACCGAGCCGAATACTAAACAAAAATCAAAATTCAAACTAGGCTGAGAATGAGCACTTTTCGAACGTCAAAACTACAAAAGACAGTCCCCCAAAACGCCCTCCCTTCACCACTTCCTAGTGCTTTCGCTGGGGAGAAGAAGTGGCGCAACAAACTCCCCAGCAGCACAGCTGTCTGTTCAGTTAGAAAATACTTGATTGTATACAACACTAGGTATGCAAAATAATTAACATTACAGGACACAGAACATTAAAATAATTTATTTGCCATATGTTAGCTAGCCACGCCAATATACCAACAAATAAAATAAAATCTACGTACTCAAGCAAAAAAATAATAAATCAAAATTAAAAATGAAAACAAAAACTTACTATCTAAATAAAAGCCGCCAGGTATAAAGGGCATTGCAAAGATGACTGACATGTTTGAACAGAACCCCTGTTCAAACATGTCAGCTTCCATAGTTATCCATACAACACTGACAAACCGTGCCCACACACGGCAAATAAACCGCGCCGAAAAAAAAAAGTGTATGTCAACAAGCTTCTATAAGTCAAAGTCAAATCATTTATTTCAAATAGGCACATTAAAGGCACTTTTGAACGTCAAAAATTTGATACATACAACTAAATATAATTGATTCTAGTCGCCCATTCCAAAAGGTAGTTTTCTTACGGAGAAGAATGGGCAAGAAACTCCACCGTTACTCTTTTAAAATGTTTTACAAGGTCTTGTATACATAATATAATTATATGTGAAGACGATGCACCTAGAATAAAATTATTCTGCCACAAAAGGTAAAAATAATTAAAAATGAAGCAATGACAGGTAAATCAATAGGCTATTTGACAATGTAAAAAATAAGGTCATAATTATTGACACTCGTATAGATTATCGCTTTTAAAATCGATTTGCATTAATTTTACTACAAAACAATGTATTGTTTATTAAAAAAATCCCGAAAAAACTTCATCTTTTTAAATCTGGCGCCACGTAATCGAAAACGGTCTGGATTGGCTGAACTTATGATGACGTCATGATATAGTCAATTTCTGTCTATCGTTGACAGAACAGATGACTTTTGTCTAGTATCTCGACCGTTTCAACGTTTGTTTACGTGTATTGTGACGTCCCGACGCCATATTGTTAAAGATAGCGTTTTGGCGGTACACATATTGTTAAAGATAGCGTTTTGGTAACAGTACATTTTTATTTACTACTAGCACTTTGCCCGCGACTTCGTCCGCGTGTATTTCGTACTTTCCTCTAAAAATTTTGGGTTTGGGTAAGGAAGGACTGTCTCGCCACAGCTTCAGTCTTTCTTGTGATGGTTTACCAGTGAGTGGGACGACACTTTAAAAAACTGTTTCGGCTTTTCAGCCTTTGTGGCACAGGCACAAGGATGTTGTCGTGCAAAGGGTCGTGTGTCGGAGACCATTTTAGCTCTTTCCCTGAAGCCAGTGCTCTGCGAAACACTGGAGGCGCTATTCCTGCTAGTGGATACAGCATTTCCTACTATATTTCCCAACAATCCACCCCTTAAACTTTATTACCCTTTTCCACCTTGGTAGGAGTCGAGTTTTGAAAAACCATAAAACACATACCTACTTTTTTACCGAGTTTAGAGTTAATCCGACAGCGGGTTACATATTTTTCTAACTTATTAACTTTGTCACCCTCTAAATCCTCTGTGAGGGTATGTTTTAAACTAAAAGTGACATTATTTATTATATACTGAGCCAAATATTGCCAAGTTTCAAGTTTATTAACCAAATGAATAAGATTTTTCGTTTAAACTATATCCCCTCTTTTTATCCCTAAAGGGTTTTGAAAAATCGTCTGGGATGTTACTATAGTTTGACTTAAAGATTATTTATACCAATTTTTCAATCAAATCTACTCCCCTATGAAATTGACTATCCCTCTTCACCCCGTTAGGGGTAGATTTTCTAAAAACTTTGAAATACTTTATTATTTATTTTGGACTCTGGACGCGCTCGTTAAAATTCTTCCATACAAAATTTAAACACCCCCAATCTCCCTTTAGTTTTAAATTCATTAACCAAATGAATTCATAGATTTTCATATAAACTGTATCCTCGCTTCCCCGCCCCCACACAGGGGTGGAATTTCGAAAAATCGTTAAGGATGTGTTTATTACTTGACTCGAAGATTTATTGATACCAATTTTCGACTTAATCAAGCCACGCAGTAAAATCCTCCGCTGTAAAATTAACTACACCTTTTCACCCCGTTAGGGGTAGATTTTCGAAAAACCCTGATACATGTTATTCTTTATTTTTGGTCTTAAGTATAAATACCGAGTTTCGAGTTAATCGGACCGCGCGTTAAAATTCTTCCATACAAATTTTAACACCCCCCAATCCCCTTCTAGGGGGTAGTTTAGAAAAACAAAATGTGCCAATCTTCATAATTTACTTAGATAAGTATTCGTGCCAAGTTTCAAGTTTATTAACCAAATGAATAAGATTTTTCATATAAACTGTATCCCCGCTTTTCACCCCCACAGGGGTGGAATTTCGAAAAATCCTTTGGGATGTGCTCATTGACTCAAGGATTATTTGTACCAATTTTCGAGTTAATCAAGCCACGCAGTAAAATCCTCCCCTGTAAAATTAACTACCCCTTTTCACCCCGTTAGGGGTACATTTTTGGAAAACCATGATACACGTTTTTCTCTATTTTTGGTCTTAAGTATAAATACTGAGTTTCGAGATATTCGGACAGCCCGTTAAAATTCTTCCATACAAACTTTGACACCCCCCCCCAATCCCCTTTTAGGGGGTAGTTAAGAAAAACAAAAAATGCCAAACTTAATAATTTACTTAGATAAGTATTTGTGCCAAGTTTCAAGTTTATTAACTCAAGGAATAAGATTTTTCATACAAACGAAATCCCCCCTTTTCACCCCCTTAAAGGTTGAATTTCCAAAAACCCCTTCTTAGTGCTCCCCTACATTATAAAAGGAAGCCGTGTGCAAAATTTCACATTTGTAGACCCAGTAGTTTCGGCTGTGCGTTGATATGTCAGTCAGTCAGTCAGTCATTCAGTCAGTCAGTTTCTTCTTTTATATATATAGATTTTCTAAAAGAAATACATTATGCAATTTGAAGTAATAGGTTTTTGTGGGCTCGTTAGACACCATTAAATAATCTGAGATGTTTATCAGAAACCAGTCAAATAGCCTATTATGTGATAGATACATGGTGCTCACATATTTACAAATATTGTAAAAGTAGATGATTTTCCTAGAATTTTAACAAGTGTGTGAGTTACTGTATGTAGTCACAGATTGTAAAAATCAATGTCATAAATTTAAAAAAAATATAAATTAAATTAGGAACCGGTTTGATTTTGCCGAGACTCTAGATTGTCCTATGGAGCAGGACCAGCATGATATAGTGATCCATACAACACTGACTGTGCCTAGTGACACACGGCAAATAAACCGTAGTTTTTCACGGCAAGAAAAACGTGTGTGTACAAAGGGCTATAAGCGTACTCAGCGTAAGCGTTTAGAAGCATTTATTTTAATTGACTTTCTCTTCTGGAATTTTGGTACTAGCATTAGTGTTTGATACCGCATTGATTATGTTTATAGGTACAGTCAACAAAAGAGATAAGTATGCAGGATCGTCGGATATAGTTGAAGTTTACACTTTACGAGGTTCGACTTACGTCTTCCCACTTGGGTTGGGAGACGGTTCAGGGATTTCCAAGCATAAGTGAAAATGTAAGCTTATAATGTATTTTTGAATAAATAAATTGAACCGCTTTTGAATGACTAGACTAGTGTAGACGACATCCAGTCCAGTCGCTAGATCGAGCAAGTTCAATACAGCGCTGTATTGAACTTGCTAGAGCGACTGGAATAATGTGAACGGGTCATAAAGTAAAGTTAATGTCACTGCTCTGTTTACTTGCCACAGTTTGGTCACTTAGTGGTACTAATAAATATTAGTTTGAAACGTTATTAATCTTTGGAAAGGATTGAAACTTGAAAGTCATTGGTTTTGGTATTAGTTTTAGAGTGCATTGATGAAAATGGGGTCGGAAGATGGATGGAAGTCAAATTCGAAAGTCATGTCGGTTTTATGTTAGGTTAGGTGGCTAAATCTCCCCCCCGGTGGGTTCCCGCATTGTCGAGGCGGGGGGGCTCAGTAGCCATGGCTTGGACACCCACGGTGAAGCGAAGAGGAACCCGAGGAGGGGCCGCTCGTCAGGGCTTTTGCCGACAAGCCGACGACGTAGCGGCCAACATGTAGGTTGCGGTGCCGCTTGGGCGACATCGCAACTGAGGCGGGCCGCGATGTCGTACCGGAGGCATCGCGGCTGAGGGTTGGAGGCCGCGGTGGGAGAGGAGTGCCGGTATTACGGTGCGGCGCTCTCCCTACCTTCCGCGGCCTTGACGGGGTCGCCACCGTTCGATGGCGGACGCGGTGGGGCCGCAGGGGAAGAGGAGTGTTGGTATGACGTTGGCCACTCTCCCTATCCTCTGCGGCCGAAAATTGGCAGGCGGCGGGGCCAATGACCTGACCCGTCGCAGGGGGACCAAGGGTGGCAGAGACGGGGTCGTCTGGCGCCCATGTGCTGGTTTGGTCCCTGGGGTGGTCACGGCGTGCTATGTGTTCTGGTGCGCCGGTGATGGGGAGTACTCCCCGGAGGAGGGTCCGGTGACGGACAGCCGCGGCGGGTTCACGGATGAGTGCTAACGCGTGCCCGTGTTCCCGCCATAAGTGGCAGAGGAGGACACCGTGGAGTTTTAGTGGGTTAGAGTCCCACATAACTGCACTATCTCCCCGTGGTAGTGCAGAATGCATGAGCATTTCTCCACGTAAAAAAAAAAAAAAAAAGGTGGCTAAATCTCGTGGCGAATGCTGCGGTCGGTTCGTGGATGGGTGCCGTGTCTCGGAAAACACGTTAAGCTGTTAATCCCGGGTATCATTCGTAGATCTTTGGCACTTATGGTTAGTTAGGGCCTCTCCCAGGGTGCGCCTCAACATCCTGTCCTACACCTTTCACATCCAGACTGTCCCAGCCACCATCTTTAATAGGTCGTCGTAGCATGCATAAGTCTGACAACCAGTCTTACCAAGGAGTATCGTTTTAACCAGTAACTGGGTTGTGGAGGTCAGATAGGAAGTCGCTACATGTAAAATACTCGTATTCACCTGCATCCGGTTACCTCTGAATTTGCATCACTGTCATAATCAAAGTGATGTTTATTCTCTTTACTATAAGGTTGATGTTGGGTTGTTGCCACTGACTATAATCTGTCAAAATCACAGTGATCTTTTTTCAGATTAGAATAAGGTTGTGGTTGGGTTGCTACTGTCAGAGGTAAGATAACTGTGAAAGGAATGCATTCATGTTGTTGTAAGAAGCTCTAAAGTATCTACAAGGATTTTTTATCTCGTGGCCAAAATCAGAACTAATGCTGCCATCTTGTTTTTATCCGTACATATAAAGGAAACAACGGAACCCCCTTTTTTTTTTTGAGTGTGGGAAATCATCAAATGACCCCTCCCGCTCTGGGTGGAGCGGAAGGGAGTGTCAGACTCTTTCTGATTAAAACCAACCCGTGTTCCTTCCTTAGCCCTTTGTGTTCCGGGCCAGCGGTAACCCTTTCGGACAATCCCGCTGACCCGGCAGGCTTACGGCCTTAACCGGGCCCCTTTGCTGACATCTCTTAGAGGCGTGCGTGGAACACGTACGCGCCGTCCGGCACGGGCCTGCGGTGCTATTCTGTAAAAATCTCACCGTGAAAACTTAGGTGAAGTGAGCGTGGAGTGAGCTGTCAATAGTGTCAATTCCTAACAAAAAAATACTCACTTCACCTAAGTTTTCACGGTAAGATTTTTACAGAATCGACCGGCAGGTCCTGATCCGACGGTGAGCTACCCATTACTCTCCGCCCGCAGGCCCGCGCCTACGGTGGCCGGGAGTCGTCACGCGGCTCCCGACGCCCGGAGCGTCTCCCGCGGCGGCTAAGACGTGAGGCTCTGTCCCTCAGCCACCCCGCCACCTCCTTCGCTAGCATGACCGCTTCGCAGAAGGAGGTGACTTCCTCCCGCTCCCTCTCGGTCCGGAACGGAACCCCTATACGATCATTTTGTTGTCCGTCTGTCATCACAATTTTTCAACCTGAACGCGTTTCTCGATATTCGCAAATAAATGTAAACCTACAAGAAAAGGAATAATTCCGAAAATCGTTTTTTTTTTCTTATTGCTGAATGGGCCCCTCTTAATCTCGATCACGCCATCTATATAAACACAAATAAACAGCTCCCCAAGATACTCACTTCATAATATTAGTTCAGTTATTAACTTAATGTACCAGGCAAACTTGATTCCGAAGCGTCCACGCCACAATCGAATTAGCAAACGGCCAGTGCCACTTACCATCCACTTTAAGTCAGACCGCCCTGCTCCCCACGTGCCACTAAATTGCTTCTTAATGGGTACCCGCATAAGTTATTATGGGTCTTCATTGGATGGTTGGGTCCTGCAAATGTCAAGGGTGCGTTTTGTTTGTTTACTTTTGGCAGCTGTTTTTAGGTACGATTATCGTCGAATGTGGGCCCTTTTTGTGTTTTGAAAGGATGGATTCTGAGGATAAGGACATAACCTCCCTCAAGCACCTCCACTGCGACCGGTTCTGTCCTTCTCGCATCCAACGTGTTCCTGCGGCCTTCACAAGGTGTGGGTCCACCTTGTGGGAGGCCTTCCAACGCTGTACGTCTTCCGGTACGCGGTTGCCACTCCAGAACCTTTCGGCTCCCTCATCCATCTGTTCTGCGAGCAATGTGCCCTGCCCACTGCCACTTAAGTTTAGCAATTCTTCGGGCTATGTCGGTTACCTTGATTCTCCTGCGGATCTCCTCATTTCTTATTCGATCAAGCAGAGAAACTCCAAGCATAGGCCCCTCCATTGCCCTTTGAGTGACTTTTAGCCTTCTAATAAGGCCCATAATGTAATCGTTGGGCAGACGAGAGTAACTGAGCTTATTGTATTCAATTTTAAGCAACATTTGTCTGTTTCTTTGGTCTAGTGGTCACAAGCGCTTCCGCTGAGCAGGAGGTCCTGCGTTCGATTCCCAGATCGGGCAAAGTGATATTGGATTTTTCTATCTGGGATTTCTCAGTAGCAATGTTCAGCGAAAATGTTCTTAAGTAACTTTTTAGACCTCTGTATCCTGCTTATGCGTATATAGTTACATTAAAATCAGTTAATTCATTTCGAATAACAAGCCAAGACAAGGGCTTGGAAGTTTGTATGAAATGCCGTACGGCGTAAACGCTCTTTAGTGGCAGAGGGCAAATTGCTTTTAAAACAGATGGCCGATGAGGCCGAAAGGTTTTGGAGTGGCGACCGTGTACCGGAAGACGTAGCGTTGGAAGGCCTCCCGCAAAGTGAACTGATGACCTTGTGAAGGCAGCAGGAATCAAAGAACAGAATTGGTCTAAGTGGACGTGCTTGGGGGAGGCCTATGGTCAGCAGTGGACGTCTTACGGCTAAAATGATGATAATGACGATAAATTAAACAAATTTTTTTCTTTTCTAGTGTTACATATGTTATTATTTTCTCGACTTCAGTTCCAAATAAACCGCTTTCCTAACATCCCCTACAAAAGCAGGTAAACTTCAAAGAGACAGAAAACAAACTCATTGGTGAAGTTAGTCGAATTTATTGCAAGTTTAGGTGCCCATAAATTTTCATGTTCCTCCGCTATTCCTAACCCTTTTTACTTTTCTGTGGTTCAATAGCAAATAAGTTTTATTCAAAGTCAAAGTCAAAGTCAAATCATTTATTTCAAATAGGCACATTAAAGGCACTTTTGAACGTCAAAAAAAAAACTAAATAGAAATGATTCTAGTCGCCCATTCGAAAAGGTAGTTTTCGTATGGAGAAGAATGGGCAAGAAACTCCACCGTTACTCTTTTAAAAATGTTTTACAAGGTCTTGTATACATAATAAAAATTATATGTGAACACGATGCACCCATAATAAAATTAGTCTACCACAAAAGGTAAAAAGAATTAAAAATTAAGCAATGACAGGTAAATCAAATAAGTGATAGATACATGGTGCTCACATATTTACAAGTTATTTAAAAAAAAAAAAAAATGCAAAAGTAGTTGAACTTTAACAAGTGTGTGAGCCACTGTAGTCGCAGATTGTAAAAAATGAATTAAAATAAGATGTCATATAAAAAAAAATATATGTATATATATAATATAAATTAAATTAGGAACAAGTTTGATTTTGTCTAGACTTTTAGATTGTCCTATGGAGCAGGACCAGCATGTTTCCAAACATTCTTATCTTGGATATAATCCTCTAATTTGTAATATCCTTGTTTACAAAGTGTACTTTTAATATGAGTTTTAAATTTTCTTTCATTTAATTGCAATATGTCACAAGGTATTTTGTTGTAGCATTTAACACAGTACCCCATAAAAGATGTATGTACTTTAGATAATCTAAAAAAAGGTTGATCTAATTTATCTTTATTTCTAGTATTAAAATTATGCCTATCACTTATTTTATTAAAAAGATGTTGATTTTTTCTTACATACATAATATTTTCATAAATGAATTGGCAAGGTACCGTCATGATATTAACCTTTTTAAATAGTTCCCTAAGAGATTCGCGACGACGTAGATTGTAAATGGCTCTGACAGCTCTCTTTTGTAAAATAAAAATGGATTCAATGTCAGCAGCCCGACCCCATAGTAAAATGCCATATGACATAATACTGTGGAAGTAACTAAAATAGACCAAACGCGCGGTTTCTACATCTGTTAACTGTCTTATCTTTCTAACAGCATAAGCGGCGGAACTTAGCCGCCCCGCAATAGATGTTATATGAGGTCCCCATTGTAATTTCTCGTCTAGCGTGATTCCTAGGAAAACTGTCTGATCAATAAATTCTAGTTTTTGGCCATTCAATATGATTTCACATTCGCTACTTCTAACATTCGGTAATTTAAATCTAATGCATTTGGTTTTTTTTTTCATTAAGTACTAAATTATTTACCGTAAACCAATCTTGGACCTGAAGAATAGAGTTATTCACGTCGTCAAGATTTTGTGACCGTCGGTCTATTTTAAAGATTAACGATGTGTCATCTGCAAATAACACCATCTTCGGTTGATTTTGAAGTAATTGGGGTAAATCATTAATGTAAACTAAAAAGAGGAATGGACCCAATATCGAACCTTGAGGAACACCCATTGTCATTTCAGACCCTAATGAGTTTACGCCGTTTACTTGAACTTTAACCTTTCTATCTTTCAGGTATGATCTTAGCAAGTCAAGTGCTGCTTTTCTAATTCCATAGTGCTCCAGTTTCATCAGAAGTGTCTCGTGGTTTACGCAATCGAACGCCTTAGAGAGATCGCAAAAGATTCCAATGGCATCTTGTGCTTCTTCCCAGGCGTTAAAAATGTTCTTTATTAGGGTAACACCGGCGTCAGTAGTGCAACGCCCTTTGGTGAAACCGTACTGGTGTTCATGAAAGATGGAATTTTTATTAAAGTGACGTAACATTTGATTGAGCATCAACTTTTCAAACACCTTACTGAGAACTGGTAGAATTGACACAGGTCTATAATTGTTAGGATCTTTACTATCACCGGATTTGAACAATGGTACTACTTTACTATGTTTCATAAGATCCGGAAAGACTCCTTGGTCAACACTGGTGTTAAATATGAAAGCTAAATAGGGCGCAATAGTTTCGATAAAAGATCTACATACTTTTACAGACATTCCCCAGAGATCTTCTGTTGATTTAATGTTAAGATCTCTAAAAGCTTTTATAACAGCCTGGGGGCTTGTATGCTGAAACCTAAACTCCAAAGGGCATGCCTTTACATTCTTTTTAAGTAAGGCAGCAGAAAGCGTGGGGGATGAATTTAAAGCTTCAGTAGTTTTAAGGGGAATATTAGAAAAAAAGTTTTCAAATTCCTGAGCTATTTCTACATCTGAGTTGATGGGGCCATGTGCAGTCTCTAAATTAAATTCAGTGTTAGGCTGTTTTTTCCTACCTGTTTCATTATTTATTATTTGCCATGTAGTTTTTATTTTATCATCAGCTGATTTTATTTTATTGCTAATATAAAGAGCTTTAGCTTTTTGGCACACACTTTTAAAAGTTTTTGAATATTTTGCAACATACTGATGAAAGTTTGTATTATTCATATGTTGCTTTAAGCCATAGAGTTCAAAAAGTTTTTCCCTGCTTTTACGAATACCTGGAGTCGCCCAGTCACTAAATAAAAACTTTGTGTGAATATTTTTAGTTTTTAGTGGAAAAGTGTCATTAAACTGCGCGTTTAATATTGAAAAGAACTCGGCGTAGAATTCATTTGGGTCACCTATATTATTAAAATTCTGATCACATAACTTACTGGCCAAAGAATTATTTAATTTCTCTAACTTTTTACATGTAATTGTCCTAAACCTTATTTGAATTTTTTGTAAAGGCATGTAGGAGCTAAATGTTATTTTTTGTCCACTGTGATCAGATGGCAACTTATTTACAATTTCTTTGTGTAAGTAATCACAATTACAAAAAACATTATCAATACAAGTGGCAGAAGAAGCTGTCACTCGGGTTGGTTCAATAAAAACATTTGACAAATCAAATGACCTAAAAAGACTTAACAATCTGACAGTATTCGAGTTATTTTCCAATAAATTAATATTAAAATCTCCACATACTATTATTGACTTACTACTAGTACTAAGTTTCTTTAACACATCTTCCATTACAGAATCAAACACCGATAGATTCTGGTAACTTGGAGGTCTGTATACACATACTATAACATGCTTATCAAGCTCAACACAGGACAATTCAATGGTGTGTTCAACAGACAGTCCGATTATGTCTTTTCGTTCTTTTGATTTAATAGAATTTTTAATTAATATTAATGATCCGCCATGTATCATACGTTTTCGGCTGAAATGGCTAACTACACAATAATTTTCATAATTAATTGACTTTACTTGATGATCTTTCAACCAATGCTCTGTTAAACAAATGACATCAAACTTGGTGTTTTCCAAAAACAATTCTATTTCCAATAATTTGGAAGCGCAACCTTGGATATTCTGATTAAATAATTTTAAAATATGTTGCACTCCCTTTGGTTTTTTATTATTATTAATTATATTGCCAGAAGATACCTTTTTATTATTCTGTAATAATAATTTGGTATTTGAAGGGGTAACTTCTGTTGTCTCACTGACTAGTTTAAATAGTTATCCGGAGTGACCTCCACAACTACAACTGGAGAGTCTGGATTGCCCGAGTATGTTCCAGCGGGAGGAGAATATCCTATCTGACTGGTAGTAGTCTCCAAGGATGTTGGTATTATAGGTGGTGGTGGTGGTGGTGGTGGTGGATCCTCCTTCGTACAACATGACGATCCATAATTAATCACCATGTTGTTAGTATAACTAGGCAACACGGACTCGTCACTAATACTAGAACTCGTTATATTAGCTATAACCTCGTTAATATTATATGCTATCAACATAGCAATCATATGTCTACATTCCCCAGACAGAGATATAGTTCTCTGAGTTAACTTAATACCACTAACAAACTTGTTAGTGTCAAAAAACAATAATTTGTCTCTATGACAACATGTCAGGTTGTGAATAGTATTATTCAACTTATAAATATAATTATTTTCATTGTATGATAAAGTATCTGAGTAAGGAAAAGCACACAACATTAGCTTACCTATGTTTAACTTTAATAAGGTGTTTACACCATCCACTATGTCCTTTCTGGTAATACCAGTGCTATTACCTAATAGCAAAACCATAGTACAATAATTATCAAGGTTTGCATTGGCAATTCTTTTTATCATTTGTTTAAAACTTATGTTATGGTAACTATGATTGGTAAAACTATGGCTTAGGTAATTGAGTAGAATTTTTCCAAAGCCAGAACCTAACTCGTCACAAAAAAATATTGATTTGTTTATCTGTGTGGTCTCTGCTGGAAGAGCTAACACCGGAAGGGGTAAGTCAGACTGAGGTTGAAGAGGTGGTGGTTGGTTGGCACCGCTGCATGAAAGATCATTTGTCAGAGACTCATACCTCTCAGCATTGTACTTCACCAAATCCAGGAGTTCTCCAGCCTCAAACAAGCGGTCACTTAGTTGTCGTTGTGAACTTTCATATTTTTCAAAAATATCCTTCAGCAAATGCTCCTTGTGTAGTATATCATTATAGAGGAGCTGGATATCAGTATCATACTTTTCCCTACATTTATCTAACTCAATAGTACAAGTATTTAAACTTTTCGATAAGACAACACGTTCCTTTCTAAGCGAAAGATTTAATTTTAAGAGTTTTTGTTTTTTTATTACTCTCTGTGACCGTTTAATTAATTTCTTGATTTTAATATATTTCTTTAATTTGTTGTGACTCATAACAATAGGACACAATGGTATGGTATCATCACCAGTCAAATCTATAGTTTCAGCTGGCTCACACACTGATTTTGGTTTACTACCTACCAACTCATCAAAAAGATTACTAGTGCGAACAACCTGGTTATTGACCTTGATACACTCGGAGATGGATAGTGCTTCTTGGGCTTCAGACAATCTCTGTTCAAGCTCTGTGATACGATTCAGTGCCAATTCGTAGGTATCACTGCACTCTTGAAATGTTGACACTGCGTGTTGTAATTGACTGTACTGGTCAGTTAAGTCCATGTGTTGGATGTGTAGCTGAGACAGTTCATTCTTGAGGGAGGTGTTCTTTAAAATAATGTTTTCCACTTCTACTTCGCTGTCTTCCCTTTCGCGGAGCAGTTGTTTACACATCGCTTCAGAATTCTGTAGCTCCTTCAAGGTGGCTCTTAGTTTAGCTTCCATCTCCTTGATTGTAGCACTGCGGGTCATCATTTTCTTTGAAGTATTAGTCACCTGGAATGTGTGAAGTTATGCAGCTAAATAACAGTGTGAGAAAAAAGATGTTCCAATATTTAGATTAGTAGGAGGTAGAAGGGAAAAATAAAATAAAATTAAGTTAAAAATAAGTAATTAAATGTTAACAAATAGATTTTAAAGTTAGGTCAAGTTATTAAGAAATTAGATGGGAATGTTAAATAGAAGTGAAGTTACAAGGAATACTGCTATTATTGTAAAAAACAAAAAGAAACTTGATTGACAATAACAAGTTTATAACACATGACAGGTTTTATATTAAGTATGAATCATTTAATCAATAGGGTACATAAAAAGAGCCTATTTTTGTTTAGTAAATTATGTAGTGTTTATTGTCTGGTAAATGATAAATGATAAATGATAAATGATTTTATTTCTGTAAGTAGGTTTGTACAAACACTTTTACACGTCAATCATATTTTTTTTAAACTAGATGAGGTCGGCGTTTCCTAACTGACTATTCTGAGAAGAAAGGCCGAAACAAACTCAGAAGTCACAGTCTCTTTTAAAGTCCAGACAAAAACTTGGTCAGATCGTGTGAAGACCATGTAGATTGGTGTCTGAAGTGGTCTTTTGAGGAAAGAACCACACAGATTGAGCGGACCTGTCCAATCAGTGCACGCATTTGTCAAAAATCGTGCAGCTCAACTCAGAACTTGAGGAGCTCAACGATTCGACGAACAATACCAAAGACAGGACATTTGGGTAGGCCGCATAAAATACTCAAACTGCCAGATCATGATTAAAACTAAGAAGGAAAAAAAGAAATGACCCACATAGTCCTCACATTCACAATAATTAAAATAATAAAAAAAAATAATAAAAATTACTTACAAAGTAAATATTCATGTCATTGTCTAAATAAAATTCATCAATGTCAATGTGTATATAAAAAATCCGGACATAATCTTTGAGGACCATGTAGATTAGTGTCTGAAATGGTCTTTTGAGGAAAGAACCACACAGATTGAGCGGACCTGTCCAGTCAGTGCACGCATTTGTCAGTAACCGTGCAGCTCAACTCAGAACTTAAGGAGCTCAACGATTCGACGAACAATACCAAAGACAGGACATTTGGGTAGGCCGCATAAACTACTCAAACTGCCAGATCATGATCAAAATGAAGAGAGAAAAACAAAAAATTACCCACATAGTCCTCACATTCACAATAATTAAAATCATATTTTATAATACTTTATACAGTAAATGTACATGTCAATATTTAAGTAAATAGATACTTAAAAAAAAAAAAAAAGAAAATGATTAAAGTGTAAAATAGCAAAATAAAAACAACATTCTAAACCTATTGGAGCAGCTCAATCCCAAGCCTTTTTGTCCTCAATATAGTCTTTTACAGTATAATAGGCTTTCTGACATAGTTTTCGCTTTATAAAAGATTTGAATTTATTAAGGCTTAGTTCTTGAATGTGGCTAGG
This sequence comes from Oligia strigilis, assembly GCA_951800025.1. Classification (NCBI taxonomy): domain Eukaryota; kingdom Metazoa; phylum Arthropoda; class Insecta; order Lepidoptera; family Noctuidae; genus Oligia; species Oligia strigilis. The sequence continues at coordinate 6,172,497 of OX637562.1, forward strand.
AAGTTTATTATAAAAACGTATACATTGGCATCTAAACGAGCCACCTATTTTTTTGAGCCTTGTTGTAGGAACAACAAATTTGTGTTTGTTCCTAGTATTTATGTTATGGATATCACTGTATTTTTTAAACAGATTAATATTTTTATGTGCATACAAAAGATTATCATAAATGTACTGAGAAGACACAGTCATTATATTAATCTCTTTAAATTTGTCTCTGAGGGAGTGTCTGGGACTTAATTTATAAATGGAACGAATTGCCCTTTTTTGTAAAATAAAAATTGTCTGAATATCGGCGGCATTTCCCCACAACAGAATACCGTACGACATCACACTATGAAAATAACTAAAGTATACTAAACGGGCTGTCTCTAAATCAGTTAAATCACGAATTTTCCTAACGGCGTATGCTGCAGAGCTAAGCTTTTTTGACAATTTATCTATATGGGGGCCCCATTGAAGCTTGGCATCCAACGTTATGCCTAGGAATACTGTGGTATCTTCGGGTTTCAACTCTTCATCCTTAATGTGAACACTAGTTTCTACTTGTCTAACGTGGGGTATGGTAAACTTAATACATTTCGTTTTTTTTCCGTTAAGAAGTAGGTTATTGACATTAAACCAGTTAACTACTTTTGCAAGGGCGTTATTTACATTGTCAGTTACCAGCTGCTGACGTTTGAGTTTAAATAAAAGTGAAGTGTCATCAGCAAACAACACTATATCATGTTCATCCCTTATGAGGTAAGGCAAGTCATTTATATAAATAATAAATAAAAATGGGCCGAGAATTGAGCCCTGGGGGACCCCCATTCTTACTACAGATCCGGGTGACCTTTTTCCGTTAACATCAACTCTCTGAATCCTATCACTCAAGTAAGAAGTAAGAAGATCCAGAGAGGCGTTCCGGATTCCGTAGTGGTGCAGTTTCCTGATTAATGTTTCATGAAGAACACAATCGAATGCCTTGGACAAATCGCAAAAGATGCCCAGAGCATCGCATTTGTCCTCCCATGCATTATAAATATGTCCTAAAAGTTCAACTCCTGCATCGGTAGTCGAGCGACCCCTTGTAAATCCGAACTGTTTGTTATGTAGTAATTTATTTTTATTAAAAAATCTTTGCAATTGATTTAAAATAAGTTTTTCAAAAATTTTACTAAAGGTAGGTAGTACTGAAATAGGTCTATAATTAGTAGGGTCTGATGTACTACCCGATTTAAACAACGGTATTATTTTACTGTTTTTCATAAGATCAGGAAACTCACCACGGTCAATACAATTATTAAATATAACAGCTAAAGTAGGTGCTACAATGTCTATAATCGACTTAGCAACATCCACAGAATTACCCCATAGATCTGCGGTCTTTTTAACATTTAACGTGTGAAAAGTTTTAATTATATCTTTACAGGTTACATATTGGAAGTGAAATTCAGAATCGCAAACTGGAACGTTTTCTTTAAGTAAAGACTCTGCAGCAATGGGTGATGAGTTAAGAGATTTAGTAGTTGATACGGGAATCTCTGCAAAGAAATTTTCAAAGGCCGCGGCGACTTGACAATCTGATTTAATTATATTGTCATCAATAACAAGGCTGTAGTCACTACTTCGGGTGCATGACCTTCCCGTTTCGCTATTAATGACATTCCAAGTCGTTTTAATAATGTTACTACTATTTTTAATTTTTGAACTCAAATAACGTGACTTGGCAATACTACAAACTTTTTTAAATATTTTAGAATAATTCTTAACATATAAATTAAATTCAGCAGTGTTTATACAAATCCGTTCTTCATATAATTCATAAAGTCGTTTTCTACTTTTATGTATACCAATGGTGGCCCAGTCACTGAAGGAAGCAATACTATTAACCGATAATGTTTTTGGAATAAATGTGTTATCAAATTGTGTGCAATACATATTAAAAAAATCATTATATTGTTGATTAGGGTCATCATTAGTGAACAAAAGTGGTAATTTACCCATGAGTTTAGTTTTAAATGTTTCCAAGCGATTAGTTGTTTTTGGATTAACAGTGATATCTTTTTTAGTAACTTTTTTGTTTTTATTTGGAATAGTGATTAATTGTCCACAATGATCTGAGTCTATTAGGTTAATAATGTCTTTGTGGGTTGGTATAACATCTGTATAAATGTTATCTAGGCATGTGGCACTAGTAGGAGTTATTCTAGTGGGCTCCAAAAATTGGTTTGCAAGATTGTATGACTGAAACAAACTTATAATTTTAGTACTTAACCCAGAATTTTCTAACAAATTAACATTAAAATCACCACAAATGATGATGGACTTGTTTGTATTACAGATTTTGTGCAACACTTCATCCATAACTTTTTCAAAACAATCATACAATCCTGAAGGAGGTCTGTACACACTTAATATAATGAACTGCTCCAATTCTATACAGGCTATTTCAATTGTCCGTTCAACAGAGAGGCTCACAATATCCTTTCGGTCTTTAAACTTAAGCTGGTTATTTATTAAAATTAATGAGCCACCATGTATAGCATTTACTCTGCTGAATGAACTACCAACCTGGTGATTACTAAAATTGAACATGAACTGGTGACTTTTTAGCCAATGTTCTGTCATACAAAGAATATCTATATTGTAACAATTCAGGAATAATTCTACTTCTAAGTCTTTGTTTGAAAAACCTTGAATATTTTGATGCACCAGATTGATACTATTTAATTTTTTTACACTTTCATTTGACTTATTTACATTTTTGCAAGAGGTTGCCTCTGTTGTCTTAATTTCTAATTTAAATGATTAATGTCAATAATTTCAACCAAATTATTAGCAGAGTAATTTAAAAAGTCATTGCATTGCTCAATAGGAGCAATTTGTTTAGCCAAATGTTTGGCTGAAATAGAAAAAAAATATGATAGCGACACAGCTATCTGTCTTTTTTGATAGTTAGAAAGATAGTACATAACAATATTATATCTATCTTTTGTCAAATATAAATTATTACCAACATAACAGTTAGTATCAATTAACTGGAATAAGTTATCATTATATGTCAAATTGTGCAATGTCATGTTCATGTCAAATCTTAAGTTATTTTCTTCCTGTGGCAAACTGTTACTGTAAGGCAATGTAAACAAAACAATTTTTCTTAAGCTAAGGTTGCACAATGTTCTATGATATTGGAGTAATTCTCCTTTATTTAAATTACCCCTATTTCCCATAAATATTATTAAAGTTGTTTCCGGCTTAAAGTTACATTTAATAATTTCTTTCATAATATCAAATAAAGAACAACCAGGCATACAGTAGTTTATTATTGAGTGTCCTGGATATTCATCTGTCAGCAAGTGACCTAATTCCTTTCCAATCTCATCACAAAATAATACAATGTCATGATTTACAATGGACGAATGTTTTCGTCGTCGATTTTGCTTCCACTAGTTGTCAAGCAAAAGGAGACATAAACCGTGCCAGTGTGTGATGGACGTAGCTCAGAGACCTGAGCAGTACTCTGTGATGTTCTGTGTTCTGTAAATATTAACTACAAGCACATAAATAAAACAAAATACTCCCCGGGATCGATGATAATTTGAAATCCGTCACCGTTGGTACGTTGAGTTGACAGCCGGTTTTGAATCCTTTGTTTTTACGAAGTTTTCGCGACAAAAAACACTTTGTAATCACTGTTTAGAATACTTAATATCTAGGTTTGACTATATTACACTAATTTAATACATTTAAAACACTTTTATTAATTTATTTAAAATAATTAACCTAGAGATCAGTTTTTGACGACCGGCTACCAATCTTATACTACTTATATTACTTTGTTACAGACCTAGGGTTGGCAGTAGATGGAAATATCACATTTAAAATTATAAAGGCGAAAGTTTGTGTGTGTGTTTGTTACTCTTTCACGCAAAAACTACCGAACGGATTTGGATGAAATTTGGCACACAGATAGTTTATAACCAGGATTAACACATAGGATACTTTTTATCCCTATTTTCCCACGGAATCGACATTCACGCGGGTGAAACCGCAGGGCGCAGCTAGTTCATCATAAAAACAGAGTCCTTTTGAATAACAATCATCAACACAGGCTTACGAATCTAATAAAACTAAAGAAAAAAGAAAAACTGTTAAACTAGCAGCGCCCCGCGGTTTTACCCCTATAAGTGTCGATCCCGTGGGAATATTGAGATAAAAACTATCTATGTCCTTTTGCCGGGATGCAATCTATCTATGTGCCAAATTTACCGAAATCCGTTCAGTGGTTTAGGCGTGAAAAGGTAACATACAGACAGACAGACAGAGTTACTTTCGAATTTATAATATTAGTATGGATTCAAAGTCCTGACTGACTGATATATCAACGGACAGCCTAAATCGCTGGTCTTAGAGACATGAAATTTGGAGGGTGTGTTTTTTTTATTCTTAGATTCCGAAGCCTACGTCGTCTGTCTGTCCTTCCGACTGTCCGTCTGTCTGCCACATGGTGTATATTTTAAACAGTAATAGTAGCCAGTCTCCGAATACGTGTTAATTTTGTATCTTTAAATCAAATTAAGAGTAAACTAGTCGCGAGCTCGAACTCACTGGTGGTCATGGCCAAAAACCACGCTGTCTCATATGACTTCGTGCCTGACAGAGCTAGTATCAGTGATGAGCAGTTAGACGCTTGTTTACAGGCACAACGTCTAGTTCTCACGCACAGAAACACCGTTCCAAACTGATAGGCGCGTAAAAAAATTCGAAATATGCTTTGGAAAATCGAGTTTTATGAAAAAACCACTGCATGATTCCATTATAAATAAAGTTTATTGAACTTTTCGATAACTGATCTTTGTCGATACGGACTTAGATTTTAAGATTTTACAGTTCTTTTATTATTTATTTACACCCAAAGTTACGTTAAAAATAGCATTTTTGTTGGCTCATAACTTTTTAATGGTTTTTTATTTTACTATTCTGTTTCCGTACAGACACAATTAATAATAAGATAAAACGATATCATGTTTATCTTTGGGTGCTCGATGTCAAACAGTGGAGTAATACTCTCCCGAAATTTGTATGGAAAAAATATCGACTAGTGGCACCTTAAAAGGTGTATTTAAAAGATCGCTTTCAGCAACGATAAGACCTCCCATTGTGTCGCCCTATGTAAATATTTCTACATTTACATCTGTAATTCGTATGGTGTACCTACATAATAATATGTGAAGAGTATTCTATTTTATTCTGGATGTGAGCCCTGCTGATTGCAATAGGCTCGCCCCCTATTACATGGGACACGAACATAACTGGCGAAATGTGGGTGTACTATAAGTGCACCCCTGCCAAACCCTTTATGGATTACAGGCGTGATGTTATGTCTATCATAACAAATATGGAATTTAAAGAAACAAAAGTAACGTTAAAAGTAACGTTTTAAACGTTTTTTCAGGCCGTCACCCCTTACAACGAAACAATCTAGACTGCTCAGAGATTTCTACAAAGTGTGAACGAAGAAGTTTATAATTTAATTTTGTCGTCTGTTGCGTTTTCCACAATTCAATCGAGTGCAGTAAATATAAAAGTTGATTCGCTCGTTTCATTGAGTTGAATGTGGTCGTTCTCCTGAGATGTTTACTTTTGGCAACATCGAATTTCGCACAACAGCGAATTGCGCACAGTATATTTTTTATTTCAATTGACCATATAATGAGGGGTTCAACAGTGGCTATATTATAAGGCCTGCGAATAATCAACAAAATAAATAAAAAAATGGAACTGACTTTTTATCTATTACTAGCAGCGCCCCGCGGTTTCACCCGCATAAGTGTCGATTCCGTGGGAATATCGGGATAAATCTATCCTATGTCCTTTCCCGGGATGCAATCTATCTCTCTGCCAAATTTTATCGAAATCCGTTTAGTGGTTTAGGCGTGAAAAGGTAATTAACACACAGACAGAGTTACTTTCGAATTCATAATATTAGTATGGATTAATTTTATCTACTTTTTATCTACAAAATAAATTACCTCAGAAAATAAACGAAGATGATCTCATACGGCCTCAGTATTAATTCTACATCAAAATTGCATGAAAGCAACATTGCGGAGCGACCTGCATCTTTTTAAGATGGAATGAAATACTACCTACCTACTTCAAGTCATCTGCCGTTGAAATTTATATAGATACTTTTACAGTAATAAAATGCTTTGTTACATAATATGCAACTTTTGATTTCACGAACCTACTAGAACTGTATATTTCTACTATTTATTACTAAACAGTGCACTATTTTACTCAATTATAATACTGATGGGGACAACCTACTCACAAAAAATAGCTTTGTAAGTGATTTTTTTTAGATTATGATGGTATTCCTCAGTATTCCCGTTAGACGTAGTATAATTATTACTTCTACTGTAATCTAGAGATCGTATGAAACAAATCAACATGCGTTTCAATAACAGACGCCACTATATTTGGTGGGCCTAATCACCGAATAAAAAATAACTAACTACTTACTTATTTGTCTAAAACATCAAAAAAAAGTAAGTTAGCTGGTACAGTTAACTATAGAAAAGATATACTTTTATGACTTACAAGTATCAATTTGTAAGTCGGCTGTAAGTCGGTATACTTAACTCAGAATTGCGGCTTAGGCGAGCATTATAAAGTATGGTTTCTTAAAAAAGAGTTCTTTTGACATTGTTCCATTACATTGATTATTAATTATCTTTTTAGTAATTACTTGAAAAAGACAAAACCAAAAAATGAGAAAGTACTTAGAAAAAAGACAAAGTCTACAAAAGGTTACTGAACATTATCAACCCGTAAAAGCTTTCCAATAAACGACTATTATTCCCATTCGTAGCCCGTCGGCTACGTGCTACGTTTTGGCTACGGCGTAGCTGCGTAGCAACATAGTTTACAAATATTTTTTTTATTCGTAAATATTGTTAGACCAACAATCAACATGTTATCAACAATATTGGTTCTCTTTACAGACTAACTATATGCGGCTCAATGTATTTTGTAAGGAACGACTGACAACATTCTGAATTCTGACTCCAAACCTGAAAATAAGTGAAAAAAATTAATGGTTCATACATTGAACACGCGCACTCTTTTGCTTTTCTTGTGTGATAACTCGACCCGCGACCATTCAACCCCAGGTCGATTCGTATCGGCATCGCGACAATTCGACCGGACTTGTCCGGGCTGAATTTTCGTGATACCAATTAATTTTATAACACAGATTTCTTTACTCTTGAAAGATTTCCAATCAATTCAAAGACAGCCTGAATAGGGAAGTAAGAATTAACTCCAATTAAACTCCAATTAGTAACGAGAAACTTTTGCTAAAATTCGTATTGAACGAATAAACCATTCACGTTTCATTCAATAGGTTTGCAGAATATCCTATTTAGCATTTTCATAGACCGTTTAGGTTTAGGTATTTCAGATTTCTGGGAACCACTCAGATTAAATATTCAACTACATTGGTGGGTTTAATTTGATTTTAATCCCCTTCAAAAAAACATGACAATGGAATGGCTGGTAGGTAAATATGTAGGTAAAGTGACGGCACTGTTGGGACTGCTGCGCTGCGTGTCGCGGGTTCGATTCCCGCACGGAACAAATATTTGTGTAACGTCAATAAAATACGTGGGTCAACGACAGACTGATATATTTACAAACGTAAACTAACTACCCACCACCATACAATTATGAGTACCGACCGATGTTACATCTCTCCTCATCAAGTCTACTAATCCAACCGATACATCTTAAAATAAGTAACTAACAATGTAATAGATAACTATAAAACTAATGTGGCTCATTATTGCCAGCTTGTCTAGCACGGTTGAACGCACGCAGTGCGCGAGCAGACGCGCCCAGTGGGGGTGGAGATACCGACGACGACAGCCGTTCTGGTGGAACCGGCGGCGTCGACTTTGACTCTTCCAGCGGCGTGTCCTTAGTATCCCCATCCCCGCTGGATGCGTCCTCAAATATCTCACCTTCGGCCCCGCTATCGACCCCCGGTTGGGCTGCCCCGGAGCCCTTAGGCTCTGCTACGACCACGTCACTCATGCGTGATAACGAGTACCTATTTTTGCTTGCTGAAATAATTTGGTCGGCATGTCTACGCCACTCAACCCCGTTACCTACACTAACTTTGTATGAAACTGGCCCTGTTTTCTTTATTACTGTGGCTTCGGTCCACTTGTCCCCCCTCGCCGTGTAATCGCGAGCAATTACTGCATCCCCAACCCGGAATTCTCTATCAGCCCCCGAAGCACGGGTGACCTGACGCTCTTGCTTCGCGCGCACCGCTGCGGCTACATCCGGCCGTAGCGCATCCAGTCGGCTACGCAAGCGCCGACCCTGGAGCGCCACTGCTGGCGAGACACCTGTCGTTGCGTGTTCACAATTCCGATACTGGAAAAGAAATCTACTTAGGGCGACTGTCACGTCCTGGCCTTCGTACATCGCTCTCTTTATTGCCTTTTTTACGGTTTTAACTGCGTTCTCAGCCGCGCCATTCCCCTGGGGTCTATACGGTGCCGAAGTTGTATGTCTAATACAGTTACATTCACAATATGCTTTAAACTCTTGAGAAGTGAACGGCGGGCCGTTGTCAGTCACGAGCTGCGATGGTAAACCGAAACGTGCAAATGTACTTCTAAATACTTTAATAGTAGAAGCTGCATTCGTGCCGCGCATCGGCAGGGCCTCTATCCATTTGGAATGTGCGTCTACTATTATAAGATATCGTACGCCGCCGCAGTCTGCAAAATCAGCGTGTACGCGTTGCCACGGGTGCAGCGGGAACTCCCAGGGATGCAGCTGCGCCCGCGGCGGCGCGTCCTGCACAGTGCGGCACGCAGCGCACGACCTACACACTTCTTCAATGTCCTGGTCTAAACTCGCCCAGTAAATGTAGCTCCGCGATAAAGTTTTCATTTTGTTCATACCTAGATGGCCCTCGTGAACTTCTTTTAATATTTTATTTTGTAGCACGTGAGGGACCACTATCCTATATTTATAAATTACACATCCTTGATCTACTAGAAAATCATTTTTCCTAGCAAAAAAAGGTTTTTCCGCATCGCAGCTCGGTGCTGTCGGCCAACCGAATAGTACGTAACCTATCGAGTACAGCTCTCAGATTTTTCATGTGATCAAGCGTGTTGGACCCCGTCACACAAATATCGTCTAAAAATACTACACACCCTGGCACCCCGCGCAGCGTCTCCTCCATAATTTTTTGAAATTTTTCCGGTATAACAGACAGGCCGTAAGGCGTACGCCTATACACAAAAGTACCCATATGCGTCGTTATGGCTGTGTAGGGTTGCGAGTCGTCCGACAACAGACACTGTTCATAAGCATGTTTCAGATCAATTTTTGTGAATTTATCTCCCCCACTAAGATTTGCGAATAACTCTTCGATACGCGGCAACGGATAATAATCTCTTTTTAACTTTGGATTGATGGTTATCTTATAATCCCCACAAATGCGTATGTCACCATTTTGTTTTACAACGGGTACTATTGGAGTTCCATAGTCTGAGTAGTCAACACGGTAGATGGAGCCGTCAGCCTCGAGACGTTCCAGCTCCCGTTCGACACGTGCGCGCAGTGCCAGCGGCATGGGTCTCGCTCGCACATAAACTGGTTGCTTATCGGACAGCTGTAGTCGTATTGATTGTTTGCATGTACCTAACTTATCGCAAAATACTTCTGGGAATTCCTTACATAATTTGTTTACTATTTCATCATCTATGATTTCATTGAGGTTTATTTGTGTTATCTTTAAAGCGCGCAACCACTCTCGTCCTAACAAGGGTCGCGCCCCACCCTTAATAATGTATAATCGTAGCGACTTAGCTTTAAATTCGCCCAGACAAACGTCTAC